>CM042255.1:36693149-37005649 GCA_023566225.1 Romanogobio albipinnatus | reverse complement strand
CCAATATTTATAAACGATTTATAATCACGATTAACCGCATTTAACATAAAACAGACAAACAAACTAAAAGACCCTGACAATATTTACACACACACACACACACACACACACACACACACACACACACACACACACACACACACACACACACACACACACACACACACACACACACACACACACACACACACACACACACACACACAGGTGTTTTTGTGAAATATGGGGACATTCCATAGGCGTAATGGTTTTTATACCGTGCAAACCGTATTTTCTATCCCCCTACACTGCCCCTATCCCTAAACTTAACCCTCACAGGAGACTGTGCAGTTTACTTTCTGTGAAAAAAAACTCATTCTGTGTGAAATATAAGCATTTTGAAAAGTGAGGACATGGGGAATGTCCTCATATTTCACCCTCTTTTTGTAATACCTATGTCATACCCATGTCATTATACACATTTGTGTCCTGATATTTCACAAAAACATGCCCACACAGACACACACACACACACACACACACACATATATATATATCAAATGTTTACAAACTTTTATGTTTATTTCAAAATGGTCCAATATTTATAAACGATTTATAATCACGATTAACCGCATTTAACATAAAACAGACAAACAAACTAAAAGACCCTGACAATATTTACACACACACACACACACACACACACACACACACACACACACACACACACACACACACACACACACACACACACACACACACACACACACACACACACACACACACACACACACACACACACACACATATGTGACCCTGGACCACAAAACCAGTCATAAGTCTATTTGTGGCAATAATTGTATGGGTCAAAATGATAAATTTTTCTTTTATGCCATAAATCATTAGGATATTAAGTAAAGATCTTGTTCCATGAAGATATTTTGTAAATTTCAGTCCTACCATATATATATCAAAAATGTATTATTATTATTAGTAATATGCATTGCTAAGGACTTCATTTGGGCAACTTTAAAGGTGATTTTTTGCCACCCTCAGATTCCAGATTTTCAAATAGTTGTATATCGGCCAAATATTGCCCTATCCCAACAAACCACACATCAATGGAAAGCTTATTTATTCATAAATATAAATAGTTTAAGACCGTATGGAAAATCACTCGATTATTTTATTCGCAGTTGTTCATTGGAGTGGGCGGCCAGTGCTAGGTGTCTTCTCTAATTCTCATTTCCATGGTAACAGCAATTTAGTAGAAGTTCAAATCACACTAACTTGTCTACTTGTGTTATATATTTTTGCTTAAAAACCTCAGATCACAGTAGGTTCGACTTGGAAGGTTCATGTGTTCTCAATATAAGAAAAAAAAAACAATTTCCAATAGTAGAATTTATGTGAATTTTATATTTATGTGCTCAACTGTGGAACCCATCAGCAACAGCTTTGTTGTAAAAGCCATTGTAACAATCCTCTCTGGTGAATTACATTTCCTGTCTGTAGGCCTTCATTACTGGGCCAGTTGTCCCTCTGGGCTTGCACACTATATGTGGTTTTTAAGCTTTCAGAGCTCATATTATGGCTAAACAAAATGAGATTGTAAAGGAGAACACTTCTTAATCCCAAACAACAGAAGAGCCAATCACACATTAGTACCAATTTATTGAAGCACAATGGATTGATGGGTTTATTTTACGGAAGCCAAGCTCTTAATGCCAGAGAATGGCTTCCGTACAGTCACAGATGGGAAGGATTCAACTGGCTCTAATATGGATCACAGCTCATGGTTTATATAGCAAGTCACTCTAATAAAATTGAAAACCTCCATTTGCATTTCCGACTGAGGGATTAATTTTTTGGACAAACATTTTATTCTAAAACGGAATTTAGCGGTGGCATGAACCGGAATGACCTTTTGTTCTTTTTGCTTCAACAAGTTTCTAAACCTCTTTATTTATGTGTCGAGCATGTTTCTTTGAGCGCCGCCACCTCTTAACCTAATTGCTCGTGAAGTTCCTGCCCAGTTTTATTTTGGTTTTATGTGCCTGTCACTAAATTTATCTTATTAGCTGATATCAGCCTCTCCGTTGATTCAGAATCAACTCATGAGACTAAGATAAAAGTGAATATTTAAATGCAATGCATTGAAAAAGAAGATAATATTATATGACGCATCTTATTGCATTGATCAAGTTGATGTTGTTGTATGATTCGAAAATCCCATTCATTTAATTTTTATCCGTAATGTATGAACCTTTCGAAACAGACCTACCATGAGCTGGGAGGTTTATAAAGTGATGGTATAAGCTACTGTAGAAGTCATAACTCTGTGATTTTTAACTTCATTTTTAATATAAATAAAGATTAATTGCTGAATTCTGCACAACCGATAAATGTTAATTGTGCCAACAGGGCTTAGAATAAATAAATCGACTTTTAAATCAGTACTCTACTGTCAAACTCAAACGTTACTGTACAAACAACATATTTAAGCGCTACCCAGTTCAGTTTGTGATTCAAAGTGAAGAAGCTATCACTACCCGCGTTTCCATTACCCTTCAAAGTGCGCAAAATGAAATTGTGAATTGAAAATACGCCCAATGGAAACGCGTCAATTTCGCAAAAACTCCCATATATCGCAAAAAGGTTTTTACGCTCGCATGAGGTGGTTTTTCAGGCAATTCGAAAAAGGAAATTTTCGCAAAACTGCAATGGAAACAGTTTTTTCGCATTTACAGGTCACCTGGTACGGTCATGCATTGCTCCCACATAGGGCCTACATAGTATTTTTTTCCACTCAAGTATGTCTAATAACGAGATCTTATGTCGTTAAAACGACATATATTTTCTCCTAATAAGGAAAGTGGCGTAACTTTATAATGACGGACCCCAGTGCAACCACAAATATCATAACTATCTATAGGCCTACTGTAATTAAGACATATAGAAATGTATTAAAACAGAAAGACACTATAGTTTCAGCCTTGCTCAAAGACTGAGGAAACAGGCCAGCACGTCAATCCATTCCCGACGATCTTGGTTTGCTTCTTATTTATTAAATATACAGCCAAATAGTTGATTAAACATTGATCAAAATTAAAATACAATTTATACAAAACGAAATTAATTTTATTAAATGAAAAGTTTTTCATTTCAAAAGCATTTCTAAATTCAGTTTATATTTACAACAAACGAAATTCCAAGCCAAAATAACGAAGAGGTAAAACCTTTGAGTTACCACCATGCAAATTCAAACATCTCGCTCGTCTCTGTGTGTGGCAATGCGTCACAATACCCTGTTGTATGTAAAAGTCGATCATTCTTTATAGATGATGGTATGTTTGAACAGAAGACGAGTTCTTTATTAAACTTATAAAAAACAATAGAATAAAAAAATGCCACAATTTATCATAACACTCATGTGTGCCGCTCAAGTATAAGGTGCTTTCCTTGCCATCAATGCTTGAATAACACACACGTCTCATTAATAATAATGGCGTGCGGTGGCTGGGATATACATAAACCTAACAACATGCGTAGCATGATTTTTGGAATGATTTATCACGAGCGGAAAAAAATGGTTTTAGACGCATAACATCAGTTAATGGAAACGCCGTCATTTCGCAATATTTTTTTATCGACTTTTAGAAAATATCGCAAAAGTTTTGCGCAAATCTGTAATGGAAATGCGGCTATTGTAAAATCATACAGGGACACATTACAATAATTAAAATATTTTACAATGCTAAAAAAGTCGTGACTGCTGATGTGTATATTTAATGCTATATGCTAGTTATCGTTTAGGCTGAAGTTCTGGTATGGACGTAATGATTTTGCAGGTTCCTAATCAAAATAAAGACTTAACTTACCATTCAGAAGCGTCCATTTCCAATCTCAAAACATGTTGTTCCTCAAAATCTGCATCTTCGTCAGAAACAGGCTCAAACATATAAGGTTGAATGCCTAATCTCTCCATCGTCATGACGGTCAGCTATCATTGAGCCATGCAGTGAAACAGCCAATCGGAGTAGAACTCTGCATTAATATTCATGAGCCTTCCAAATAAGGCAAAAACAGACCATTTCATCCTGAGTAAGATTTCTAGAGTTGTAAAATGGACCTGTAAAACCATATCTGGACAATTATTGACCTTAAATAAGCCATATACCCTCTATGTAGATACCAGAGAACAATTTAAAATGTTGTTTCAAATCATTCTAGGGCACCTTTATATGATGTATTGTTTCTGATTCAATCATGTCATTTGCAATGCTTCAAGGAATGCATAGTTTATTAGCTTATAAAATAAGTACAGTTTTTTTTTGTTGTTGCTTAAAATCAAAGACTGCAATGCCATGATTCATCTCGCAGGTTCGACTGATTTGGCTTCTAACTTGCAAAATCTTTTGAAATCCCTATGGAGAAAAAAAAAATGCTTCAGAAACCAAGGCTGCTGAAAAGTAGGCGGTCGCCGTTGTGCTCCATTGGTCAATTTGACTGATGATGCAGTGAAGCCAGGTGGTTAAAAAGGGAAAGAAAGAATGACGTTCAATCTTAGTAGATGAAAGGGTAGATAGAAAAGAAGGATATGGAGGAGAAAGAGGACTCGGTGAAAGGATTGCATTTCACCAGAGAGGACTGCTGATAATTCAATTAAAGAGATGACTCACATCCTAGCCCTTTTTCTCTCTGTATTGAGAACACGGTGTGGTTTTATTCGTATTTTATCTGTGTGGTACTGGGTACACTGAACATTTTTAGATGCATTGCTGTGTTTGACTGCATCTCTTTAGAGGCAATGATCACGCTAGAGTGTTTATGCATCTGCCGATATTTGAGGCGCCCAGTAAAACTTCTTGACTCACTTAAAGGTGCTATGAAGGTAGATCGGTGACGTGGACGTCAGCTGTGGGTTTACAGCCCTCCTGAGGTTATGTTGGTTGTGATTGCGCTATGTGGCAGAGCCGTCATGTGTGGTGCGTCGTCTCTTTCACTCCCCCTTCCCCCTCCTGTCTTTCCAGTGAGACCTCAGCTATGAGTCATGCTTCATGGTAGTGTTACTGCAGCGTCTATGCATAATTTGTGAGCAGATCACAGACCTCTTTGTTCCCCTCTGTCCTTCTTTCAATCAATTTTATGCTTCAAGGAGAAGTGGCTCATACCTATACACACCATATACATGCGCGAACAACTTCTTGAATAAAGTGAACAGATTTATTTTTTAGTGAACAAATAATTTTCATTATTTCCATGCACTGATTTGGCTTTTTCCAGCCTTCAGAGAGTAATTCTAGGAAAATAGCCTAGGCCGTGACAAGCATACGGAGTGAATACACCCCTTCTCTAATTGAGTAGGTGTGTATCTGCACAAATTGAGCTAGATATCTGCGTTGTGTCTGTGGATGAACTGATTGGATGAGGCATTATTGAAGCGTGTAGTTAACTTATTTAGGCTATTTTTGTTTTGTCTTTTCTTTTTTTCCCCCCTTTAGTTTATCAAACCTGAAGTAATGGAAGCCTATTTCTGCCACATCAAAAATATGCTTTGGTAAATCATAAAAGTCAAAATGATGAGATGCTAAGTCACAATTATGAGAAAACTATGAGAAATGAGAAAAGTCATTGACATGAAAAGCTTAATTTCTTTGTCACAATTATGATAATCTGCTTTTTATCTCATAATTTTGACTTCCGGTCATAATTTAAACTTTTTATGTCTTTATGTTTTTTGTTTTTTTATGTGATTGACTATCTCATAATTTCAACTTTAAGACATATGTCATTATTAGACTTTAGTCACACTTTAGTTTAGGGTCCAATTCTCACTATAACTATTAATTATGACTTTTGCCTCAATACATTTGTAATTACTGCTTATTAATAGTTAGTAAGGTAGTTGTTAAGTTTATGTATTGTGTTTAGAATTGAGGGATGCAGAATATGGTCATGCAGAATAAGGCATTAATATGTGCTTTATAAGTACTAATAAACAGCCAATATCCTAGTAATATGCATGCTAATAAGCAACTAGTTCATAGTGAGAATTGGACCCTAAACTAAACTAGACTTTTCATGTCTTAGTATTTTTATTCTTATTACTTATATGATTTTCTGGCTCACTCATAATAATCAAAAAGACACTCATTTGTGACCATTTTCTATATGACGTGCTCTACAGAAAGAGTCACTGAGTGAATCAGTGAACTAATCGGATTCATTTAGTTGAATTATGCTAATCGGATGGCAAACTCTCTGCTAATAAATGTTATGGTTACACTTTATTTTAGGGTGATTTCATTGTATTTACTTACTAATAAGTACACTACAATAAGTTGCTGCCTTAAATTTTTAAGTACAATCACCTTTGATGTTTATGTCTTTCAACTTAAATTACATTAAACTGATAACAAACGAGCATAATCTTGTATAACTTATAACTTAATTGATTAGTTAAAGGTGCACTATGTAAAAAAAAATTCAGTAAAATATCCAAAAAACACTAGGCCAGTGTTTTATGTTTTGTTCAGTTGAGTACTTACAATATCCCAAATGTTTCCAACTATTTGTAAATTGTGAGAAAATTGCTATTTTAACCAAGGAACTGGGACGTGTGAGGGAGTCGCCTGTTGATGGTGTCATATCTCCGTTACCCTCGGTTTCCGGTTTTATTTTGCAGAAACGCTTTACTCTCACTGCAGTGTGCAACAAGTGTCATATCAGCCGCAGAGTGAACGCACAGAGTAACGTCATAACATAATTTTCAACGCACTCAGATGTATATAATATGATAAACAAAGCTGCGTTATCTCATACTCATGACCGGAAAAGGGAAAGTGGCGCCGGCGACTGTGTCATAATAAAAGTCCCGTTGCTTGTGAGGTGTGTGTTCCGCTCTTCTTATCAACAATCGCTCCAGTGGCCTTGCTCAGCTCCCACAACACTCGGACCTGCTCTGCTTCATACTACAGTAACGTTAATAATTGCATCCATGAACATGATTTCTGCCCAAGTCCTATCCCGATTCTTTTCCACCGGCTGTGTCCCAAGATTCTGTGCTCAAACGTGGCGTCATCAAGCTACACCTTTGTTTTGAATAGGAGACCTCTAGCGGACGGAAAAGTTACATAGTGCAGCTTTAAAGCAATGTAAAAACATATGTTGTCATAACTTAATGATCGTATAATTTTTTTACAGTGTACTAAATAATATTAATTAACTACATGTACTTACTATAGAGTTACGGTTAGGGTCTGGTGTTAGTTACTTGTAATTATGCATAATTTACTGTTTTTACTATAGTAAATACAGGGAGTAACGTGTAACTACGTCAGCTTAAAATAAAGTGTTACCCATTTTACACAAGTCCAGTTAACTGCATTGTATATACTAGCTGGTGACTGTATTTCCCAACACTGCACAGCAGCTCTCTGATATTGAATTATCGGTCAATAAGAAAAAATCCCCTCATGGTCTAGTATGGACCGAAATATACTCTCCACAATCCAAAAGGTCAGCACGGGCGATTACATCGCCGGCTTTCATTTTCAGGCAAACAGCTTTTGTTGGAAGGGTCAGTGGATGTGTCATACAAAGAGGCTTTTGTCTTTGTGAAGAGGTTGAGAGTACCTCAGAATGTTGAGTGGTACTCGTGTATATGTCGCTGAGTTACATATTCACTCAGTACACTTAAACTGTCTTTCCTCATGCTCCCCTTCCAGCAAGACACCCGGACATCTTCATCCCTCCCTAAATTGGATCTACACGTGATCCCAGTCTGGAAGAAGGGCATCACGGGCAAAGGAGTGGTCATCACCGTTCTAGATGACGGCCTGGAGTGGAACCACACCGACATATACCCTAACTACGTAAGTGTGTCGTCATGCAATGCCTACTCGACTACCATCCATAAAAACCTCTGCGCTGTTGTTTCCATGCCAACGGCTACCCCCTCAACTGTGCAGAGGATTATCCGTAGTGACACCTACCACGACTAGAGCAAAGCCGTTTGATAAGGACTTCTAGAATAGAAGGTCACAAACAAAACTCTCACTCGCTCATTCAAAGCTATTTAAAAATAAATGCCAATTACGTAAGACTGCAGTGAACCCAGCATCCCTTTTTTGCAATAGAGACGACCCATAAATCATAGGATAATATCAAACATCTGTCTCCTATTAGGATTTGAGTACATAGTAGCATCAGCCGTCGCTCTGCTGTTGGCTTGTTTACAAACAGCAGTCTTACAAAAAGAAACCCTTAAAAGAGACCCGTATGTGTCTGAGGCTGGCGAGTGTGGGAATGACCGAAGTTTTATGACACCGTATTCTCTTTGGCAGTATTTATCCCAAATTACAATTTATGTTTTTGGGCCAGTTTTTTTTGCATTTAAAAGCATGAAATGCAGGGCAGTGTAAAAAAAAAAAGCCAGGTCTTGAGACTTTTTTTATTTTATATTTTATTTTAAAATATCTAACTTAAACGTTGCGTTTTTAAGAATGGTGTGTCATGCACAAGCACACCAGTCAAAGACGTCCATTGGAGCCATGGAAAAGCAATGGAAAATCAGGGCTGTGGACTACAGAAATGTGCATCGAATTACTACTTTTTTGGTTATGAGTTTTGAGCGTTTTCATAGAAACAAATAATTTTCTTAGTACATGCGTGTGACCTAGACTGGGTAAACCCAGCCCGATCAGCCGGAGATTTGATTTCGCCCTGTAGCTCAGGCTGGAAACCTGTACATATTTCTATCCTGCTTCTGTTACAAATTTGCGGGGACCAATCACAAACCGGCTTATCCACCTGGCGCGCTATTGGCGGGTTTAACACAGTGACGGATAGAGAAGCGATGGATTGTTAGTCTGATTGGTTGAAGGACTATCTAATTTCGTCATTTGAACAAGATTGAGCTTGGTCTGGTGATAGCCAGACAAGGTGTGACCAGCTCTGAGTATAATATTAGTTGTAAAGTTGTCAATTACAGTAATTCCGACTCTATGGGAACACAGCATAATTCAGCATCTAGTTATCGTCTTAGGATATAGGGCCTAACATATTGCGTTTTTATCCAATTTTGCGTATAAATCTGTGCTGTCAAGTAGATTAATCGCGATTAATCGCATCTAACATAACAGTTTGTATATATATATTGTATATATTGTATAATATAGTATTGGGACACCCCTCGAAATCATTGAATTCAGGTGTTCCAATAACTTCCATGGCCACAGGTGTATAAAATCAAGCACCTAGGCATGCAGACGCTTCTACAAACATTTGTGAAAGAATGGGTCGCTCTCAGGAGCTCAGTGAATTCTAGCGTGGTACCGTGATAGGTTGCCACCTGTGCAATAAGTCCATTCGTGAAATTTCCTTACTACTAAATATTCCACGGTCAACTGTTAGTGGTATTATAACAAAGTGGAAGCAAGTGGGAACAACAGCAACTCAGCCACGAAGTGGTAGGCCATGTAAAATCACAGAGCGGGGTCAGCGCATGCTGAGGCACAGAGTGCGCTGAAGATGCCAACTTTCTGCAGAGTCAATAGCTACAGACCTCCAAAATTCGTGTGGCCTTCAGATTAGCTCAAGAACAGTGCGTAAAGAGCTTCATGAAATGGGTTTCCATGGCCGAGCAGCTGCATCCAAGCCTTACATCACCAAATGCAATGCAAAGTGTCGGATGCAGTGGCGTAAAGCACGCCGCCTCTGGACTCTAGAGCAGTGGAGACGTGTTCTCTGGAAAGACGAATCATGCTTCTCTGTTTGGCTTGTCCCTTTAGTTCCAGTGAAAGGAACTCTTAATGCTTCAGCATACCAAGACATTTTGGACAATTTCATGCTCTCAACTTTGTGGGAACAGTTTGGAGATGGTCCCTTCCTGTTCCAACATGACACCAGTGCACAAAACAAGGTCCATAAAGACATGGACAAGCCAGTTGTGGTGTGGAGGAACTTGACTGGCCTGCACAGAGTCCTGACCTCAACCCGATAGAACACCTTTGGAATGAATTAGAGCGGAGACTGCGAGCCAGGCCTTCTCGTCCAACATCAGTGCATGACCTCACAAATGTGCTTTTAGAAGAATGGTCAAAAATTCCCCTAAACCTTGTGGAAAGCCTTCCCAGAAGATATGAAGCTGTCATAGCTGCAAAGGGTGGGCCAACTCTATATTAAACCCTACGGATTAAGAACGGGATGTCATTAAAGTTCATGTGCATGTAAAGGCAGCGTCGCAAAACCTTTGGCAATAAGTGTGTGTACATACATATATTATACTAACTATTAACATATACATATATTAACTAACTTTTATCGATTTGACTAGTAAAAATGTTTTAACTCTTTGCAGTTCAGTCTAATTAGAAATAGTAAGAGTAGTGCGCTTCTCCCTTCCTATAAAACCACATCTGTCTGCAACATATTGATACTACTGATAGCCTATTTGTTCTGTGTATGCTATAAAAATTTGATTTCTGCACTCATTCAAACCCTCGTTTTCTGCTCTCCTCGATGTAGGATCCTGCTGCTAGTTATGATTTCAACGACAATGATCCTGATCCCTTCCCCAGATACGACTCCACCAATGAAAACAAGTGAGTGAATGAATCTCTATACGCTATTCATTTCTCCAAATGAATCTCCAAATGAATGGGCTGAAAATCTCAAGAGATCTTATGATCTTAACTGCTAATCCACACTTTAAAAACACAAGGACAGATTTTCTGAAGTTTTTAGCCTTTCAATTATCTTAAGCACCACATACACAGATAACTGATTAGTGACTGTAAAATGTTACAAGCCTCGGACTGGCATAGTTATTTTCTGACCTCTTTAAAGATATTTGCAGATTTATTTAACCTCATACAAAATCTGTTCAGGGAGAATTAGACCAGGCTGGTATTGCGTTCCATCTTTAAGCTGCTATGAAAGAGAACTGACAGTGTCAGTAGGTCTGATCTGAGAAGGTCTGTTCTTCATCAGGGAATGAGTGTAATCCATTCCAATGTTACACACATTACTTGGGCTGTCTTACATAAGAGGATCAGAACCCATATATATATATAAATATATATATATATATATATATATATATATATATATATATATATATATATATATATATATATATATATATATATGCAGTGTATTTTGCTTTATCTACACATGCAGATTATTGTCTCACATGCCTCAGGGAACATGTCAAATTGAAGTATTTTACATTTGCATACAAGTCAGGGAGCATATTTAATTGCATTACTAATTAAATCAGCACAACAAATTGACAGTCCTAGTGAAAACGAAGCTTTGAAACAGGAAAATAAGTGGTCATGAAAATAGAAACACTCATTATTCTTTCTCCATGTGGTTGTGTGTATGACATTGAATGACTCATACTGTGCAGCTATAGTTGTTGTTTTTTGCATACACACAAACAATCACTCATAATTATGCACACACACACACTTATAAAGGCACACGCAAGCTCGCTCAACCTCTCGCCCGCCCATGTCAACATATTCTTTTGTCAGCATCTGTACCGTGCAAAATGCATCAACAGCTCATTGGTGTTTCAGATGATGGGTATTACGAAGGAGGGAAACGAATAATCATCAACAAGATCAAACACAATTATAATAATTTTTAGTAAATTACTCCCTGCAAAATGTAATATTATTCAGAAGTTATCCACTGTTAGTCTAATCTTTGACATCAGACAGCCAATGACAGTCAGTCAATCAGTCACATCAGTAATTTTCCTCTGTAATTATTGCAAATATTATTGGTGATTGCTAAAACTAGCATCATCATTAATATTGCTTACACTCAGGGTTATCAAAACACACTATTATCTTGTAACCACCCAGAACACAATAACGACCATATAGCAACTACACAGAACACCCTAGAAACCACCTAGCAACAATCCAGAACACTCTAGCAACCACCTAGCAACCATCCAGAACACTAGCAACCACCAAAACACACTACCAATTATCTTGCAATTACCCAGAACACAATAACAACCATATAACAACCACCCAGAACACAATAACAACCATATAGCAACTACACAGAACACCCTAGCAACCACCTAGCAACCATCCAGAACAGTAGCAACCACCAAAACACACTACCAATTATCTTGCAACTACCCAGAACACAATAACAACCATATAGCAACTACCCAGAGCACCCTCGAAACCACCTAGCAACCAGCCAGAACACCCTAGCAACCACACAGAACACTGGCAACCATCTAGCAACCACCAAAACACACTATTATCTTGTAACCACCCAGAATACAATAACAACCATGTAGCAGCCACCCAGAACACCCTAGAAACCACCTAGCAACCAGCCAGGACACACTAGCAACCACCTAGCAACCATCCAGAACACTAGCAACCACCAAAACACACTACCAATTATCTTGTAATTACCCAGAACACAATAACAACCATATAACAACCACCCAGAACACAATAACAACCATATAGCAACTACACAGAACACCCTAGCAACCACCTAGCAACCATCCAGAACAGTAGCAACCACCAAAACACACTACCAATTATCTTGCAACTACCCAGAAAACAATAACAACCATATAGCAACTACCCAGAGCACCCTCGAAACCACCTAGCAACCAGCCAGAACACCCTAGCAACCACACAGAACACTGGCAACCATCTAGCAACCACCAAAACACACTATTATCTTGTAACCACCCAGAATACAATAACAACCATGTAGCAGCCACCCAGAACACCCTAGAAACCACCTAGCAACCACATAGAACACTAGCAACCACCAAAACACACTATTATCTTGCAACCACCTAGCAACCATCCAGAACACTAGCAACCACCAAAACACACTAGCGATTATCTTGCAACAACCCAGAATACAATAACAACCATATAACAACCACCAGAACACCATAGCAACCACCTAGCAACCACCCAGAACACCAGCAACCATCTAGCAACCACCAAAACACACTATTATCTTGCAACCACCCAGAACACAATAACAACCATGTAGCAGACACTACGAACACCCTAGAAACCACCTAGCAACCATTCAGAATACTAGCAACCACCAAAACACACTAGCGATTATCTTGCAACAACCCAGAATACAATAACAACCATATAACAACCACCAGAACACCATAGCAACCACCCAGAACACCAGCAACCATCTAGCAACCACCAAAACACACTATTATCTTGCAACCACCCAGAACACAATAACAACCATGTAGCAGCCACCCAGAACTCCCTAGAAACCACCTAGCAACCAGCCAGGACACACTAGCAACCACATAGAACACTAGCAACCACCAAAACACACTATTATCTTGCAACCACCTAGCAACCATCCAGAACACTAGCAACCACCAAAACACACTAGCGATTATCTTGCAACAACCCAGAATACAATAACAACCATATAACAACCACCAGAACACCCTAGCAACCACCCAGAACACTAGCAACCATCTAGCAACCACCAAAATACACTATTATCTTGCAACCACCCAGAACACCCTAGAAACCATCTAGCAATCCCGCCAGAACACACTAGCAACCATCTAGCAACCACCCAGAACACCAAAGCATGTAGTAATGCCCTAAAAACCACTAAGACCTTACCAACCACATACCAGTCCCCTCGGTAACCATGTTTGCTAATTTTTGTTGGTCTACACATTTAGATATGGGTTTTGAACATGCAAGGAAAATTATATTTGAATGGAACTGAATTGTAACCCTATTCTCTGTTGTATGCCCTCAGGCATGGTACCAGATGTGCTGGAGAGATTGCCATGCAAGCAGACAATAACAAATGTGGAGTTGGAGTGGCCTTCAACTCGAAAGTGGGAGGTTTGTGTTATCAAGCTGTGTTTGTCCACTTTTGGTATCTTTAATTCTCTTTTTTTTTACCAGTCAACAATGAGATGACAATATGATTATATAACAGCACTGACCCGTATAACCAGTCATACACAAACATAATCCACCTGTCCATGTCCTTTTGGACATATAAGCTTTAGTGAGTCATAACATTATAGCAGCACATTTAATCGTCACCATTCAATCACTTGTATAGTAGATTGTTTTGACCTCTCCATGAGGGTCATCTTTTGTGCTTCCCATCTGCAGGAATAAGAATGCTGGATGGAATCGTGACAGATGCCATTGAAGCCAGTTCGATCGGCTTTAACCCTGACCATGTGGACATCTACAGTGCTAGCTGGGGCCCTAATGATGACGGGAAGACCGTGGAGGGTCCCGGTCGTCTGGCGCAAAAAGCTTTTGAGTACGGTATCCAGAAGGTGAGAAGTGTGGGAATTGGTTTTACTGGACCAAATCTAAAACTAGATGGAAACCACCTAGCAACAATCCAGAACATCCTAGCAACCACCTAGCAACCACCCAACTAATGCATTGTGCTTATGGCTTGTAACTCTTAACCTTTTATAATCAAATGATTTCTAAATAATTGTTTTTACTCCAGGGGCGTGGTGGAAAGGGCTCCATTTTCGTCTGGGCATCAGGTAACGGTGGGCGTCAGGGTGACAACTGCGATTGTGATGGATACACAGATAGTCTCTACACAATCTCCATCAGCAGCGCGTCTCAGCAGGGTTTGTCTCCGTGGTACGCTGAGAAATGCTCCTCTACGCTGGCCACGGCCTACAGCAGCGGAGACTACACGGACCAGAGAATAGTAAGTCTTCGCTTATACGTTTTGTGACTGAATTTCTCTTTGGAGATAAATAAAAATAGTGCTGCAACAACGCAATTCGTGTTGTTTATGCAATTAATCACATTTAACATGAAAGACTGTAAATATAGATGTGATTAATCGCAATTAATCGATTTGACAGAACTAATAACATAGATGAGAGTCTTTTTTGGTTGGTGTGTTTGCGTGTTCTCTATTGGGTTTTGTTGTGTTGACATTTTATCTTTTATCTGGTTGTCTTGCAGACTAGTGCCGATTTGCACAATGATTGCACAGAGACACACACCGGCACGTCTGCATCTGCCCCATTGGCTGCTGGGATATTTGCACTGGCTTTGGAGCAAAAGTATGTCAAACATCTAACATTTTTTATGTTATATTATATGTAGGATTTCACTGGTTTTACATCAGTTTTCAGAGTTAATTATTTTTAAAAGAAGCTATTTTTTATTGCATTTTTTAAATAAACTTAATGTCATGCATAATTATCTGTCATACATAAATAAAATGATAAACAGGTAAGATTTCAGCACTCATCATGGCATAGTTTATTATTAACTATTTGCATATTTTATTTTATTTAAATAATCAAACTTTCAAAATGAATTTGCTTATATATATATATATATATATATATATACAGTGAGGAAAATAAGTATTTGAACACCCTGCTATTTTGCAAGTTCTCCCACTTGGAAATCATGGAGGGGTCTGAAATTGTCATCGTAGGTGCATGTCCACTGTGAGAGACATAATCTATAAAAAAATATCCAGAAATCACAATATATGATTTTTTAACTATTTATTTGTATGATACAGCTGCAAATAAGTATTTTAATCAGTATGTTTATCAGCTAGAATTCTGACCCTCAAAGACCTGTTAGTCTGCCTTTAAAATGTCCACCTCCACTCCATTTATTATCCTAAATTAGATGCACCTGTTTGAGGTCGTTAGCTGCATAAAGACACCTGTCCACTCCATACAATCAGTAAGAATCCAACTACTCACATGGCCAAGACCAAAGAGCTGTCCAAAGACACTAGAGACAAAAATTGTACACCTCCACAAGGCTGGAAAGGGCTAAGGGGAAATTGCCAAGCAGCTTCGTGAAAAAAGGTCTACTGTTGGAGCAATCATTAGAAAATGGAAGAAGCTAAACATGGCTGTCAATCTCCCTCGGACTGGGGCTCCATGCAAGATCTCACCTCGTGGGGTCTCAATGATCCTAAGAAAGGTGAGAAATCAGCCCTGAACTACACGGGAGGAGATGGTCAATGACCTGAAAAGAGCTGTGACCACCATTTCAAGGTTACTGTTGGTAATACACTAAGATGTCATGGTTTGAAATCATGCATGGCACGGAAGGTTCCCCTGCTTAAACCAGCACATGTCAAGGCCCGTCTTAAGTTTGCCAATGACCATTTGGATGATCCAGAGGAGTCATGGGAGAAAGTCATGTGGTCAGATGAGACCAAAATAGAACTTTTTGGTCATAATTCCGCTAAACGTGTTTGCAGGAAGAAGAATGATGAGTACCATCCCAAGAACACCATCCCTACTGTGAAGCATGGGGGTGGTAGCATCATGCTTTGGGGGTGTTTTTCTGCACATGGGAGAGGGCGATTGCACTGTATTAAGGAGAGGATGACTGGGGCCATGTATTGCGAGATTTTGGGGAACAACCTCCTTCCCTCAGTTAGAGCATTGAAGATGGGTCGAGGCTGGGTCTTCCAACATGACAATGACCCGAAGCACACAGCCAGGATAACCAAGGAGTGGCTCTGTAAGAAGCATATCAAGGTTCTGGCGTGGCCTAGCCAGTCTCCAGACCTAAACCCAATAGAGAATCTTTGTAGGGAGCTCAAACTCTGTGTTTCTCAGCGACAGGCCAGAAACCTGACTGATCTAGAGAAGATCTGTGTGGAGGAGTGGGCCAAAATCCCTCCTGCAGTGTGCAAACCTGGTGAAAAACTACAGGAAACGTTTGACCTCTGTAATTGCAAACAAAGGCTACTGTACCAAATATTAACATTGATTTTCTCAGGTGTTCAAATACTTATTTGCAGCTGTATCATACAAATAAATAGTTAAAAAATCATACATTGTGATTTCTGGATTTTTCTTTTTAGATTGTCTCTCACAGTGGACATGCACCTACGATGACAATTTCAGACCCCTCCATGATTTCTAAGTGGGAGAACTTGCAAAATAGCAAGGTGTTCATATACTTATTTTCCACACTGTATATATATATATATATATATATATATATATATATATATATATATATATATATATATATATATATATATATATATATATATATATATATATATACACACAAATGGATGGGGGAAAAAAATCAAATTTCAAATACATATTATATGTACATATTATATAATTTTTTTGGGGGGCGGGGCTAAATATTTTTTGAGTGTTCATTTCAATAAAAATGTAGATGATTTCTCTTGCTCTCCACCCTAGTCCTGATCTGACCTGGAGAGACCTTCAGCACTTGGTGGTTTGGACATCTGAGTTTGACCCCCTGGCCAATAACCCAGGCTGGAAAAGGAACGGCGCTGGATTGATGGTCAACAGTCGGTTTGGGTTTGGCCTCCTGAACGCCAAAGCTCTGGTGGACCTGGCTGATCCCAAGGTCTGGAAGCATGTTCCGGAGAAGAAACAGTGCATCGTCAGAGATGAGACGTTCCAACCAAGGTAGAGTTTGTAGTTTGCTTCCAGAGGTTAGGATCAGAAAATTCTGCTTTTTGCCTCAGAGACAAGGCAGTGGTGTTGCACCTCATGCATGGAAGACAAAGCCAGCCTGATCTCCTGCCATCTGCTACTGCACTCAGCTATGGCAGTTCATTAATAACCACATTAATGCAACAGATCCTTTGTGCGTGCATGTGCAGTTATGCCCATCTGTTTGTTCTTTACAACTGATTCTGTAATTCCTACGGAAGGATTTAATAGGAAGGTATATTTTGGGAACTGGAATCTATTCCGGTTTTTACTCAACAACCAGAGCGTTCTTTTTCCTCCTATATTTACGTCATAAAGCTCACAAAGCTCAGCTAGAAAAACTGCATCTGAACAGATGTTTCATTTTCCTGGAACTGAATTTCCCAATACCTGGATGCAAATGTCATGACACAATAAAATGTTGTTTATAGAATGCCAAGCAATCACACACAGCATATGGCATATTTGGTATTTGCGACACCTTATCTAAAACACTGTAGAATGATAGAGAGGGACACACAATAGGCTCCCAACTATTGTTTGTCCATGCATCCCAATCCACCCTCATCCACCTTTGTTTTAGCATTTGGTGCGCATTATCACCATGGCTCTTGTTTGATGCAAATTCTGTGACTTTCAATGTAATCTGCAGGGATTACAGTTCATATCACTCATGCATATCTGACTAGGGAACAGTGGGCAGAAAAATCCCTTCATTAATGTTCAAACTGAGTGATCGAAGCTGATGATAATAGCATGTTTAGCATCTTTTTCTAAATACATAATGCGAAAAAAGTTACAAAAGCAAAATATACATTTATTGTAATGTTTTTGAAAGAGGTTTTATGCTCATCAGACAGTAATATTGTGAAATAATGTTACAATTTAAAATACATTGTATTTTTTAAAACTATTTTTAAATGTAATTTTATTTTCAACAGCCAACAACCATACTTATATGCTGATAGTATTTAATTCCTTACATGTTTTTTGTGAATCTTGTCGTTGCCCTGTATTATATTTGCAACAAAAATGTGTTTAACTGCATTTACAAATACTTTTTTGTTTACAGACCATTGAAGGCCGCAGGTGAGATATCCATCGAGATCCCGACTAAGTCCTGCGCAGGACAGGCGAACTCTGTCGTGTCCTTGGAGCATGTGCAGGTGGAGGTCAGCATTGAGTACACACGGAGAGGAGACCTCCACATCACGCTGATGTCTCCATCAGGTGAGACATATAAAAACTTAAACACACTAGCATGTGCGCATTTGGGAATGAGACCACTGATTGTTGGGTTTGTCCCATTAGGTACTACCACAGTCCTGCTGGCTGAGAGAGAGAGGGACACATCATCCAACGGTTTCCGAAACTGGGCCTTCATGTCCGTGCACACCTGGGGAGAGAATCCCACCGGCACTTGGACCCTGAAGATTACTGATACGGTACATACCAGCATCTCTGCAAACAAGTATCAAATGCACATGGAGCGCCTGATACTCATTTTTCCCTCTCTTTCTCTCTCACTAACAGTCAGGACGGATGGAGAATGGGGGTCAGATTCTTAGCTGGAAATTGATTTTGCACGGGACATCTGAGAAGCCTGACCACATGAAGATGGCGAGGGTATACATGCCTTACAACGCTGTGCAAAACGATCGCAGAGGCGTGGAACCGATGGAAGACATGATCAAGGTCAGAAAGGGAGGCAGACTTTAGAAGATGTCGAGAAGAATGTTTGCTGAAATTTACGTTGCAATAACGTATTCACACTGCATCTACAGCTGCTATACAGAGTGTTAAAATGCATGCACTCTCTGGCTAAACATTCAAATTCAAAAATTGCATTAGTTGTGCATGCATGCTTTTGTTCTGTTATTTTCAAGCATCTGATGGACCTGTTGGACAGTATTTTGCAATTCCTCCAGTTTTAACTCTTCAATTTCCTATTTCTGTGACCAGCAGGAACCTCCGACTCCAGCTCAAAAACCAGAAATTTCAAGTCTGGTGGATTCCGACTCACTCCCTTCTGCTGCCTCCATCGGTGTCCCAGAGGAAAATCCAGCTGTTCCTCCAGGCCCGTCCACTGCCAATCTGGCCCTGCTGCGTCTCCTCCAGTCGGCCTTCAACAGACAGAGCCCGGCGGTTCCTCCGCACGCTCTGCGGGCTCCTCCCAAGACCTTTCAGCGTGAAAGGATCCCACCGCAGAAGCTGTACCAGGCCCTCGACCAGCTAAACCGCTACAGGGGCTCCGAGAACGGCCTGTTCAGTGACTACAGCGACAACTTCTACAGAGCCCAACCGTACAGACACAGAGACGACCGGCTGCTGCAGGCACTGTTTGACATGCTCGGAGACGACCAGCAATGAGACCAGCGGGACGGGAACTGGAAGGGCAGGAATAGTAGGTAAAAGAAGCTGGATGCCCTGCTGAAAAGACCAGCTTAAGGCCCCAATATACTCACGGCGAGGTTCTTTTTTCATTCTTCGATGTGGGGTAAAAAGAACTTCGAAATACCTTCGCAGCGCTATACTGTTAGCGAACATCCCGACGTCAGGAAGTTTGCTTTGCGAAACGAACTCCAGACGTTCGGTTTGGCCTGATTTTGTTTGAAATTATATTTCCCTTTAAGTATATTGGGGCCTTTAGGCTTCCCAGCAACATAGCCATGCTGTTCACCAGGTCTTGGTATTTAAGTTGCGCAAGTTATGCATCACAACTTCTAAACCGCAGCTGGTGAACCTGCCAAGCTAGTCTTTTCAGCAGGGCGAAGAGGCATCGAAAGATAGAAAGATAACTGGTACATAGAGGAACTTCAGGGGAATGAAAGGAGATACAGAAAAGAACATATTGCATATTGTTCTCTTCCAGACAAGCTTGTTTTTATCTGCACATGTAGTAATCAAGTTTAAGCATTCTACGGCCTGTGTCTGTCAGTGTGCGTGTTTGTAAATCTGTGGTGAACAGCCAGCTGTATTTATCCCTCAGTTTTGAACCAGGTTGCTACGATATAAAACCAATGACAGGACCAATCATGGCGTCTCTTGCCCTTTGCCCTCTTGATGATTTTTCTCATGTTGCCTTCACTGCCACCAACCTTTGCATGCTATGAAAACGTTTACATTAGGATGTTATGAGAATATTCTACTATAAAGATGATGATTGTAAATTGTAAAGATTAGGGAAAGTGTCGTTCTTCGCAGAATCAGTCCTTAAAGTCGATGTGAAATCAAATCTGACCCGCTTTACTTTCTCAATGCACGTTCTTTGTCTCATTGTGCACGATTTGTGAGTGCACGCTATTCCAAATACATAAATGTTTGTCTTAATGCAAAATATAACGACATGCCTTTTCGACTGAAACAAATTCCTCTTTTAATCCATCCCTGGTTCTTTGCTGATATAAAACACCCCCTTTTCACAGGTCAAAGTGATAGCTTTTTCTTTTTTAAATACTGTTGTTTTTCTAGAGCAGGGTTTCTCAACCTGGGGTTTATGAGATCTACAGGGGGTCGGTGAGATTGTGATAGAAATACCAATGCCAAATAAAAGGTGCAAATCCTACAAATATATATAAAAGTAACTTTTTCCTGTCAAAATATTTTACCTGTAAAGAAAATTGTACTTAAAATGATATACACTCACTGTTTTATTCTGAAGTGGGTGTATGGTAAAAGCATCATGACCATTCAAAATGATTAAATTCATAATTAAAGTTAATAATTATGTATTGTAGGGAATCAGTGTTTGTCTAAAATTCTGAAATTTTCTAAAAGTCTAAATTTGCTCATGGGTTATTATCTTTTAACTAAAACTAAAACCATAAAAAATTCTACTTGAAAAAAATCAAATAAAAATGTAACATTTATAAAAAATAAAAAAATAAAAACAGAACAAAAATTACTAAAATTTTAAGTACAATTAAAGTGAAAACAAAATATAAAAATAAAATCTAATACAAAACATTAACAAAACAACTATTACTATATTACTTAATAAATATTAAGTTTAAAATATTACTTAACATCGACTTCCACTAAACAATTGATGTCCTTAGCAGACAGAAACGGTTGGGAAACCTTGTTTTAGACTGAAAGACATCAGTAACACCTGGTTTTACTACTGAGTGTTTATACACTCTAAAAAAATGCTGGGTTAAAAATGGGTTGTTTTAACCCAGCGTTTGGGTTAAATGTTTGTTTAAAACAACCCAATCACTGGGTTAAAACAACCCAATTGCAGGGTTTGTCCATTTTCAACCCAACTTGGGTTGTTTTTAACTCAGCATTTTTTAGACTGTAGATCATATATTTAGAGAACTATCATTCAGTAAACTGTACAGTGCCGAGGACATGTACCTGTGGGACACCTTGAAATGTCTCTGCCCTTTTTTGCACAACTGTTACCACATCTACCATGCTCTCTCTAGAAACATCTGCTTTAGAAATGATCTCTAAATACTTCAAATGTGGTTTTAGAACTCATGAAAAAGTGAGTTGTACATCCCAAGCAACTGAGAACGTATCAACTGGTTTTGTATTTAAAAATTCATAAAACAAAGATAAAGTTTTATTTTTCTAAGAGTTCATAGTAGTTTATGAGAGTATACACAAAGTAATATCTATATAGAACCCTAATATATTAAATCACCATTTACCTCATAAGCCTAAATCGCAATTCCTACCTGTCTCTTATGAGTACATGTTGTTGTACCTTTAGCCTGAATGTCTCTGGACTTATTTCCAATAAAATGTATCCAGCTGTTGTGATGATGCTCTGAAAGGGATTGTCTGTGATTTGCATTTGTAAAACAGGCTTGAATTTTCCTGCTGTATTCTATTTTCGCACAACCTCGTGCAAATGTTATCCTTTTAAGTTAACTATGTACCTGACTGCAAAAGTAATTCAGAAATCACAGTTCTGTTTTTATTTTTTTAAAGATATAATCTGAAATGGTTGGAAATGCCAGTTTGTCAAAAGAAATTATTTAATAAATGTTTGTCATGGTTCAGCACATAATTTTTTATTAATTTATTTTTTCAGAGTGGAGTCAATTATCAATTGTACAGTATATTTAAAAGGCCAGGTTTGGTGGGCTGTAACTGTAGCCTGATCTACTGATCCATTAAAATGTGTTAAGGTGACAACAAACATAAGTGACTATTTATACACACACACACACACACACCTTGTCATTTTTCAATGTGGTTAGTGTTTATACCAATTTACGCTTCTGTCCAAAGTTGTTTACAAAATATATAGTTTAATGTATATCGATATGAAATGACTTTTATCATAATAAACTAAACAGCACCATTGCAAGCAAACTGTTTGTATATATAGTATGTGCACATGTAAGACTCAATAATCATTCTGAATTGTTTAAAGTTCAAATACCATGATGATTTTTGTATGGATGCATGTTGGTTGCTTTCTTTCAATGACACATTCACACGAGAAAGAGAGTGAATACTTCATTTCCTGCTACACTTCATTAATAATTCAAACATCTCTGGTTTGTGTGAGCTTTAATAGCTATTCCTCATGCATGTTGAAACATACCTCAATAAACTGTAAACTGGCTAATATATTCTTGCTGAAGGACATGCAACAACCCAATTGCATAAAGTCGGTAAACAACTAGAGAGAACAAGTCAAAACCTGAACTGTTCTTGTGGTCATAATAACAGAGATTAAAACGTCAAATGAATCAAAGAAACACTTAGACAGGCTTAATCAAGCAAGCTTTTTTTTTTTTTTTTCTCTGATTGACTGTCAGAATATGTTTAGGTTTTGATTTACTATTCTCTCTGCATGTTTTAATAAAGACTGGTGTGTTTGATATTTCATAAAGAAACATGGCGCCATCTTGTGACACAAAATGCACACTAAAATAGCAAAGTTAAAATGGAATTCCAAAGCTGCCAATATTAAAAATAAATAAATACATTAATAAATATACAAATAAATGTAAAAAAGCAAAAATAAATCTATAAATAAATATACATAGAAAAGCAAAAAACAAAAATAAATAATTATTCATACATTTATTTCCTTCTTTGTGTATATATTAATTTTTTCCATATTTATTTCTTTTTTATTTTATTTATTTATACATTTATTCATTTCTACATTTATTTATGAATACATTTATGTATTTATATGCTATGTCTGAGGTAAACCACGCCCTCCTCATTACCCTACGCACAAATAAATGTATAAATAAATGTATAAATAAATAAATAAATAAATTTCGGCTTCCGCACTGCACTCCCTGGTATTCATCTTGCGAACCTCCGACCCCCTCATAACAAAACGGACGAACTTCTTCTCCTCACCCGCATTAAAAAAGATTTTTCAAACTCTGCTGCACTGTGCTTCACTGAAACCTGGCTGAAGCCATCCCGGACAACGCACTATAACAGCCTAAATGTGTTTATGTGCAAAAAATGTGTGGTTTAGTTCGAGTGTATTTGCATTGATAACGGTCTGCAGCACAATGTGGTCTTATTTAGTTCATATTTATATTAATAACTAATTTTATTGTTTTACTTGTTTTGTATTGTGCCTCTGTTGCATGATTTTGAAATGAATTTGATTAATTAACTATTTTCTATATTGTTCTGCTTGATTATAAATTATCTCAACAACTAATCTTATTTCAATTTACATAATCACTTTACATTATCATCTGTTTTGGGGTAAATTTGTGACATCTGTCCAGGGACTACAGATTACAAACTTAAAAATCATCCCAACTGTTTATTTCATACTGGTAGGACAATCTGATGGGGTATTTTGCACTGTGAAAGTATCCTACCTGTTAATTTCATACTGGTAGAAAAATCTGATGGGGTATTTTGCACTGTAAAAGTATCCTACCTGTTTATTTCATACTGGTAGAAAAATCTGATGGGGTATTTTGCACTGTAAAAGTATCCTACCTGTTTATTTCATACTGGTAGAAAAATCTGATGAGGTATTTTGCACTGTGAAAGTATCCTACCTGTTTATTTCATACTGGTAGAAAAATCTGATGGGGTATTTTGCACTGTAAAAGTATCCTACCTGTTTATTTCATACTGGTAGAAAAATCTGATGGGGTATTTTGCACTGTAAAAGTATCCTACCTGTTTATTTCATACTGGTAGAAAAATCTGATGAGGTATTTTGCACTGTAAAAGTATCCTACCTGTTTATTTCATACTGGTAGGACAATCTGATGGGGTATTTTGCACTGTGAAAGTATCCTACCCGTTTATTTCATACTGGTAGAAAAATCTGATGGGGTATTTTGCACTGTGAAAGTATCCTACCCGTTTATTTCATACTGGTAGGACAATCTGATGAGGTATTTTGCACCGTAAAATTATCCTACCCGTTTATTTCATAGGACAATCTGATGAGGTAACGTTACTTTGCACTGTAAAATCACCCTACCATAGCCTAATAAGAATCTTCGGCAAAGTTACACCTTATTTTATGTAGTCAGAGACGCAAAGCCGTAACGCACAGTAGGATTTTACGATGTGGTAGGATGAACTGATAGATATGGCTATAATTTTGCGATACGGTAGGAAAATCTGACAAGGTAGGACAGATCGACAGAACACCGGGCTTCCAGCTGTTCCGAGCGGATGGCATCGCGGAACTAACAGGGAAAACGAGAGGTGGTGGATTGTGTTTCTACATTAACGAAAGTTGGTGTTCAGATGTAACAACGCTGAAGAAGATGTGCTCTCCTAATCTAGAAGCGCACTTCATAAACTGTAAACCCTTCTACTCGCCGTGGGAGTTTTCCTCGTGATTGTGTACATCCCTCCAGACGCGTGTGTGAGCGCGGCGCTACAACAGCTGGCTGAACAAATAGCTGAGACTGAACAAAGGGACCCAGACTCTCTTTTAATCATTCTTGGGGATTTTAATAAAGCAAATCTCTCCCGTGAACTGCCAAAATACAGACAGCACATTACATGTCCCACCAGAGACAGTAATACTGGACCACTGTTACACCACAATAAGGAATGCATATCACTCTGTCCCACGGGCAGCTTTGGGGCTCTCTGATCACTGTGTGGTTCATCTTATACCGACCTACAGGCAGAAACTGAAATCAGGTAAACCTGTAATAAAGACTGTAAAAAGATGGACTAACGAAGCAGAGCTGGACTTACAAGCCTGCTTCGATTGCACTGATTGGACTGTTTTTGAAGCTGCTACCACTGATCTGGACGAGCTAACAGAGACTATAACATCATACATCAGTTTCTGTGAGGATACATGCATTCCTACCAGGACATTCTTATCATTCACTAATGATAAACCATGGTTTACTGGGAAACTCAAACAGCTTTGTCATGCCAAAGAGGATGCTTACAGAAGTGGGGATAAAATCTTGTATAACCAGGCCAGAAACAGACTGACAAAGGAGATCAGAGTTGCTAAAAGAAGCTACTCTGAAAGGTTGAGAAACCAGTTTTCTTCCAACGACCCAGCTTCAGTTTGGACAGGCTTGAAGAATATCACCAATTACAAGTCACCATCCCCCCGATTTGCTGAGAATCAAAAACTGGCCGATGAGCTGAATGCTTTTTACTGCAGATTTGAAAAGCCCAGTCTCACACCACACACCCGCTCTGATCTGCAATTCACACGTTCCCCATCACCTCCTGCACCCCCTCTCCTCCCCACTCCTGTCATCCAACCCGAGCTTAAGGTCTGTGTGGAGGATGTGAGCCGAGTCTTCAAAAAACAGAAGACTAGGAAAGCTTCAGGCCCAGACGGCATCTCATCTGCCTGTTTGAAAGCCTGCGCTGACCAACTGGCCCCAGTCTTCACGCAGATCTTCAACAGATCATTGGAGCAGTGTGAAGTTCCCTGCTGCTTCAAACGCTCCACTATCATTCCCGTCCCCAAAAAACCCCAAATCACTGGACTTAATGACTACAGACCTGTCGCTCTCACGTCTGTGGTCATGAAATTGTTTGAAAGACTGGTTCTGCCCCACCTGAAGGACATCACTGGACCCTTGCTGGATCCTCTTCAATTTGCCTACAGAGCAAACAGGTCTGTGGATGATGCAGTCAACATGGGACTGCATTATATCCTGCAACATCTCAACAAACTATTCGTGGACTTCAGTTCGGCCTTCAATACCATCATGCCTGATCTTCTCTCAGCTAAACTGACCCAGCTCTCCATGCCATCCTCAATCTGTCAGTGGATCTCCAGCTTCCTGACAGACCGGCAGCAGCTCGTGAGACTGGGGAAACTCACATCCAGGACTCTCACTACCAGCACTGGCGCCCCCCAGGGGTGTGTTCTCTCCCCACTGCTCTTCTCCCTGTACACCAATGACTGCACTTCTAAAGACCCCTCTGTGAAGCTCCTGAAATTTGCAGACGACACCACTGTCATCGGCCTCATCCAAAACGGTGACGAGTCTGCCTACAGACTGGAGGTTGAACAGCTGGCCGTCTGGTGCAGTTATAACAACCTTGAGCTCAAAACGGTGGAGATGATAGTAGACTTCAGGAGGAACAGCCCAGCTCTCCCCCCACTCACCTTCATGAACTGTGGAAGCAGTGGAGTCATTCAGGTTCCTGGGCACTACCATCTTCCAGGACCTGAAGTGGGACAATCGCATTGACTCCATTGTGAAAAAGGCCCAGCAGAGGAAGTTCAACCTCCCACAGGAGCTGCTGATTCAGTTCTACTTGGCTGTCATTGAGTCTGTCTTATGCACTTCCATCACTGTCTGGTTTGGTTCAGCTACCAAATCTGACATCAAGAGACTACAACGCACAATTCGGACTGCGGAGAGGATAATTGGTGCTCCCCTGCCAACCCTCCAGGACCTGTACTCTTCCAGAGTGAGGAAGAGAGCAGGGAAAATCATCACAGACTTTGCTCACCCTAGACACCTCCTGTATGAACTGTTACCATCAGGACGGCGACTCCGATCACTGGCCACTAGAACATCTAGGCACAGGAACACAGGCCATTTCCCTCTTGAACAGAACATCCCCCCCATCCTTGTGTGTGCAAGCACACTTGGCAATAAAGCTCTTTCTGATTCTGATTTTGATTATAAATAAATAAATGTATAAACATATAAATGTGGAAATAAATAAAAATAGAAATAAATAAATGTATAAATAAATAAATAAAAATAATAAATAAATATGGAAAAAATAAAGATATACATAAATAAGGAAATACATTTATAAATAATTATTTATTTATTTTGTATTTTCTATGTATATTTATTTATATATTTATATATTTATTTTTGCTTTTTTACATTTATGTGTATTTATTTATTTTTAATATTGGCAGCTTTGGAATTCCATACGTTCAGGGCTGGAATGCATTATTTGGTGTCTTTCACTGGGTCACCCCTTTGCCTCTGCTGGTAGATGTGTGCAAATAGCACCCTTCTCTCTTTTCCTGTAGATAGCCCCATATTTAATTTTTGAGGGATAGAATACTGTTCAATGGATTGTATACTGTTGTTTTAAAACAATCCGGTTGTTCAGCTGACAAACCTTTAAAGAACATTAGGGACGCTCCTAAAACGTCCTCTTTTGGTTATGAAAGTGCTGCAGTTCAAGGTTCCTTACATGACTTTAGGGGGACGTTCCATTTTGGTTATTCTATGATCACACAGCAAAGATACAAAGAGGACATTAGGGACATTAACAGAACGTTATCTGTAGTCAGATGGGAACGTTTCATTCGGGACTGTGCTGCAACATATCTTGTTCAGTGCAGTGGTCTCTACACTACATTCCCATAACGTTTGCAGTACCTTAGGGACCAACCTAGAATGTCATTTTTTTGGTCGGTCCTTCCATCTCATTTATTTACTGAATGTTTTCTGAACATGTTTGAGTGAATCAATGCACAATGCAATGCTTTGTCAGTAATACACAGGATTTGCACAAAAGTTGCTTCTCAAAGATGAATCAATACCAACTGTTTGTCCAACTTCATATTCAGAACATTTAAGTACAGCACGTTATATTTTGTGAATGTATGCAAATCGTCTTTGTGAATGTGCTTGTTAGCACACTAACGGCTAATGTGGCTAAAGTTACCATTGCCTCTGTCTGTATTCACAGAGATCAGAGCTATATCATTAGTTTTATTTTTATGTTATAAGTAATAAAATGCGCTTCTGAATTGTAGGCGGTGCGATTTTTCAAGCTGAAAATAACACTCTATCCGGTCTCTGTGAATACAGTGAGAGGCAGTGGTAACTTTATAGCCACATTAGCACATTCAGAAAGGCGATTTGCAAACACACACATTATAAAGTGTTCTGAATATGAAGTTGGATCACGAAGAGATGGTATTGATCCACCTTTGAGAAGAAACTTTTGTGCAAATCCTGTGTTTTACCTACCCTCATTTGCAAAGAAGCCCAGTGTACATAGATTCACACATCATTGTCTGAAAACATTCAGTAAACGTGTTGGAAGGACCTAAATAAAAATAACATTCTAGGTTGGTCCCCTAAAGATCCTGCAAACGTTATGGGAATGTATAGTGTAGAGATCTAGAGAGAACGTCCTATGGTAATGGACCCATAAACATTCCCATAACATCCTGAATGTTCCCTGAAGGTCTGCCAAATAATGTCCCCCAATCCTTTTAAGAACTCTACATCATGACTGTCTCAGAACGTTACCAGGCGACGCCCTTGACACTAACGGGACGTTCTGGTAACATAAAATTTCCAAATAAAATTTGGTCCCCTAAACGTCCTGAGAACGTCCTGACTATTCCCTGAAGATCCGCCAAATAACATCCCCCAACACTTTAAAGAACTCTACCTCATGACCGTCTCAGAACGTTCTGGGGACATTACTAGGTGACGTCTTTGACAAGAGCGGGGACATTCTGAGAACGTTCTGGCAACATCAAATTTTCAAATAAAATATGGTCCCCTAAATGTTCCAAGAACGTCCTGAATGTTCCGTGTAGGTCTGCCAAATAACGTCCCCCAACCCTTTAAAAAACTCCACATCACGATCGTCTCAGAATGTTCTAGGAACATTACTAGGTGACATCCTTGACACTAGCTGGGACGTTTTGAGAACGTTCTGGGAATGTAACATTTCTAGCGGGGTATAGATCCCAAATATTTCATTATAGCCTGCCAAATTTCAATTATATTAAAGGCTAGTAGATTTTTGTATAGATTTCAGGCCTAGTAGTTTTGCTACTGATGATTTGTTTCCCCCTGTTCTACTGGCTTCAACACTTTTTGGACCTCCTTTTTGAATGTGTGCATTCCAAATCACACACTTTACCTTTAACAAGCTGAACATGTGTTGCACCAAAATTTGCCTATGAAAATTTGCCATGTGAAATTCTACATTACATTAGCATATTCTACCTTTTAAAGATTCTGTTAAGAAACAGGTTACAATTTTGTGTCTTTTAGACTCTCTCGTTCTCTTTTGCTCCTCGCTGGAATCAACTGTCCTCCAAGAGTTTAGTCTCCCCGGATTCCTTCCAAATCTGGCTGCTTTGGACGAGAGCCAGAGAAACAGATACCACCGGTCAGATGATGAGAAAGAAGCGGAGATATTTTGTGAGAGAAAATAAAGAACGGAAAAAGTTGTCTGAAAATGAAAAGAAAACATTAGGATAAAACTGATGGAACAGGTGCGAATAGAAGAGACTTGGTGGGGATGAGAAATAAAGAGGGCATGAAAGAGGGAGGGCCTCTCTCTCTCTTTCACTGTTAAATCTCATTTTCTGCTTTGCATACAGGAGGAAGCATTTTGCATTTTTCTGGTATCATCAAAATGTTGTGGTATTCCGTCCAGCCGGAGGTGACGTGAAAGGTGTTTGGAAGTTATGAAAATGTGCCGAGATTGGCTTTGCACGATTATCATCCACAACAAAAGTGTGCCAGGGAAAAAATAAGTAGGCCTATTTCTCTCAGACAGACAAACATACACTGAATATTTCAATAACCTGTGGACTTTCTGCAAAAATTCAAGAACGATTATGTTAGCACGTGAGGCAGCTCATTTAATTTGCTTGCTAAAACTATCACCATGCTACATGAAAGATATCTCAAATCGTGTGCTCTTGGACAATGTACCATCATATTATAGGCCTACAGATGGGCCAGTGTTTTATTTTATTAAAATGTTAGGTTTTGAAACATGAGACCGGCCACACCATCAGTGTCTGTTGGGAGATAAGGCTCATGCATTAGTGTTTTCATGTGATAAGAACCATTGCAGCTGGTGCCACTCGTATTTCCAGATGATGGTCAAACATTAACAGTGCGTGCAGAGTCAAGGCCTCTATAATGCCGGAAATGACAGAGGGGAACTGACAACAGCATCACCTGTATCGTCACGTATTTCCTGAGAGACAGACTGTTCTGACATGGAGTACTTCTGTGTGTCCTTGCATGACACTTGGTGTGCATCTGCATCGTACACTCTACGCTCTGAGTGTGTTGACAGAGCAATGAATTAGTGTAAGGAGCAGATTTTTATAGTTGCTAGAAGGTTTAAGGGGCGGTCACGCATTTGTTCCACTGACGTCCATTCATATGCAAATGGTGGAGACCCGAAATGCATGCTCATGTGAAGAAGTTTGGCATTTCAGCAATTTTGTGTGATCGCGCATCACTGGCAGGCTTTCAACCATCAAAGCAACGGTTCTCAACTGTTTGCTCAAAACAATTGGTTCACAGTGCTACAATAAAATAACCCAGCTACTAGGGAGCACTGGCTAATGTTCTGGCAAGGTTCTCTCAAAAGTTATAAACATTCTTCCATAACTTTAACAGAACATTCGTTCCAAGTTATCTAGTCTATAATAATGTTCTCAAAATGTAGCACAAACGCTTACACATCGTTCATGGAATTTGTTTTTGGAAAAAGTTGTGGTTGGACATTTATCTAACATTTTTAAATAGTTTACTTGTTTCACACTGTTTAGAGAACATTCAAAAGTATCATTCCCATAATATTAGCTAAATTCTAAAAAAAAAAAAAATTCCCTTAAAGGGTTAGTATATAAGTTGTTATTTCGGGGTTTTTTGGCGCATGAAAAATATTCTCGTCGCTTTATAATATTAATTATTAATATTGAACCACTGTACTCACATGTACTGATTTAAATATGTTTTTAGTACATTCATGGATCTTGAGAGTGTAAATTACATTGCTGCCTATACAGGCCTCACTGAGCCTTCGGATTTCAACAAAAATATCTTAATTTGTATTCCGAAGATGAACTGAGGTCTTACGGGTGTGGAACAGCATGAGGGTGAGTAATAAATGACATTATTTTCATTTTTGGGTGAACTAACCCTTTAACATACGCAAAACCAAAAACTGGACATTTTGAATGTTTAGAGAACATTTCATAACTTAAAGGGAATATTAGATAAACGTTCTTACAACATAGGCCTATTTTTGTTGACTGGGAACATGCAAAATAAAGACTTAGCCCAACTCTTCCCGTTTACGTTAACGTCACGGACTGCGTTTCCAAATCATCCTCCCTGGCACTTAACCGCGCACACTTGGAACTTATCTAGCCCTCATCACCACCAGCACTATGTTAGAGCACACACACTCCCTTAATCATTGTCTGATCTCGTCTGGCGATACAGACTACTTACCTGCTTTATGTTCCTAACTGCCTTGCTAGCTACAGTTTTTACCTCAGTCATCCCTCATCTCAACGTTGTTCCTGTGTGTGTTCATGTTTTTCTATCCCGTGGGGACTTCAACCTGAATGCACACTGACTCATGAGGTTTCGTGTCACCGTGAGGACCCAGGAAACAAGCTTATAAATCATACAGAATGAGTTTTTGTTGTTGAAAATGTAAAAATGAATCAAGTTTTCTGTAATGGGTAGGGTTAGTGTAGGGGATAGGCTACAGTTTGTGCAGTATAAAAACAATTACGTCTATGGAGTCCCCAAATACAGTGAAACAGACGTGTGTGTGTGTGTTCCAACTATTATGTAAGACAAACACGCAAAGTCAACAATAATCTGCGATCTCAAGTAGCCTCAGCTCTTTTTTTATGTATTGTGTTCCTGAAATAAACCTACTGTTTGAGTTTTACCTTAGTTCTGGTCATTGCTTCCAAGCCCGAGCATGACAGTTAAAGGTCATGTGTCCAATCGAATTCTTTGATTTGCTGCCAGATTGCATGCCAGACATGCATGCAATAAAATTTTTTTTTTTTAAATGGTTTCATTTCATCTTCAAAGTAATTTAAATGGTCCATGTGAGATGAAACTACTTTTCTAAAAGAGTGAACTTCTGGTTCATGTGTTACTGATGTGTTTCCTGTGGTTGGAGTTTTCTCTAATGCACTTGTTGTAGTGAAACTCATGAAATGAGCTGACTAGTGTCATGCATAGTGTCATATAACACATAATATGCTTTTAAAACAATAAAGTTTTATATTGCTTGTATATAACCTGGAACATTCATTAATTTAATTTAATTGTTTTTAACTTTTTTAATACAATGCTTTCACAACAGCATTGTGCTATGTTTATCCATTTCCCCTACCCCTTTTAAACCATACAATCAATTTTTTTTAAGGCCAGGTGGCTTTCTCTCACATTTCTTGGTCTCTGTGGACATGTGTCTCAGTCCCATGGAGTGCTAAGGCCCAAAGATCCACAATCTAACTCTGTAATCTAATGCAGGCAGCTAAAGTAAGCAGAAAGTCTTGAGGTTACTGCACACACACAGACTCACACCCATTTGAACAATGTTAAATATCTGTTGATAAACACAACCAAAGACAAAGACTTCACTGAGGAAGACATGTTATGGTATAAAGCTTGCAACACTGGAGTTTTTAGTTATGTTTAATTTAAGAATCAACTTTGTCTCGGGTGTTCCTCGTAAAGTTTATTTGGAGAAATTACACAATTGTTGATAAAGTAAAAAAAAAATGTATATGTATAGATCAGATCATTTGGTCTCGGAGGAATTTGATGAAAAAGTAAAAGTAGTTATTTTATTATCTATTTTTGACTTAAAATATATATAAACTTTTTTTTTTTAAATGTTAACACAAAATGATTAACCAGATAATCTGGTCAAAGAATGTATTTATTTTAATTGTATGTTATTTTTGCATTTACGTTGACAAGAATATGCTGAATATGTTTGACACTGTTGACAGAACTTTATTATCTGAGAAGAAGCCTTATGAAGAAGTCCCTGTTTGCTCTCTGTGTAACTTAGTCTTGACGAGTTGAAGCTCTGCTAAGTCATGGTTTCTCTTACTAATCGGGTGACCAAATTAATTGCTTCAATCCTGCCTGTTCTGTATTGTGGTTTATGAAAAAGCAGCCCAGTCATGCAGGATTCAACCATGACAACAATGTGTCAACAATGCCATGGAAATCATAGGAAATGTAATCAGGTGACTTTAATGTGCCTGAATGTAACCACTCCTCAGCTATTGTGGCGCTGATGCATCAACATGATGAGAAACTAATTAACACCCACTTAATTAATACTCATGCTGTTCAGCTAAAAGAATGTCCCTTTACAAACACAACTATATAATCCCATTACTCTGTCTGTGTAGCATTCTGGACCAGCATGCATTGCAGGGCTGGTTTTAAACACTAAATAAACTCGTTTTTAATCAAGGGCGTGGTAGGCTTTTTTCAAGCAGGCCTAATCTCAAGGATTCACAGTGGCTTCCCTGCACCCAGCCTAAAACTACTGCACCACACCAAAACACTCTGCATAATCATTCCATCCCAGAGTGTGACTGTAAGACACAGCAGGTGTGCATGCTGGGGGGAAATAGCCAGAAGCTGCCAAACAAGTTTTACAACAAGGCACTTTCACGAATAAGCAGTTGACCTTCTCAGCGGACACTTTGGCCAAATGATCTATACGTTCAGACATAGTTCATTAAAATGTAGGCTTGGTTTGTTTGTTGTATTGTGAATAATGAAGTAGTATGTCACACCTACATGTGAAATAGTATATCAATCATTTCTGGAAACTTTTGTTCCTTGTTCAACTTGTTCCTGTAGATGTCTGTATGAGTGATGCAACCATGGACCGACCGTGACTCAGGATGATCCTAATGCAACTGACTGATGACTGCAGTACTACGTAAAAACACTGAGATATGTGCAATAACACACCTGCAGGCTGGACCCAACCAGCCAAATATTTGTTTGACATGTAGCAGTGTTTTTACAGGAATACTGGGGTAAAGACAGGGAGCAGCAAGTATGACGGCTGGCAGACCAACTCCAAGCAATGGCGGAGAAAACACTCCTTTTGACCAAAGTAAAGCTGGATAATGACTGTAATGTGTTTGTTTGTGTGTTTAATAATCCTTTAAATTAAAGGGTAAAAATAAATTAAATGAACATTATAGAATATTCATTGTAAGACTCAAAGGAACACTCCACTTTTTTTGAAAATAGGCAAATTTTCCAACTCCCCTAGAGTTAAACAGTTGCGTTTTACCGTTTTCGAATCTATTCCGCCGATCTCCGGATCTGGCGGTAGCACTTTTAGCATAGCTTAGCATAGATCATTGAATCTGATTAGGCCGTTAGCATCTCGCTCAAAAATGACCAAAGAGTTTCGATATTTTAAGACCGGCGGAAAATTAAAAACTGTGATTTTCTAGGCCGATATGGCTAGAAACTATACTCTCATTCCGGCGTAATAATTAAGGAACTTTTCTGCCGTACCATAGGTGCAGCAGGCGCAATGATATTACACAGTGCCTGAAAATAAGCTAACTTCTGTCAACATAACCAACGTGACAACCTGCTTGCACAGGGAGCGTGCTGGGGACTATATCCAGGCTCTGTGTAATATCATTGCGCCACTGCACCCATGGTACAGCACAAAGTTAATTGATTATTACGCAGAAATGAGAGTATAGTTCCTAGCCATATCGGCCTAAATCACAACTTTTTATTTTCGTCAGTCTTAGTGCACAATATTACTACAGAAGAGTCAAGTTTTAAATAGGAAAAATATTGAAACTCTTTGGATATTTTTGAATGAGATGCTAACGTTCAAATCTATGCTAAGCTATGCTAAAAGTGCTACCGCCAGACCCGTAGATCGGCTGAATGGATTCGAAAACGGTAAAACTCAACTGTTTAACTCTAGGGGAGTTGGAAAATGAGCCTATTTTCAAAAAAAGTGGAGTGTTCATTTAAAGGTCCCGTTCTTCGTGTGTTTTTGAAGCTTTGATTGTGTTTACAGTGTGCAATATAACGTGTTCATGTTTCGCGTGTAAAAAAAAAACAGTATTTTTAACACAATTTACTTATCTGTATACCGCTGTTTTCACTGTCCTAAAAACGGCTGATGACTTCCTTTATTCTATGAAGTCCCTCCTTCAGAAATACGTAACGAGTTCTGATTGTGCCAGCGGTTCCCGTGTTGTGATTTGACCGCAGCTTAGCAAACGTGGCACGGTTCCTGTGTTGTGATTCGACAGCAGCTTAGCGCACGTGGAAAGGTCACGCCTCTTAAAGGGAGATATATGCGCTTAATGATCTCTACAGCGTCCCTGGGAAAGCCAAACAAAGGTGATTTGACTCCGGGATGAAAATAACAGCGTCTCGACGACATGGCGACAAACACACTCAAACGCACCACTTCCTTTTCTCCATGCGACACGTCCTCTTCTCCACGTGGGACAGCAACAAGACCACGCCCACTTTTTTCACGTATTCTTGTGGGCGGAGGTTAGTCTGTTCTGTTCTACTGACGTCATTTATGAAGGAAGTACCAGGATGTAGTCCAAGCCGGCCGTTCGCTGTAGGCTTTGAAAGGGAACTTCTGTTAAATAAAATATCTCGCTTGGCATTGAACTTTGAGCTTTATAATTTTACAGGTATTATTTATGCTCTAACAGCAACATCACACACTAACTAAAGTTTGAACAATGGGATCACGAAGAACGGGACCTTTAAATTCACAGCATAAAAATTCTGAAAACATAAAATGTTAATTATTAATTTCCAATGCTGATTTTGAAACACATGACACGTGCTGAATTCTGAACCGCATACTACTACTCATACATTTACCATATCTTTCTATGGCAAAAATAGTACGAGTAGTGTGCGGTTCGGAATTGAGCAATGGTTTACCATTACTGTTAATAAGTCAACTGGGCATGGTTATCAACAGATTTACTGGTCTATAAATAATGAGGACATTTCAAGATATGCTATTTGTAATCTATTTTTATTTATCAAATAACAAGCATAGAGGAAATAAGCATAAACGTGTGCACACATACGCACACAAACACAATACAAGACACCAAATTAAAAACAAAAACTTTAAATTTAAATGACAATTATTACATTGTATTATACAATACATAAATGCAATACTGTAATACTTAATTAATACTTAATAAAAACAGAAAATGTTGATTGTTAATTGACAAGGCTGACAAGGTTAATAACTACCAATCAGCTAACTGCATGGACATGATTAATAATTATGCTCAAAAATCTGATTAGAAATGTTATATTTGAAATATATTTTATTTATCAAATAAAAAAAGCATAGAGGAAATAACAAGCATGAATCTGATCATCATACAAATACTATGGGAAACTTAGGAGAAGAAGCATAGAGGAAAAAAATAGCATAGCATAAAGTTATAGAGAAAAGACCCAACTAGCCCCCTATCGTCTAACAGCAGAAAGGAACTTACTTTTGCTAAGGTCCCTCCCACTGTCCGCATTACTGTGCGTGAGAGAGAGAGAGAGAGAGAGAGAGAGAGAGAGCGAGAGAGAGAGAGAGCGAGAGAGAGAGAGAGAGAGAGAGAGAGAGAGAGAGAGAGAGAGAGAGAGAGAGAGAGAGAGAGAGAGAGAGAGAGAGAGATTGCACGTATGTCAGAGGGACTATGGTGGAGGGCTGGTGAAGATGATGGCAGCGCTCTGCGAGGATGGCACATATGGACTCAATTGTGGTCGCAAGAGCGACAGAATATCAGTTTTACATGTCAAACTGACAGAATCAGCATATAAAGCAATAGAAAACTACCAAAACTGTAAGGTGAGTGCTGAGAAACGTACAGTTTTATGGAGAGAAAAGAAAAAGCGAGAGCTTGCTCGCCCACAAAAGGCATTCGACGTGTCAAATAATTGTTTTATTCCACTCTAAACAATGCAACATCTCTTAAAAGTTGATAAATGTTTTCAGTCGATTGGTGTCCTTGCAGAATTGACTGGAAATGGCTTTTAATAAAGAAAAAAAGACTCTAGGGAGTGAACATTATGCCAACACACCATTACCTGCTATGAACTCTGCATGTAATTTAAACACTTAAAATCACATTTAAAGAATTGTAATACATTTATGAAGTCTGACTATTGACAGAGCTTACATTAACTGGATACAAGTGATATTGTTGTGTATGCTTTATTGCGTTTTATCCTCGAAATATGAGCTACAATGCTAACGGTTAGTTAAAACTTTATCTACAAACGAATAACGTCGAGTCAGCTGTCTGTCATTTCGACATCTTGATCATTTTAGTTAGGTTACAGTCTCTTTAAAGTAAATATTTCGTGTTACATACGAAATAGTCTTTGGGTTTGACGAAAATTAAAGTTTGGTGAGCTAGCTGATAGCATGGCTAATGTTACTAGCTGGCAGTACTCCAACAATGATTAAGTTCATACATGTGCCGATATTTTTGTTTTATGTTTTATATTCACGACACTTAGTCCAAATAAACATGGTTTAGAAGCACTATAAACCCAAATAACATCCAAGTTTGTCTAATTAACGTCTTAATATGGTTGCTGGGTTAGCTAGTTAGCTTCGAAAGCTCATACACACCTGATGAGTTAAATGATTTAAGATAAATTGACGTTTTATACCACAACCGTCGTTTATCATGTGCTAGGAATCCATGTTTATCCTTATAAACATAGTAGAGAATGAATTAATGTTCAGAAAGAAGTATTTTTTTGCTTTTGATGTGTGGCATGTGTGACTAAGTGGGGAAACCCATTAATTTGGCTTGTAAATTTTTAAATAGTGCACTAATCATCTTCCTTCTATGTAATTTTGATAAACTTTTTAAACTAGGCCTGACCACAAGGGAGGCGTATGATTATTTCCATTTGGGTCATTCAAGTGAGTAGTAGTACAATGTGTGAATTATGAATATGTCACTAAGATGAGGAAATTGATAAAAACAAAAAAACAAAAAAGACAGTCTGGCCATTTCTATCATTTCTAAAGCCTGAAAGAGTTTCTATTGGCTTACTAGGAGAAATCAGGCAGCTTCAATGAAGAGCTGCATTGTCTGGATTTTTTTAAAGCTCTACACTGCTCAAAGTGCTTACGAGGCAGTGTTTGACTTAAAGCTACAGCTGGCCCGTTGTGAAAAAAAAAAAAAACTGTGCACCGGGTTCATAGAGATGGTTAGTTAAATCCTGAAAGGCCAAATCCTGCTAACCATTTAGGCCCAAGATTTGCTTAGGGATGTGGATGATTGGATATTCACCCAATACTTCTGAACCGGGCCACCTATAAAGTTAGTCAACCCATTTTGTTTGGAATTTCTCTCAAAAGAGTTGAACCTTGAAGCTTGTTTGAGACTAAATTTAGCTTCGTAATCCATCAAGTTCCTGGCAGCTTTAGACTGGCACTGTTACTGTTTGCCTTTGTTGATTAGGACTTGCAGTTTGGTTGATACTCAATGTTACAACACACCATCGGTGAGGCCAGCTGAACGAGTCTTAAAGGGATAGTTTGCACAAATTATTCAAAATATAATTTACTCACCCTCAAGTTGCTCCAAACCTGCATGAATTTTTCTTCTACTGAACAAAAATGAAAATATTTTTAAGAATATATATATAAAAAAATGGACTTCCATTGTATTTTGTTCCCATACTATGGAAGTCAATGGGCCCCACACTGTTTAGTCTTCAAAATATCTTAGTTTGTGTTCAGCTGAAGAAATAAAGTTTTATAAATTTTATGAGTTTGTATTTTTTTTTTTTTTTGATAAATATTTTTATTTATCTCTAATTTATTCTAATTTCAGGACCTTTTTTAGTATTTATTTTTCTCATTTGCCAAGGCAACATTTCAATATTCATTTAATGTTTAAGCTTCATCTAATATTTATATTTAGTAATAACCATTGCGGCCAATAAAATTTGTTTTTAAATATTTTTTGATGAGCAAAGTATATGCCGTTCAGTTGATAATATCTAACATGTTCGAAAAATGCTATGATGAAATATTAAATGGCTGTAGAAGGTTACATAATCTTGTTGAGTATTAAGTGTCACGTTAGTGTAAAGAATGTACTGTAGTGATCATATCCTGCAGGGCTTAGCGTCCTCCTATATTAATTGGATAGTAGTTAGGGATTACCGTACCATACCTGCTCTAGCGTTGGCATAATACTGCAAAATAGACAGAATTCCCAATGTACTTTAAGTGTCTCCAGCTAGCTTGATTCACTGACCAGGTATTTATTTACAGTGGGTTTTAGCCCATGTTGTGATGTTCCAGATCTGTTTGTCTTCCTGCTACTGTTTTTAGCTGAGCTTGTGGTTAATCATTATTCATCTCTTGGCAATGGGGCAAAGACAGGGAATGCGTGAACCTCAGTGACGATCCTGGAGCCATGCCTTATCTCTTGCATGGCCCTAAATGTTGATAATAGATTTCAAGTTGCAGAAGCGTGTCTGTATTTTTTTTTCCATGTTTGATTTACTATAAGGAAGCTGTTTTAACTCCCATTGCCTGTTTCTGTCTGTTGTGGTTTAGGCTGGTTCAGAATTTATGTTGGACATCAAGTTGCGACTCGACGAAGCACCAAAAAGTTGTTCAAATCAGAAAATGAAATGTATTAAAACGACACCGAAGCGCATTGCCCCAAAATAAGCAAATGTATGCAAATCTTAATTATGCACGATTATATGGAAAGTGGCGTTTTAGGATTTGCACTTAGCACTGTGTCTGTGACCCTAACTCAACACAGATGTGCTACCATTTTTAAGAGTTTAGAACCAATGGTTTAGGCTTCCAAATCATCAGAGAGCTTAATTGTACTTCTTCGTACTCCTGTGTAATGCGATCTGATCCAGTCTGTGTGCAAGTGTGCTTGGGGGGGTGGGGGACTTGTGAAACTTATCTAGTTAAACAAGCCTTTACAGATGGAGGAGGCTATGGGCAGAATTTGAATATGACTAAAGGTGTATGGTTGCAGGGAAGTGAAGGGTTTGGTCTATGTACATGCATCTGTTCCTTTAACAATGAAATTAATTCTGCACAGAATGTACTCTTAACATGTTATGTTAAAAAAAAATTATAATAATAATTCACACCTGTTCCAGTAGAAATGGAAGCTCAAGTCGGGTGCGTTGCATTGAGGAATTTTTTTTTTTTTTTTTTTTTTTGCAGTATGGTCTGGTTGTAAACTGCATATTTACACAAGTAGTAGATTTGCCTGGTATCCTATGCATGCAGAAAATGCACATTCTGTAACCGTGCACACACAGTATACATGCTGCATAAATAATGTGAATAGTATGCTGTTCTGAACATAGTTGCACTAATCTCATTGTTTTTCATAGTTTCTCTTAAAGTGATAATTCACTCAAAAATGAAAATTATCATTACTTTGAAAGTAAAAGGTAATTAAAATGACTTTTTAGTGGCAGGTTTCATTTATGGATTTGACATAAATATTCTCATTTTTTCCCAGAATGCACCATCCTCACAGGCGACGATACGTTTTCAGGGTCTTCAAGGGGTAAGTTGACTTTCCATTGCCTGTGGAATAGACCTGTTGATATGAGTTTTACAGCATCTGAATGAGTATCACCACTGGCTGAAGGGTGGGTGGGTGTTACTCATCAAAGCACCCTAAAATTGTTAACCTGGTGTGTTAATAGAGAGCCCTCAGTCTTCGGTTTTATTGGGAGGTGTCTCACTTTTCCACTGTGAAAGTGCCTGTTTAACCTCTGACCCTGAGCACCATGTTGTAGTTTACTTCAGACGCTGTGTGGCTATAAATACTGGGTCGGCGAGTACGGTTCCGGTTTTACTCATGAATACTCCTTAAATACAGTCTACTTAACTAGTGCCTGTGCTGCAGCCTGAGTGTTCTGCCACAGAGTCTGTTCTAGGTAGCTATCTTCTTAGGCAACATCCATCAACAGGGATGGATCCTCATAGGTGAATAATTTATAACGCATGGGCGGCAGTTCCTTTTAACTGTCAGTCAAGCACAGCGTAAATAGTGCTCTTCATCAGAACTGCACAAAAACTAATGCTAACTGTTGATTCCAATAGTTTATATATATATATATATATATATATATATATATATATATATATATATATATATATATATATATATATATATATATATATATATATATATATATATATATATATATATATATATATATATATATATATATATATATAAAAATAATTCTTAAGTGATTAGCAGTGTTTTAGTAATATTTATGTACTTATGTAGTAGTATTTCTTAATATTTTGAAATCTCTTTTTATATTTTTATTTTAGTTGAGTAATTTTGTTATGGTGGTCATCTATTTATATTTTATTTCAAATTAATTAACTTTTTATTAACTGTTAAATTAATTTGAATAGTTTTCGTTTACAATAACATGCAGGACTATTTGCATCAGTAGTTATTGGCACTGAGTGAAATAAAAGCATTTATAACTGTAATTTCATAAGTAACTCCATTTGTCATTTTAGCATTGTGGGATTGCCTTAATGATACATGCTATGCTACCTTAAAATTTGTCAAAAACTAGGTATAAGCCAGCATAATTACTGCTTTTTGAAACAGCTTAATTTACTAATTTGTCTTAAATTACTGTTTAGGTAGCTCGCTTATTTGACAAGTTAATATTATTTTTGTATTGTTTTCTTGATTACCTCAGTTAGCACTCAAATAATTAAACTTGGTTTTATCTCTGCCATTTTAGCGCATTAAAATCCCAACGACAGATGCTTCCAATGGCTCTCATAACTTCGACTTTTATCTGTCCAACTTCGGCAAAGACAATCCTCAAGGAAGCTTTGAGTGTATCCACCAGTACATATCTAGGTAAGGGCAGAGTGAATTTCTTGCCAAAAACTACTGCTCATTTTCTTGTTGTTCTAATTTTTTAACTACTTTTTGTGCCTGTTAGCTCTGGGGTCCCCAATCTGTCCTCCTTGGGAACGATTCAGGACAAAATGACAGTATGTGCCACCAATGACTCCTACCAGGTGACCAAAGAGCGCATGACCAAAGCAGAGGAGGATAAAAGCAAGAACAGCACCAAATTCATCAAACCCGGAGGACCGTTCAGAGGTTTGATATTAATCCAATGCATTTTATCTCCTGCTCACACAAACACATTCTGGTCACTTAGATAAGGGGAGTGCCCAATATTACATTAATCCAAAGTTAAAAATGACCCATAAAAAGCCCATAAAGAACTTTCGCACTGAATTTTTTTTAGCTCTCTGTCCAGTTAAATTTAGCATTTTAAGCATTTCCATTTAACTTCTGGCGCAATGTTTCTGTTTCAAAGAATCTTTCTCCACACCTGATGAGTATCTACACAGGATGCGGTTTTCTTTTCGGTTTTTGTTTTCATATCCATTTCGATCTGAAAATTAGATCATCTCATTTTTCACATAGACCTATAACACTCGGCCAGTTCAGTTGTCCCTGCGCACATAACCATGTACGTTAAACCAATTGGGAGCTTTAGAGGGAGTGATGTATGGATTAGGGTCATGAGAAAAAGCAAGTAAAAGTTCATCCAATTTATCTGACATGGCTAAGTCGTGGTGCACCCATGTCTCCAAGATTACCAGTGTGTCCCAGTGTTTATTGTGAAGTGGAAAGTGACAGACTGAATCGTTCAAATCTTATATGGCTATTGTCACCTGCCAAGACACCTGCTTGGGTTGTTAAATGAAAGCACCGGTTCTTACATCTTAACTGCAGATGGAAGACATCGGTGCAACCCTAGAGACCCGTTTTATCATGTTTTTTTAAAAGGTATCACCATTTAGGAAACCCTTGAGGGTTTCTAGAGTGTTTTTAACTAACACTCAAATGCAGCTTATTATATTTCACCCCTTCCAGACAAAACCTGTCTCTCAGCACCTGTTCAGCTGTCACTCCCCTCTGGGAGCCCCCGATCGCCGCACCACAGCTGGCTTCCACTGCAAAACTGGAAAAGTCGGTTTCACTCACTCCAGGGGAGGAGTGATCTGGTGCGTTTGCATTTTAAACGGCAGAAGGAAGTGCTAGAAGCTGGCAGCTGGTGCTCAGGAAGCCTAGCCACACTCTTTTGTTTGTGCGGTTAACCTGAAAGACACGAGCAAGAGTTTGAAATTGTGCAGATTTGAAAAGATCTTCCCTTCCTTGATTCCTCCCAGTCAGCTGTACGCAGTTGCATGTGTGACGGCCAAAGCTTATTATCCACTGACTGTGAAAGTTTGTATCTGAATGTCGTCTAGTCATCGGTACATGTTCGGGCAAACCGAGGGAGTGTCCGTAAGGGAGAGGGAGACGGTACGGTTGTAGTAGTGGGACACAGTACAGTATGGTTACAGTCGTTACACTTAATCTTTTAAATGGCTTTTGAGGAATTTTTTAATTGAGGGAACATTTCTGAGGCACATGTAGCTTTCTGAGGCACATAAGAGTATAGATCCCAACTTTAAATTTAGGGTGTAGAGATGTCAGAACAGAAGCATTGGTACTGTACTTCTGTACCAAGTCAATACTAAAATAAACACTACTTGGTATGGTCTCAACGTGCTGTCTGATTGACATGTGGCTGCTTTAAAATGTTCCCATGCTTATTTTCAAATTCTCTTAAAGAACTCGAGATATAATTCATTTAAAGGGATAGTTCGCTCAAAAATGAAAATTATCCTATAATTTACTCACCCTCAAGCCATCCTATGTGTATATAACATTCAGAGTTTTCATTTTTGGATGAACTATCCCTTTAAAATGGATTCAGCAAGATTAATGTTGCACGATTAAATACATTTGCAATTTTGGACTTGTTCTCTTTTGACTTTTTCAGTAGAGCAAATGAGCAGTATTTGACACTAATGAAAATTTTATACCATCCTGACAATTGGTTTAGCATTAATCCTAATCTTGCATACTGTATTGATTGGTATAGTGTGTGAATTGAGTACATTGAGTACATGGTCCACCACATGTAATATGCCATAAGTAAAGAGCTAAGAGACTTTCAGAGAATCCTTATGATAATTATGTCACTGTTTTAACTACTGATTGATTGGCCATCTCTCTCTCTCTCTTAATGTCTTTTTGCATAGACAAAAAAATCCAGCACCGAAAACCAGCCCCCTCAGCCCCCGACCCGGCTCCAGAGAGGAAGCAGACCACTCCCCTCAACCCAGCCAATACCATCCGCAAGTGCCTTACCAACAACCCCGTATCGCAACGGCCGTACCGGGACCGCGTCATTCACCTGCTGGCCCTGCGCTCCTACAAGAAGCTAGAGGTGCTCGCCAGACTGCAAAGAGACGGCGTCAGTCAGAAAGACCGCAACTCTTTGGGCACTACACTACATCAGGTGAGAGTGAGATTGTGGAGTGGAATCAGTTCAGTTCTCAGGATTAAAGCAAAAGTTAAGCTCAATCGACAGCAGGCATTATGTTAATTCTCCATTCACCACTTTTACTTTGAGATAAATGAGACTTTAAACAGAAGTTTTAGCAATAAGTTTTGACAGAAGAGTGCCTTTTTACTATATAAACTCCACATTTCTGCTTTAAATCCCCCAATTTTTTCCCCATTCATTCCATTGTAAGTTCCCCATTGTAACCTCATTCTTTTAAATGAGACAAGGGATGAGTCAAAATAAATTGTTAATAAATATAAATAAATAAATATCAATAAATATGCTGAAAGTGCTGTTGATAACTTGTATTAAACCCAAAATTATGTTTAAAAAGCAGGATGAGAGACTAGAAAGGCATTAATAGCAATTAACTTGCTGTGTGAGATCTCTGAATGCAGCTTGAGGACTGACATAATCATTCATATTAGTTCAGGATGGGTGATGGAGACTTGAAGCATAGATAGCATCAAATCACAGCTGTAGTCTAGTGGTCTACAGACTTGCTACACTTTTGCAGAAGCACAGTGTCACGTAATGCATATCACCATTTAACAGCCCAAACACAAAGAATTGCATTCACCACAGCTGAATGTATAGCACGTGGCAAATTAGACAACCATAAATTAAACTTATTAGTGTAATTATGCACATGCTCAAATGGCTCACATACTGAAGAGACGGGCTTGGCTCATTCCAGTTGATCTAAGGTCATTCATGCTGTTGACAAGTCATATTTGAATGGCTTTTGTAATTAAAAGGGGTAGAAGTGGCAATTTCGGTTCTCCTCACTAGTTTCAAAGGAGAAATTTCATGGTTCTCATCCTTTTCTATCAAGTATAGAAGGAATTTATTCAGTCTTTGAATAGGGAAGTATGAAACAAGCTTCTCTCCTTCTTTGGAAATGAAGGAAGGACTGAGAATCTGAAACGGTCCCCTTGCTGGGTTGTAACGTAAGAAGTAACACTATATCCCTTTGCCTAACTGTCCATTTGCATTACTATTTATAGTCTTTGTGTATCTGTCTCTCTTAAGTATGCCGACTTAACTATTCAAAGTAGTTTAGTTGCTATTGCCTGTGTTTTAATCAAAGAAGGAAGAGCAATCAACACAATGTTTTCCATTCCTATAGGTGGCCAATCTAAACCCTAAGGATAACTCGTATTCACTGAAGGACTTTATCTTCCGTGAGGTCCAGAGGGACTGGCCGGGCTATACAGAGGATGATCGGGTTCAGGTTGACCGGATCCTGGCACGGTAAGATTTACTGGTCACATGCAATTGAACATGAACCATTTTTGAGAGCCAGTAGAGGAGATCCTAAGAGTATTTTGGGAAAGCTTGAATTAGTTTAAATTTTTTTTTTCTTCCAACAGTAAATTGGGCTTAAATTCAGAGTCTGTCTCATCCAGCAGTCCAACCAAAGAGCCAACATCCCCACTGGTATGACACATACATAAGCATTTTATATTGATACTTTTCATATGTATATGTGTGTATATAGCATATAGTATGTATATGTGTATTAGTGTTGTGACGATATTTTTAAGAAACTATATTTAAGAATTCTTCAATGACAAAATATTAAAGGAAAAATAATCTATTGTTGATGACTAAAATTCAAATAAGAAACAATGCTGGAGCATTTTACTATAGGGTTGTCACTAACAATTTGGTAATCAAGTAATTGGTCAATTATTTTGACCAATTCATTGAGTAATTGGATTTTTTTTTTTGTGGCAATAAAAATAGTCCTAAGTGAACAACTTTTAAAAAGACTTCTATAATAACAAGGCAATAATTATTGGTTCAAATAAAGTATAAAAGGCAAGTAATTTTTTTTAACTACTGTTAAAATGCATAATGATGTTATACATAATATTATAAACAATTAACTTGTGCACCTTATGTATTATAACAAATGCCTGCAGAGGTCGCCAACGGCCTGGTGATTGTTACACTTTACCGCAGATCAAATCCTTGTTTAATATTGATTCAATTGTCCAGTTAATCTTTAATATTTGGCCACTTTTCTACTATAGAAATGCTACAGCCATTGTAAATTCTTGAATAAGAACATGTGGACATCTGAGCAAACTCCGAACAAGGGTTCAAACTTTTATTTTGAAATCACGGTAAACAACATATTTAGAATATTTAGAAACATACTGATGTATTCCCCTGCGTTAGTGTAGATTTATAAATGATGGCTCTATGCTATTATGATTTTAAATGTTTGTTATTTATTGTGCAGCCTTAGAAAACTTTCTAATAATGCAGTTTGTGGATTCTTGTTTGTGGAATGCACCACTTTTGGTTAAATTGCATTCAAGGGTTTTTTTTAAATTGAGCAAGAATCATGTTTTGTTCCTTGTTTTTTAGAAAAGCCAACCTGAGATCGACTTCATTGACCCTCTGATGTCTAAGAAGCCACGAATCTCTCACCTTAGTAACCGAGGACCTTCCTCCTCATCTGGTCGCCTTCCTTTGGAAACGGAGGACAAAAAACCTGCACCAACAGCTGCCTGCCCTGGACCCGCTTTTCACCCTCCCCCTGTCACAGGCTCTAGTTCAAATTCCCCCAGCACGCCGGAAGGCCGGGGGTCTCAGGATCTGCCCCTGGACCAGAGCTCTATATGTGGGAACTCTTCGGAGACCTACGCACCCCGCAACCACACGCCTAGCCCACCCAGCCAGCCAGTTTCCACGACCTCCCCCTCTTCCTTCTCCACCTGTACTGTCTCGACAACCACCATCACCTCCACCACTACCACCAGCAGTGGCCTCCACGTTTCCTCTGCGTCTCCTACAGCCAGCCGTGACAGCAATGTCAGCAAAAAGCCCAAGAAGTCCAAGAAGCACAAAGATAAAGAGAAGAAGCGAGAAGGAGACGGAGAGCTGGATAAGGATAAGGACCGGAAGAGGGATAGAGCACATCGCAGGGATGATCACTGCGACAAGGAAGCACAGCCCAGAAAGAAACACCGTAATGAGGCAGAACATAAACACATTCCTGCCAACGAATCAGACAAAGAAGGTTTGTTTTGCACTTCACTCCATTAACATGAATGGATTGTTCATTTGAATGAAAACCTATCATTGGTTGAATGAGTTAATGAATGAATAAATAACTGAATCAAATCAAAGTTGACAGATGTTTGCCACCAATGTTTGTTTACTGAGGATTTGTAAACTGAAATCTTTGGCTGTTTTTCGACGTAGCGGTACAAAAAGATCCAAACAATTATTAGCTACATACCCGCAACTGCAAATTAAATATTTAAGCATATTGTCAGGCTTGATTGATAGCTTCATGCTACATTTGCCTTTGAAAACATATTTTGTTTTGTTTATTCTGTTCCTAAAGACCCAAAGATCATGTGTTAAGTGTTCTTCCGAAATGGAAGGTTTCCATGTTTGTACATGACTGATGTGTCTCTTTACAGCTGGAAAAGACAAGCCTGTCAACAGCACTGAACTTCCAGTTCCAACGAAGCCTGATTACATAGTGTGAGTGAACTTTGACCCATTCGTAGTGCATGTTTCTGCATAGTGCGAGTGAACTACTTCTGCATAAACCCTCTGCATTTAATTTTAATTGGCAGCACTTGAATGGACAAACTATATGTAAGAAATGAGCAGAAGACCTATTTAGAGTCTCATAGTCTTTTTGTTGTTATATTGCAGTAAGTACACTGCAGTGATCTCTATGGATCAGAGGCAGCACTATAAGGATGACTTCAATGCAGAATATGATGAGTATCGTATCCTTCATGCCCGTGTGGAGAGCGTTACGCGTCGTTTTACAAAACTGGACACCCAGTGTAGGCGACTAGCACCAGGAACGAAACAATACCAGGTAAAAGAACATTGTTTGCTTTATGTACTTACTCTGTGACATAGTTCTTCATATAAAGAAAGTAATTTATGTGTACATTGATTTGTTTTACATGCAATAAGTGTCTGTCTTTTCCTTCCTAACAGGAAATACACGAACAAGTGCTGCAAGAATACAAAAAAATTAAACAAGTAAGTGTAACGGAGCATGTCTAACCCACCTTTAGTGAACGCAAACAGTCAAAAGTGACCCTGGACCCCAAAACCAGTCATAAGTCGCACGGGTATATTTGTGGGAATAGCCATCAATACATAGTATTAGGGGTGTAACGGTACACAAAACTGACGGTTCGGTACGTACCTCGGTTTTGAAGTCACGGTTCGGTACGAGTTCGGTACAGCAGATTTACAAAATTGCTTTTTATTTATTTTTTTATATTTAACAGTGGTTTACTGGGGAAAAAAAGTGTCTGTCCTTGAATTAATTAAATTATATCTAAAAGTTTATTTAAGATATTTCTGTAAATTATATAGGGATCCCTTACTTGTACATTAATATTAAAGATTAACCACAGAGCCCAAACTATTAGCCTAAATTCAGTTGCTATTTATTTTTAGGTATAATAATCAACACTCAAATAACACATTGTGTGCAAATATGTTAACTTCACATAAGGCAGTTTTAGCATTAACTCCTAAATCTAATTATAAAATAGTTTTTTTTCTCTAAATCGTTGTTGAAATATAATGCTTTATATACAGTGTTTGTCATTTTCATGACAGGTTTATTTAACATGTATGAAATAATCAAGACATCACTAACAGGTTCAGTAGAATATAATGAATATAACGGCTAATATAGAGCATATATTTAGTGAAAGAGTTGATTTCTCTAGTGAATATAATTCTGTGGACACTGAATGACTGCCTGAGGTAAATGTGATGCTAACGTTACATGACATTGTTTAGTTTACAGCAGTTATGTTGACGTCTTTCCGCCGTTGAAACACTGATATAGCGAATACACCACATATATACATGACAGTAAGTTGTAATGTATCCTCAGCATACCTTCAGATCGTCATTCATGTTTATTCTTTAGGAAGAGATGATCGATCGCCTTCACAGATGATCGCGTTCACGCGCGTTGCGCGGCCGCTTGAACTGTGATCAGTGACCAGTCACGCCACATAGTGTCAAAACGGCATTTATCGTTTGAATTTCGTGATAAAATGAACTGAGTACTTAATATGTTTGTGTGGGAACTCGGATTGAAGTGTGTTCCGCGCTTACAACAAGCCGACTGAACTGTTAAAGATTACATTCATAACCGTTCGGTACACGCGTGGACCGAACCGAAAGCCCTGTACCGAAACGGTTCAATACGAATACGTGTACCGTTACACCCCTACATAGTATGGGTAAAAATGATTGATTTTTCTTTTATGCCAAAAATCATTAGGATATTAAGTCAAGATCATGCTCCATGAAGATATTTTGTGAATTTCCTACTCCTAAATATGTACAAAAATTATTATTAGTAGTAATATGCATTGCTAAGGACTTCATTTGGACAACTTTAAAGGCGATTTTTCTCAATATTTAGGTTTTTTTGTTTTGTTTTTTTTGCACCCTCAGATTCCAGATTTTCAAATGGTTGTATCTCGGCCAAATATCGTCCTATCCTAACAAAACCATACAGCAATGGAAAGCTGTTATTTATTCAGCTGTGATGTACATTGTGTGTATTGACCCTTAAGACTGGTTTTGTGGTCCAGGGTCACAAATGAAAGTAGTATATTGACACACACTTTGTTTTACAGCACAGCCCAAACTACTATGAAGAAAAGCAGCGCTGCGAGTACCTGCACAACAAACTGGCCCACATCAAAAGGCTCATCGCTGACTTCGACCAGCGGAGGGCGCAGTCCTGGCTGTAGGGCACATAACCACGTAAAACACCTCGGCCAATCAGAGCGCTCCTCAGCCGGAGTACCATCTTAAGGGCAGTGTGGGGATCAAACAGCTCCTTATTTATTCTATTTACAGATCCCCCCACTCGCCTGTTTCCCATGCCTGGCCTTCTTCATCACTCTTTTTCTTCTTCTTCTTTTCTCATACCTTTTTATTCCTCGTTCTCTTTATTTTTGAAGGACTTTTTGAAAGAAAAAAAGGACTACAAAGAAAAATGAAACACTTTTGAATGCAAAAAGAAAAGTTACACAATGCAAAACCGTGGGCCTTACAGCGCATATTTCTTGAAGCCTTTTGCACAGGGGTGAACGAGCCAGTACATGTGAAAAAGTGGCCATAGAAGAGGGTGTTTCAAAGAGCCTTGAGACTTCCTTTCTCCCAGTGGCACTGTTTTTTGTTTTTTTGTTTTTTAAACTGCATCAGTATTCACACCCACAGTGCAAATGATGCCTTAAGGTATTAATACAGACACATAATGACGTGGCATCAGTGAGACTTACAAGCACCCAGGACAGTGGGGAGAAGCTATTGTGACATGGTCGAGAGAGTGTAAATTGTCAGTGTTTTTGTTCATTCTTGGGAAGGATTGTGGGTCAACTACAGGAAGAGAGGCTTGGGGAGGAGGGTTGGATATAGACAAAAAGAGGGAGAAAAAAAAAACGGAAAACAAAAATCCCAAAAAAAAGCTGCTATATATATATTTTTTTCTTTTCTTTGAACAGCCAGATCCTTCGGGATCAATCTGGCTCATGTTACATGTTCTTAATTTGGGCCTACTCTGGTTAAGAAAACGATCGAACCATCTTGAAGGCAAAGGTGCTACTGATTTATGAGGAAACAGAGGCAGACCTGTATATCCATTTCAAATGTATTCATTAATTATTGCAAGTCTCAGAGCAGAGTTATTTATGAAATATGAATAGCAATATATATATATATTATGTTTTTTTGTTTTGAATTAAAAGGAATTGCTGGAATTTGAGTATTGAAAAAGAAACTGATCAAATTTACGTAAAAGTATAAGTCTTTATTTCACGGTCTCATTGGTGAACTTCTTAAAGATTAAGGGAAACGTTATGTTTACAAAAACCTGTGTGGTAGGAAGTTTTGCCAAAAAGAATAATAAAAAGGAAAAAAATCCTTTCAATCCTATGTTGATATTCTGGAATAAGACCCGTTTCTCTGAGCAACACTTAGGATGGTGGTGTAACACTTGGTGTCCTCGTATATTTATTTTTTTTTATCTTTGTTTAGGGGAAATATCTAGAATGCAGCTGTGTGAATCAGCCTTGAAAATAACATTGCTTGCAATTATGCAAATTCTCACTGGATCAAATAGCACCGTGGTGGTTTCTGATTGGCTAGTTGATTTCTTGAGGCTTGCTGCATCGTATTTGCACATTTTAAGATGTCGTTTTGAGATCTGAAAACAAATTCTCTCTCGTCTTAGAATCACAATTATTCCATTATTAAAAGCTGGAAGGTGTGCCCTTTTGTTTTCCAGTGTTGTAAATTGAAATTTAAAAACGTGAGTGAGCCATTCTCAAAATAACCATTGACAAATGTTGGTTTTCAGTATTTGGGTTGGCAGATGGCATCTCATCTGCTTTTTTTTTTTTTAAGGGACTCGTGTTCTCAAACTTACCAAGATGTTCTATTGTGTGAGCTTCTGTTTATTGTAGTCCCCATTTATAGACTGATGGCAATGTCTGACGACGACCAAATACGCGTCGTGGCTATTTAACAGAGAAATTTAGCAGCACTTTACTTCTCCGATGCTTATTTCCTCAGCATTCAAATAGCCTCCACACTGAACCCTGAAGATTTGGGATGACACTAAGAAGAGAATGTGCATCTACACGGAACTTGGTATCATTGTAATTTGGGTTGGGTGGGGAAGTATTTGGCGCTGTGTGACCAACACCTGTTTTCGTTCCCTTTTGAAGAGACTGTGCCTCTGACACCACTAAAGAGAGATGTTCATGTTGGATAATAAGCCAAGAATCTGTCACAAAACTGTCATCTCTTGTTTTAAAGGTGGGATGGGGGGGGTGGTGTTTCAGACTGTAAGAGAATTCCTGACCTATCCACCTAGAAATAAATTAAATCAGTTCAATAAAATGTGAACTTGACAACGTATCTTCTGCCTTGATTTTTATTTTTTTCCCCTCCATGAATGCATATCAATCCATGTATTTCTACAGCATTGCTTTGGTACAGTTGTTCACACGCCCTGAAGATCTAAATTAATAAATTAAAAGATGATAGATGTGTGTTTTGCAATCATCTAACAGGTATTAACAGGACCAGGACAACTCGACGCTGTTACTCCTCTCTGCCTTATTCAATGATAAGGGTTACCATTTTCAATGATGAATTCTTCAGGTTAGATCATAATGCCAGCAGGTGGCTACAGTGCCTGCGAATACTAGGGCTGCGTTTAAGCCACATTTTTGCCCTTGCCCTTGCCTCTGTCTCACTCACGCAGATGTACGTCATTGCTTATGTTACATGAGTGCCCACTACTGGTGGAACCCTTGCAATGGGTTTAAATGGAATGCCCTAAGCCCTTGATCAATTTTGGGTAAATTAAGTGTGAGCATTGTGAGTTGCTGTTGTGACGTCACAATCATGTTGCATTATGGTCTATGGATCTGCCTGAAGTGTGCATATGAGTAGACTCGCTCCCTCTGTCAAAGTCAAGGGGTTGAGGTGAGAGTCCGTACAATTAAACTTGAGTTCACGAGTGTATGTTTAAAAGTGGAGTTTTTTAGTTATTACTATTTTTACCATTTGTGTTCTTAATTAGTCATTGGCTGTGTCCGAAATCGCATACTATCGGAATAGTCATTATTTTCAGTACTTTGCGAGTGCTAAAAAAAAAAAGCATGTTCAACGTACTGTAGTCTGCATATCTGTAGTATGTGTTTTAATCTAAAAATACTACATTCGTCATTATCATGTGACCTACCAGCGTTAGTTGCGTTGCTTCACTGCCATTTACAAATCCTCTCCCGTGGCCTCATGGGATGGTAAAGTGTCTATCATATACACACTTCAGAATCTTACCGCAAGTAGTAAGTCATTCCGGCACTTTTCCGGCCTAGTTTCTTTTATGCGTACTGTGAATTCGGACATACCACTTTTGTCACATTCTGTTTTTCGCCTACTAAATAGTAGGGAAGTACGACATTTTGAATGCAGCCATTGAATCATTCACCCAAAAGATTTTATTAACAACCGAAACAAATTTTATGTTAATTCCCTACTATATAGCATGTGAAAAACAGTATGCCAAGTAATACATAGTATTTGAAAAAACAGTAGGTGAAAAGACTTACTACTTCCGGCGAGATTCTGAAGTGCGCATTTACACTTTACAATCCCATGAGGCCACTGGCGAAAATTTATGAATGGAGGTGAAGCATGCAACTGAAGCTGGTCACATGATAATGACAACATGGCGGATGTACATATGGATTACATTCATACTATATAGAACATACTATTTTAAAGGGTTAGTTCGCACCCAAAAAAATGAAAATTCTGTCATTAATGACTCACTTTCATGTCGTTCCAAACCCGTAAGACCTTTGTTCATTTTCAGAACACAAATTCAGGTCCAGAAAGGGAGTAAAAACATAGTTAAAATAGTCCATGTGACTACAGTGGTTCAACCTTGATGTTATGAAGCGACGAGAACACTTTGTGTGCGCAAAAAAAACACAAAAAACAATTTATTCTACAATTTCTTCTCTGTGTCAAGTCTCCTACACTGTTGACCTAGAACTCGGAAGCGTTGCGCTGTACTATGTCAGAATGCCGGCTTACCATTGGCCGACGTTGTTCACGTGAGCACTACGATGCATGCGTGTGATGCTGACGCAGGAGCTAGCCAATGGTGAGCCGCCGCTCTGACGTTGAACTCTGAATTGCTGCGCTGTATTAAACTGTCACGGATGAAAAGAAATAGTTGAATAAAGTCATTATTTTTGTCTGGTTTTTGCGCACAAAAAGGATTCTAGTCACTTTATAGCATTAAGGTTGAACCACTGTAGTCACATGGACTATTTTAACGATCGCTTTACTACCTTTCTGGACCTTGAAAGTTGCAATGATGTTGTTGCCTATGGAGGGGTCAGCGAGTTCCCCTTTTCCGTTCCGATTTCATTAAAAATCTCTTAATTTATGTTCTGAAGATGAAAGGTCTTACGTGTTTGGAACGACAGGAGGGTGAATTAATGACAGAATTTGAATTTTTTGGGTGAGCTAACCCTTTACAGAACAGTAAGTACAAACTCAAATGTATCGGTTCATATACCCAACCAATGAAATACTCTGTTACAGTCCACACTCAAATACTATTGGTTCGTGCCATCGTCGGTCTTTGAATTTAGGAAAGTGGTCACACGTTGCAAAAGGAGACATCCGTGAACAAAAGTGAAAGAAAACGATTAATACCAAAATCCGGATTCCTTAAAGCTACACTGTGTAACTTTTTTAGTTTATTCTTAGCTAAAAACACTTAGTTCTTTCAAAAATATATGTCCTCATTAATGTATATTTACTTCTTTCAAATAATAAAGTGTTCTCGTAAGTTTATAATATGCCATTGAAAATACATACGGGTAAGGGGTTCGAATGGGGGTCGCCATGTTGCCCCTCCATCTTGAAAGTACATTAGCCAAAGAGGGACATACCCGTAAATTCAAGCTTCGCCTTTCGCGTTTTAACACTCAATGGCACGTGTTGAATGTGAAGAGGGGGATCGCTTGAGACTGCTATATGAAAACCTGAAAGCCTTTTTGAAAGTCACTCTTATTCTCGAGGATATGTAACAGAGTCGCCATGGAAGCGAAAAAGAGAATTAAGACGGCAACACAACAGGCAAATCAATACTAATGGACGAACAGGAAGCCATGTTAATCTTGGACTAAATCGGACACCGTAGGAGTTAAAACGAAATCGGAATTGGGAGGAACAGAAACTAATATTTACTGGATGGTCATATACCTTTTCACCGCTAGATGGGGGAAAATATCACACAGTGTAGCTTTACCAAACACAATAGTGATTCCCTCCAACACATTGTGCAATTTTACCAACTACCAAGGCGTGGTTCATTTTAACCCTCTGGTGCTCTTCGTTTAGGGGTTGCATTGGTTGTCTTCCCAGTCATAAGTGACCGGACACCTAAAAATGAAACTTCCTCCACCCCAGTAAAACCAATGCAATTTATTTTTCTTCAATAATATTTTAGCTTTTTAATTTTGTATTTTGAGATGATTTGATGGTATTTTTTTATATTTATGCAATGATTATGGTCTATTTTTGCTAATTTTTTTATTGCAGTATTTCAGGTTAAAATAGAGACTAGGCCTTCAAAATATTTTTTTGGAAGACAGATTAGCGCCCTCTTTTGGAATTATTTAAGAAACCATGCAACCATAGGTGTAACCATTAGGTCTCTATGGAGAGGCTTGAGAATTCCCTAGTTCTGTTTTGAACACATTTAATTATTTTTATGGATTTGAATAAAATATCTCAAAGACTATTTATTATAAAGTTTTAGATTTTTTTGTTGTTGTTAGAAATATAGATTTTTTTTCTGTGAATTTGTGTTTTTGCAGATTTCTCATTCATTTCCTATGGTGTATTTTTTGACCAAAGAGCACAAGTTGGAGTATTTTTTTGCGACCACTTAGCATGCTCGAATCATGCCCTCAATTTTTTTGTGTGTTTACATACCTAATGCTAGAAAATTCACCAAGTTTCATATCATTCCGATGAAGCAGTGATTTAAAAAAATTCCAAATGTGGTTCATAGGTTCAGTTTTTCCGTGTGTGTGTGTGTGTGTGTGTGTGTGTGTGTGTGTGTGTGTGTGTGTGTGTGTGTGTCAATATCACACTCTTGATGTTTTAGAGTGTCACTCCTTTAATGCTGTGTACTTTTTTTTACCATCGTGGCCGATTTGTAGATTGTACACACAAATATTCGGAGAATTTTTGCCGATTTCCCATTCATTTCCTATGGTCGGTCATTTATGACCAATTAGCATGCTCGAATCATGACCCCAATTTTTTTGTTTGTTTACATACCTAATGCTAGAAAAGTCACCAAGTTTCATATCATTCCGATGAAGCAGTGATTTTTAAAAATTCAAAACAGAAACATTTCCTGTCAGAAACTTGACCGAAGAGCACCAGAGGGTTAATCCTATCCAATGGGTGAAGGAGCTTGACGTGCAGCTCCCCCTCGATGGACGTAATGTATGGAGCTGGGCGGTCCAACCACACCCTTAACCCTATCGCTCCCCATTACGTCCAGAGAGGGGGAGCTGGACTTGAGCACCACTTGAAGTAAACTGACTCACAAAGGCCGGAAAAGAATCGTTTCGGTTTCTCTAGGGGTGGACAGCTGTGCTCGCTAGAACACAATGGCAGAATTCGTTAAAGCGCAAATTAAAGGGGACAAAGTAGTTGTGTTTTTGAAGCCGTCCTGTCCTTACTGCGTACTCGCGAAGGATGTTTTGTCAAAGTACAACTTCAAAGATGGACAGTTCAATTTGATCGACATCAGCGGGCGCAGTGACATGGGCAGTATACAAGACTATCTGCAACAGATCACAGGCGCGCGCACCGTGAGTACTAATACACTGGGGCATTTTTATTATATTAGACCGTCATTACATAACAGTCTATTTACTAAAAAGTGTAATGTGCTTCTCTATGACCTTAAAATAAAAATGTTTTTCTTAAATCAGCTCATTTTTAGCTGAGTCACCAAGAGCATGACCAGCAGACGTAGCCATGATCATTGCAGATATTAATGATTTAATAAATATAAAGTATCTATTCCAACTTAAACATGCTGTGTAAGTTTCAATATGTTTTATTAATTCCCATTGTCATTTATTACGTTTATTTACAGTTTTTTTGTTTTGTTCATTGTGTAGGTTCCTCGAGTCTTCATAGGGGAAAAGTGTATTGGAGGAGGAAGCGATGTCGAAGGTCTGGACCGTTCTGGGGAATTGAAAGGCATGTTGCAGGCTATCGGATCTCTTCAGTGAGGGTATACTTCACAGTCCTTCTTTATGAAATATTGTAAACAATATACAACATCTTTACACCAGTGGCTCTTACTGCGTCAGGGCCCCAGTGACAAAAAAAAAATCTTAAAATGTTTTATAAAACTACCATTTCTCTCAGCTTCCAGTAATTGAATTTTACAAAACGCATCATGGTCAGCACAAAACATACGTGTCCTCTAATTCAAATGCGATCTGGCTCCAGTGTTGGTTTGTTTTAGTATCATTAAGATTAGTTATTAATATTTTGAATAACCCTGTCTGGCTCGTTGTCTTTTACCTTGCACAGCTTTCATCTACAGTAGCATAGAGTGGTGCAGATATGACATCCCTTTGTAGGCCAAAACACAGACGCAAGTTAGCTTTTTAGCACTTCCCTTGTCCCAAATGTTTTTTTTTTTTTTAATGGGGGTTTGGTTAAATGGCTGAAATAAAGTCTGTGGTGAACACAAACTCAAGACACTTTCACGTTTTACTATACGACATAAAATACATCAGCATTACCCCACTTTTTGAAGCTGTTGCGCGTCTTGAAAGAGGCAGTGGCTTAATGGGACTAGAGAAACTATCATCACGGCGGAAAGGTAAGCTCAGTCCGCTTTTACAGCCTCATTATGATTAGAATTGTGCTCTTATAAACTATTCTAACTCAAACGTTCTGGGCACGTGTTTTGAGATGATAACTGAAAGAGTTCGTTATGATGACATTGTATTCGTGGAACCGTGGTGTAGTCCGTTTATAGCCTACCTTTAGCCTTTTACTTCTGGCGATTTAGGCTTCAAAAAAAGTTGTTCATCTGTGATAATTATCTTGATGTGTAAGTATCAAAAACTTTTGTTGATCGCAGAGCTTGTTTTTTGCGATAATCCAAAAGCCTATGGAAAAATCCTATTGAGGTTTTTCTCGAGGGAACCAGTGTGACGCCAACTGTCGGTTAGCCTACAAAGTCGCATCATACCTGCACCACTCTATTCTTTTTCCCATCATCACCAACCATATCAGAACAGAACCACAGGTTTAGATTTAAGTCACAGACTCTCAGAACAAACACGCATCCTTCTAAAATGCCTTTATTCAGCATGAGATGGTCAACATAACTGGACTAGACTAAAGACAGCCAGAATTGGCTCTACGTTGACCACACCAACTTCACTAACAGGCGATCCACATGCTGGATGCGTACTTCGTATGTTATTAGTTGAAATAAAAATTCTCAGATGTACAGGTTACAAAAATAGTTAGCATCAAATTCAAATCAATCTCGGGGTGGGGGGGTTAAGAATAAATATTTGAAGTTTATTCAAGTCATATTGCTGGAGTAACCACTGAATTCATAAAGAAAGAAACCTCACCATGACAAAACAAGGCTGACCATGAGAGTGAAATATAAATCTCTGGAGAGAGTATAAGGTCGACGCTACCCTGTTTAATACTTTGGGGTTTAATCCATCGCAGAGGAAGTTTATTGCACCAATCAGGTGTGATTGTTTGTACAGAAGAGACAGTATCCACATAGAAGGGCTCTATATGACATCGTCGCATAAGATCCACTCAAATCCAGTGAGAATTCACAGATGTCCGCTTTATATCACAGGGTCAGTGGTCAAAGTTCATGTGTAAATGCAGTACATCAGAATCCACTATCAACCCAGAGGTCAAACAAAGGTCTCTTTCATCCAGTATGTAAATGAGTCTTTAATTTGCCTCCTCTGTTTTTCGCCCTCCCTTCCGGTCCGTAGGGCGTCAAGAAGGGGTCACATGATGCTGCAGCGAGACTTGCGGATCTGCCGTCTGCGTTGCTGGTACTCGCTGAGCTCCTGTAGGTAACCTCTGGAAGGCCAGCGCAGCCGTTCCACCTGCTCGCGCTCCTCATCTGTCAAAGAAAGCATCATCGGGACTTGGAAAGTATTGCGAACAACATTTCCCGCAGCCCACCCCTTCGATACATTTAAACTGAACATTATATCCGTCCACCAGATTTCTCTTTCTCTCGCACTTCAACTGAAATGCAGGCTGAAAATCATGTAATTGTCTCCCTAATGTCTATATGTGTTTCTCTAATGCATGAAGACGTTATACGTTTGCTTTAAAATGCCTAAAGGGAGCTTGGTGAAAAATAAAAAATGTCCTGTCACCGTTTGCTTGTTGTATTCATTGACTCACAAATGCCCAATTCATGAGGCGACACTGTTGCCAAATGCGTGTGGAAGGGCAGGATGTACTAATAGGGTGTGAAAATGATTCATTTGTTTCAAAAGTGACCTTACATTTGATCTCTGTGTTTCATAAAAAAGCATTTGACAGAAGCCAGTAGTGATTTGCATGGCAGCACCAGCTGTTCGGAGCGCTCTCGGGGCGCTGGTGACTGGTTTTTGTAACAGTCGGAGATAATTGTGCACGCATGAATTCTAATGCACTTAAACGTGCTCTGTTACTAAACGTAACCTCGGTTCCCTGAGATAAGGGAAGGAGTACTGCGTCGAAGACGCTATATGGGAATTCTCCTATTCTCGAATATACTGAAGTAATTGTAAAATCATGCAGTGCTACTGCCCAGTCAAAACAGTGTCGAGACATCTCGCTGGCCAGTGGGAATGCATGAACCAATGGCAGAACAGTGTAATCTGAGCGAACCAATGGGCACAAAGCCAGCAAAGCTGAGTGCAGAAACCCGCGAAAGGGGCATATAAAATATGCTGTAACTGTCAAAAACGTCAGGTTAAATCGACTGAAACGACGATCACCCGAGTCAGCGCCATAGAATGGCCGTCTACGCATTACTCCTTCCCTTATCTCAGGGAACCGAGGTTACGTTAAGTAACCGAGTACATTCCCTTTTGAACGGTCAGTTCGTACTGCGTCGAAGACGCTATATGGGAACCTGTAAAATCCTGCCGTGCTATGATAAGCGCAGTGACATGTACTCCCTAAAGTTTGAACACTTATTAGAAAGGGCTCAAGATTAAAGTTACTGGCACATCATTTATATATATATAATATATATGTACACACACACACACACACACACACATATATATATATATATATATATATATATATATATATATATATATATATATATATATATAAAGTCTTATACTACTGGGCTCATAGAGGCCAGTAACTATAAGGAATGTGTAAGCATTGAAGCATATGAAGGCCCCAAATGCCAACTTATGACGGGGACGGGCTTACAAGGCCGTCTTAGTATTTTTATACAGCGAGGACTTGTGACAGGGACATCCAGACTGTAGAATCTGGTTAAAGTAGATGGTGAGGACCAACCTGCCGATCTACAAATGTCACCCATGGAAAACTCCACTAGACCATGCCCAGAAGGAGGCCATGCCTCTGGTGGAGTGTGCTTTGACACCTATGGGCATCATTGGAGGCCCATAGTGTCATATGCTAACGTTATCGCATCCACTAGCCATCTGGCTAGGCTTTGTTTGGTGACCGGAAGTCCCTTAGTTCGGTCATCATACTTACAAAGAGCTGCTCCGACTGTCTAAAGTGGGAGGACCGCTCAATATATGCTCTAAGCGCCCCTAACAGGGCAGAGCAGGTGTAACTGTCTTTCATCCTCCGAAGTGGGGAGGGCAGAGAGAGTGATTACCTGTGCTTTGAATGGTGTTGAAAGCACTTTAGGTACATAACCATGCCCTTGTTTGAGGATGACTTTAGAATCGCCTGGGCCAATTCTAAACATGATGTGTTCACAGATAACGCTTGAATGTCACCGACACGCTTAACAGATGCCAGTGCTAATAGCAGGGCAGTTTTCAGCGAAAGCGGCTTTAATTCAGCCGTCTGCAATGGCTCGAAGGGAGGTCTTTTAGTGCTCTCAGGACCAATGAAGGTCCCAGGATGGCACCGTAGGAGGGCGAGGAGGGTTAAGGCTCATGGCTACTTTTAAGTATTTTATGACCATGTCGTGTCTGCCTACTGATTGGCCAGCTATAGGCGTATGAGATGCGGCGATAGCTGCTGTGTAGACTTTGAGTGTGGATGGAGTGTGTCCTGCATCCAACATCTCTTGTAGAAAAACGAGAATCTGTGATATCTCGCATGACACTGGGATATAGTTCCTGACTGCACACCAGTCAGAGAACACTGACCATTTAAGGGCATAGAGACGTCAAGTAGACGGAGCTCTAGCTTCACTGATGGTGCTCAAGACACTCACTGGAAGGTTCTCGAGCCCCCCTGGCTTTGAGTGGCCAAACATGTAACGCCCACAATTTTGGGGTGCTCGACCATGAGCCGAAGGCCGGTTCGCCCTTGTACAGAGCGCCCCAACCCGAGCTGGAGGCATCCGTGGTGACCACCATCCGTCTGGAAACTGTTCCCAAATGTCCACGGGGCCAGGGCTTTGACACAGCCGTGGCCCACTTTGATCCAAAGCTGGCCTGAATGCCACGCTTGGGAAGGAACCCGTGATTTCAGCCAGTACTGCAAGGGACGCATGTGCATCATACCCAGCGGAAGTACTGGAGAAGCTTTTGCCATTAGGCCTAGCATTCTCTTAATTTTTAAAAAAAAATTTAGGGGTCTGTTGGTTCCCATTTTGAATGAACATACAAGCTGCTTTGTAGTCAGAGCGCGTTCGTCCGATAGCCACGCCCTCATTTGGGCTGAGTCTAAAATCGTTCCCAGGAAGGAGGTTCTCTGCCTGGGAAGCAATGAGCTCTTGGCTGTATTTATTCTGAGACCCAGGCATTCTAGATGGCTGAGTAGCACAGATTTGTGAGATTTTATTTCTTCCTCTGACTGGGCCAGTATGAGCCAGTCGTCGAGGTAGTTCAGAATGGGCATTCCTGCTTGTCTTAAGGGGGAGAGAGCTGCATCCATGCACTTTGTGAAAGTGCAGGGGACCAGGGACAGGCCAAATGGCAGGACTGTGTACTGATAAGCCTTCCCGTCGAACGCAAATCTCAAAAACGGTCTGTGACGTGGGATAATTTGGATATGAAAGTAAGCATCTTTCAGATCCACTGAGAAAAACCAGTCCATCGGGCAGATTTGCGCGATGATCTGTTTTAATGTCAGAATTCTGAAAGGCCGTTTGATAGAGCCTTGTTCAGGTGTCTGAGATCTAAGATGAGCCTGAGGCCGCCATCTTTTTTGGGAACAAGGAAGTAGCGGCTGTAAAAACCCTGACTCGCTCTGAGCTGGAGGCACCGCCTCTATCACTTTTATTTTATTTTTATTATCAATAGGCTCTCTACTTCGGCTTTGAGGACGTGAGTCACGTTGCTCTCCACCGAAGTGTGCGTTATGCCCGTGAAACGGGGGGTTTGCGAGCAAATTGGAGCGAGTATCCTTGTTGAATTGTTTTTATAACCCACTGTGACACACAGGGGATGACTTTCCAAGCCTCTGCCCGATCGCACAGGGGTTTTATAGTGTCAGAAGGCGGCACGCTGTACAGGGAGCGCCGACTTCCGTGTGGTGCAGAAGAGAAAAAAGACTCATTTGTTGAACTTTTTTTTATTTATTTTTTTTATTTTTAATTGAACTCGCCTTTATGGCGGTAGAATGCAGCACGCAATAAAGCGGACTCGTAGTTTACATTCATTGCATGAAAAACATTCAGAACAGCATTTTTCTCCCTGACCGGAACAAAAACAGGCCGTGGGGAGAGAACTCTGAGTCTTTTGGGAGGCGGACCGGCCTGGGCGGGACTCAACCCTCCTCTCTTCCTGATCAGCCTGTCAGGGCTTCTTACTGTGTTCAGTTTTGTCAGCATTCTGAAAGCCGTTTGATAAGGGCCCTGTTCAGATGTCCGCTGGTTGGTTTGTGTTTGTGACACTGTGCGGACAGCACTCATGTGTAGTGGCGCACACTTGTAGTGGGTGCACGCTCTACATATAGAGCGCTCTCGGCGCGAGCTAAAGAGCGATAATCTGTGAAAACAGTGCTTATATGCAAGGTGCACGTATTTTAGTAAGGTCGTTGTTAAAAACAGCGTTGGTGTGCAGGCGAGCGTGTTTGACAACAGGCTAGTTGACTGCAATATTTACATCTCCAGTCGCCTGAACCGAGGGGATTGAGAGAATGTAAAGGAAGTCTGTGGTGGTAATCCGGCCACAGCAGGACTTTTGAGTGGTTCTATAGCGATGAATTAACAGTGCTTATATGCAGGGGTACACCCTATGTAGGGGACACACTGCCTGCAGTCATAACAGAGGGAATAACTCTTAATTGTTTATTAGGATCGCCGTTAATACAGCGTTTTGTGTACAGGCGTGCATGTTTTATAACAGGCTTGTTTACTGTAATGGTGAACCTCTCCAATCGCCTGAATAGGGGACTGAGAGAAGTGGTGGAGGGCTTGGCCGCCATTCACTAAATTGAGACTCACTGAGAAACCTGTGAGAGCGGGGCTCGAACTGGCAACCCTGTGTGCGAAAGTGCACCGTACCACAGAGAGCTATGACGTAAGTCGCGCTCTCGACAGTGTTTTGTTGTGTAGGGTGTGCATGCTTCATAACAGGCTCATTTACTACACTGTTGAACCTCTACAGTTGCCTGAATAGGACTAAGAGAAGTGATAGAGAGTGAAAAAGGCCCTCGGCGTCGAGCGGAGGGAGCAGGTCCGATCGAGAGACGTCACAGGGGAAACGTCTCTCTGAGGCGAAGACGAGGCACGCAGGCACGTGAACTCGCTAGCCTCGGTATAAATTACTCAGCCCACTGGCTCCGCCGTTTTTTCCCACCGAGGCTTGGACGGAAAGGGGAACGGGAGAGCGCGAGGGGCTATCCGCGAGGAAATGGGCATACCCTCGCAGTGAGAGCAGCCGGATCCGGCGAGAGCAGCGTCCGCGTGGGCCTTGCCCAGACAGATCACACACCCGTCATGGTTATCCTCCTAGTGCAGGTAAGTACTGTACATGCCACACAAGCGAAATGTTTTTCTCAGTATTGTATTCAATTCAATTCAATTCAAATTTATTTGTATAGCGCTTTTCACAATACACATTGTTTCAAAGCAGCTTTACAGAAAGTGCATTTCATAAATGTACAGTAAAAATGTTAGAAAGACAATGTTAAAGAAAAGTACAGAAAGAATACACCGTAGTGTTTCACCAAAGAGCGCAGGGGAAGGCGTGACAGCTCGCGGGATCGCTGGCGATTTGAGCGCGCTGAAATACAGCAGGTCGCTCACTCTCGCAGGATGTCCAGGATGGCTAGCCCGCTATTCCGCTGCAGGCTCGTCAATTCACGGTGAAAGGTGGTGTAGTTCGAGTTTATCAGCGAGGACCATAGATCGTCGCTGAAGGAGATTAATCTGACGTTTTTAACAGTTACAGCATATTTTATATGCCCCTTTCGCGGGTTTCTGCACTCAGCTTCGCGGGCTTTGTGCCCATTGGTTCGCTCAGATTATGCTGTTCTGCCATTGGTTCATGCAGTTCCCACTGGCCAGCCAATAGCGTGCTAGATGTCTTGACACTGTTTTGACTGGGCAGTAGCAATGCGTGATTTTACAATTACTTCAGTATATTCGAGAATAGGAGAATTCCCATATAGCGTCTTCAACGCAGTACGAACTGACCGTTCGAAAGGGAACATCCTTTCCAGGTGGTCAAGCGGACGGCTCACCTGATAGCTCCAGGAAGTCAGGCTTGTGGCTGAAGATCAGGTAGTTGTTGGCGATGAAATGGAGGAGCCAGACATATAGCTGGTCAGCGTTGTGACACTATGATAAGAGAGTAACAAAAGATCAGATAGAATGTTAACTAACAAACAGAAAGAATATTTGAAATGGCTTACTACGTTACAAATATATTTGATCGGAAAAACCCAGTGACCAATTTTTTTGAAAGACCTAATGTGTAGTTTACATTCTTAACTGAAATATTTAAATACTTAAAAACATTTCTGAAATAAAACATAAATATTAGGGGCTGTTTTCAACTAAAATATTATGCCATTTTGTGGCCTAACAATGCAAACTTTTGAAAACAGGTTTCAAAGTGTAGTATTTTAAAAAGGATACCGTTCTGTGTAAACGACAAAAATGTGAATTTGTAAAAACAGTGATGTTATGCGCATGAGTATTATGTGTTCAGTCCATAGACTGTAAAAAAATATGGACGTAGTGTCCGTAACGTCACCCATAGGATTCTGAAGAGCAGTTTTGAAGCGTAAAGTAGGGTCGAGCTGGCCGTTGCCATCTTGGCAGCGCGTCATCGCGTGTCACTCCCGGATAATAGAAAATGGGCATAAAGGCGCGACGTGGGTTGAGCTGAGGTGACGTGGTGACTAACAGACAGCAGATAAATGGCTATCCAGCTGTCACTCAAAGTGGTCAGGCCCTTAATTATGCAGAACTTTAAGGCTTTATATAATGTAAACGAATAAGAAAATTCACCCCCCTCACAGTTGTCATGAAGGGCAAAATTAGATATTATAGACCAAAACCATAATTTGTACCAGGCTGTAAACGTGTTTTTCTGCTGTAAAGTTGGGCATTTTAACATGGAGCTCAATGAGATTCTATGAGTCTCTAGATGAATTGCAGTTTAAGTCACTTCCGTATTGGCTTCAAGAGAAACTGGAGGAGGTTGCTGCTTGGTTGTAGTGTTTCTTTACAAAGTGACATCGCCAAGTACTGGCCTGTCATGCATAATACAGCATTTTTAATTGTTTTCTCAGATCTGTGTGAACGTAGCCTGAATCCGCCCTCCTACGTAATTCCGCTCAATTTTCATTTTCCTTCAGTACTCCGTCTGGGATTGCGGAATATTCTTTGGTTTTCTCCGGTCCAATCAGCGAACAGAGGGAGTGGCTGAGAACGATGATGTTGATGTCATGCGCTAGTTTGAGATGACATACGTCACAACCTGATGGGGTTTTTGTTTCCTTTGGTCACCTGATGGGGTTTTTGTTTCCTTTGGTCACCTGATGGGGTTTTGGTTTCCTTGCCACTGTCGCCTCTGGCTTGGCTTGCTCAGTTGGGGACACTACATTTTTCAACTAAATATCCAAATAAATCTAACTATTAAACTAAATTAACCATATAAACAAAATTACTGATCTAAGGCCCACATTGTATGATAATTGAAATGAATTGATGACATCACCGTTTTCTCCAGAACGGCTATACGGCTAAATAAAATTCTGTTGCATTATTTGCCTGTTTAACACTGTGAAGCTGCTTTGAAACAATCTGCATTGTTAAAAGCGCTATATAAATAAAGTTGACTTGACAGAGTACCCGCCTTCAAGGAAGTTAACGGTTGTCAATGCAGAGTGGCCAGACCCTCTGTACAAATTAAATGTACGAGAGTCTGGTAGGACCAGGCTAGTGTGAACGGGGATCGTTATGAAAATGTTTGTACGTGAAAACGTAAAGGAAAAACTTTTCCTCCTAATCTCTAAGCATTTCTCCTCCATATTGCTTTAAAATATATCATTCTATGGGTCCCATACGTTTTCTGCTATGCGCTGACTTGTGCATATGATCCACTCCTGTGTGCGCACTGCGGTGGTTCGAGTGACACTAAAGGCCTGTTTACACCAAGTACGATAACTATAAATATAACTATATTTCTGTCATGACAACTCTCGTGTTTGGCATGGTAATGGGTATGCCAATGCTGATATGTTTAGTCATGGCAGAATAGATCTGCTACGCTGCTGCTTTTATTGAAGGTGGAGGGTTTCTGAAAGTGCGCTGCACTGCTAAGGCAAATGCTACCTGAGTATTTGAAGGTTGAGCATGCAAGCTCATTGGCTACTGATACAGCAGAAACTAATCAGCTGTGCCCTAAAGATTACGATTATGAGCAGGTAGTTAAAGGACCTATTAGCTTGCGCCATCAACAGTTTCATGACAGAACTTTGTATTAGCACCCTCACCAACAGACAGTAGCGTTTGGGTTATTCTAAGCATGTGCTTGTCTGTCACTTTAAATGCTTGAGCTCGTTAAAGCAGGATAGATTCTGATTGGCTGTCAATGTTTTTATCGTTCATCAGCTGGATAAAATCGTTCCAAAAGTGATTCCAATATGGTTTCTCTGTGCCGTTATCGTTATAGCAGTGGTATGAACTCTGCCATTCTTTAATGTTGAGAACGATTTTTAGAACTATATCTTTATCGTTATCTTGATAGTTATCGTCCTTGATGTGAACCTTAGACTGTAAAAAAATATGGACGTAGTGACGTCACCCATAGGATTCTGATTGCCGTTGCCATCTTGTCAGCGCATCATCGCGCGTCACTCCCGGATAATAGAAAATGGTTAAAGAGGCGGGACGTGGGTGGAGCTGAGGTGACGCGATGACTAACAGACAGCATAAATAAATGGCTATCCAGCTGTCACTCAAAGTGGCCACGCCCTTAATTATGCAGGACTTTAAAGCTTTATATAATGTAAACGAATGAGTTCTAAAAAGATCCCCCCCCCCCCCTCACAGTTGTCATGAAGGGCAAAATTAGCCGTATAGGCCAAAACCCCATTTTGTACCAGGCTGTAAACATTTGTTTTTCTGCTGTAAAGTTGGGAATTTTAACATGGGGCTCAATGAGATTCTGCTCCCTTCTGGAGCCTGTCCCTAGTGGCCAGTCGGGGAATTGCAGTTTAACTTCCGTATTGGCTTAAAGAGAAACTGCGGGAGGTTGCTGCTTGGTGTGATCGTGCCTTAACGTATAACCAGACTTCATTCGTCCCAATGGAAAGCATATTTACACTGTCTGAATCATTCCCTATCCCCTATATAGTGCGCACTGTGCCATTCACCAACCATATAGAAATGTAAATGTGTGAGCAAGTGACAGATTTCAGCCGCAGCTTCAGTGTCTATTTATAATGTAGGGGGCGGGGCACTTTCGATTCAAGAGAGCATTTGATTGGACAGAAAATCTGATGAGAAGCTGAAGTGCAGAGTGATGTCATCAAAATCATTGACCCATATTGGCAGAAGTGAGCGAGAGTTTTGAATGCTTATATCTTCTAAATGCGAATTTTGTCATTGTTTTGGAGCACACTAGCTTATAGATAACAGTAAGGCTAACATATTCATACCAAAAAGCAAAAAAAAAAAAATTTAATGGGGACTTTAAGGACTCAAATACTGAATGTATTTGATATACTGAAGCCTGACACCTGTATTCTGCTGCTGTGTGAACGGGGTCTTTACAAGATCCTTCCTTAAACAGTGAGTAATGTTAATTGTTCTTCCGTACATAGTTGTACTTTTATAGTGATATTATGGGTCCAAAGCACTCAAAGAAAATGAGTGAAACCTTCAAAATGTAATCAAACACATCCCTGTTGACACAGAGATGCAAAGCCTCACCTTTGCTCTCTTCAGTAAGCGAATCACGCTGATGCCCGTAGACGCTAGCTCTCGACTGGGCATGTTCTGAAGGTACGCGCAGACGCATACCTCACACAGGTGCTGCAGCCGTTTCACCTGATACATCTCTGCGCAGACGAGCACGGCCATGGCCTGCAACACACTAGCTGAACACACACACACACCACCGTCAATCACCTCTTGTTTCTCCCTCTATTACCCATCCATCAACCTCAGCTTAGATTCGCCCACTGTCAATCAAGCTCAGTCTTTATTTGCATCTTTTTTTCTCAACCGTGTTGTTTAATGTCCTTGATATAGATAGCAAAGCATCCATCACACACCGACTGACAGAATGAGTGAAGCAATCTGACATACTAAACCTTCATTGTTTAAAAACAAATATGACCTGAATCACTGCATGTCATTGTGAGTGAGACATCTGGATTATGTCGCACTACATATACAGTGAATATAAAAGGCCATTGTTAGGCACGACATGCAGGAGAATTCACTCTTCATAACATTAAATATATTATTACTTACTAATAAAAATATTAATAACTATGCGGTAGAGTTCAAAAGTTTTTTTTAAAAGAAAATAATACTTTCATTTAACAAATATGCTTTAAAATGACAGGAAGGACATTTATAACGTTAGAAATTTTCTATAATGCAGGTTTAAAAAAAAAAAAAAATTACTATTCATCAATGAAGAAAAGCACCACATCAGAATATTTGAAAAAATAAATAAATGAATTTTTTAGGTAAACCGCGTCTTTAATGTATCATTTAATACTCTGACATTGGTACAAGTTTAAAAGGATAGTTCCTCCAAAAATGAAAAATTTCTCATCATTTACTCACCCTCACATAGTTGACACTCAACAGTTGAATTACTATGGAAGTCAATGGCTACCGTCAACTGTTTGATTAAAAAAATTATTTAAAATATATTTTGTGTTCAACAGAAGGAAGAAATTCATACAGGTTTGGAAGAACATGAGGGTGAGTTCATGATGACAACATTTTAATTTTTGGGTGAACCATCCCTTAAATCTTCTGAATCACATAGTGTATTTTAGCACAGTTGAAACACTTTATTGACCAATCAGCATCCAGGACAAGATCTAAAATCTATTTTATAAGAGCATTTGGAGGGACAGTTCGCCTTTTAATATTATTTCATGTGTTTTTGGATTGTTCAGCGGACGAAAACACTGCGAAAATGTCTTTACAAAAATTTCAGTAGACAAAAAAGGCCTATGAACTGTGGAAAATTATAAGGAGCTTTTTACAGCGGAGGCCATTGAAAACATGGCGAGTCTATCCCTCACAGCCTCGCTTTCATATCTGTCATGGCGCTGCTCTGAATAAGGTCTTTTTGCATTGTTATTCCTTCAAAAGCCTTGAAAACCACATCCTTACCTGGACAGCAGGTGTCAGTGTAGAGGTACTCCAGGAAAGCTAGGAAGGTATCAGACGAAACTCCGTGGATCGGCACCACACGACTTCGGGCCTCTGCGTACTTCCCACTAAACATGGCAGCCATAACATCGCAGCGGGCCACAAGCACGGCTCTGTGCGCTGGCAGCACGCTTCCTGAAACCAGACGCACAGATGACCTCTTAAACACACTTACACACACGGGGTCAAGCATTACAGAGGAGCTCTGACACACACACACAAGACCTTCTCTTGTACTTACAGTGCCACTTTAAACTCTGAATCAATGTGCCATTGTGTGTGCCTGTGTGTGTGTTTAAAGGGGTGGTAAAACACATTCTTTCAAAGGCTTGATTGTGTTTGTGGGGTGCACTGTAACGTGTTCATGCTTCGTTTTAAAAAAATTGCATTATTTTTCATATATTTTACCTTTATTCTACACTGCTCTGTCCCTCCTTGTAAAAACGCTCTGATAGTTTCTGGGTTCTATGAAGCTGGTCCCTAAAAAATATGCAATGGGCTCAGATTGGTTAGCCCAGTGTGTTGTGATTCGCTAACCGCCTAGTGCACGTTTGTCGAAAACGTCACGCCCCTTACCTTAACCGGTAGTCTGTGCTTTGGGTAGTATTGGCATCAATAAAGACATACCAATTTGAGCCCGAATAAGACCCTGACAATTTTAGTAAAGATGATCGAGCAGAACCTGTTCAGTCCTCAAGAGTAAAGACTGCGGATCTATAGTGATCGCTACTGAATGGCACCGTTACTTTTGTATTTTTAGAACGATTATAGCCAAATATCTGTCGCAAGAACTATTAACCCAAAACGAACACTAAACATTGGCTTTACTATAGTATCCAAATCAAACACAGAACCATGGTTAGCATGCCTGTAGATAAACAATACATAAAAGCTCTAATCAAAGAATAATTTACACTAATGCCAAGTTCCCTGTTGAGATTTTAAAAAGTTTGTAACGTTAGGTGTTTGTCGGATAACGTTAAGTATGAATGAGCATTTAACAAACTGGATTGCAGAGCCAAACGGCGTTGTCATCTGTGTACTTCCTTGCTACAACGTACAATTAACAATACGAACTATTACAGGAAAACACATCGACGAAAAATAAATCATACTTACAGGTTGTGGCCCGTAAACAGATTCTGTTTTTAAATCCATTTTTCAGGACAAGCCGTTGTGCGAATCCTTCATTGAACTCGCGAAGATTGTGGAAGCTTTCCTCCATGAAATGTTCAGTGTGAGCCCGTTGTGCATTCACACTGGCAGTGTTTGTCTCGCGCAGCTGAACCGCGGCTCGTGTATTGCAAATACAGACGAATATTGTCCATTATGTCACATTTTCCGGTCTTCTCCTCCGACCCCTGTCTGTCTCATGCTTTGATTTATGATGGGCAGCATGTATCTGCTGCAAATGCGACCTGTTCCCCTCTGTCTCATACACACATGCATATAACATGTTGTATGTTAAACGCACTGCAACGCACCCCCGTCCCTAGGAAGGCTGAACAAAGTGGACCTGCAGTCGGGATGAAAATAACAGCGTTTCGGCATTGCGGCAACAACACTCCAGCCTACTAACCACAACAACGCTTCCCCACGGCGATTCAAAATGGCCTCGCCCCCCTTATTTAATATTCTCGGAGGAGGGGTTTATGTAAATATTGGGGCTGGTGATGTCAGAGACCCTGGAGGAATGTGTAGTAGTCCCTACCGGCCGTTTGCTGTAGTCCTTAGAAATTGATTTCTTTAAAAGCAAATATCTCCCTTTGCTTTAAACTTTGAACGTTGTAACTTTGCAGATGTTGTTTATGCTCAAACAGCAACATTGCACACTAGCTAAAGTTAGAAAAGTGAAATCGTGGTTTACCACCCCTTTAAGGATTGTTTTTATTAACTAAAACTAAAATTTGAACTATTAAAAATCATTAGACATGTTGCCTTAGCAACTAACTAAAATAAATTAATAAAAGTTGAAGTACAAAAAATAAAATGCCCTATATAATAAAAAGCCATTCAAAATATGAATAACTACTATTATAGTGTATAAATATCACTAACATTATAATGGTGTGTTTTCCATGCACATGCATGGTTAGCATTGACTCTTGCCTTGCACCATGAAGATGACATCAGAGTACAGAGGGGAATTGAAGAGGCTTCCCAATGTCAAAGGACATGGTTGAGAGCGGGGCGTGGGTGTGTCCCTGGGAGCCTGCAACCAGAACGAATCGACACTGCAGTGCACAATTTGAGGCGATGAATACTGTTAGTACCTTAAACATTTATAATTGAGAAGCCAGGTTAGCCATGCAAATCCGTTTACTATAGCAGTGTTTCCCAACCTTTTTTCAGTCATGGCACCCTTTAAAAATGTTCTCCATTTTGTGGCACCCCCTCGCATACGTTATGCTAGGGGTGTAGCGGTACGGATTGCTCACGGTTCGGTTTGTATCACGGTTTTAGGTTCACGGTTTCGGTACGGTTCAGTATTTGCTATGTTCTGGGAAAAAAGGAGTACTGTAAAATAAAAATAAAGAAAGTAATAAGAACAAATAATTTAAATACAAGCAGCAGCACAAATAAATACTATAGATCAAAGATACTAATAAAATAAACTATATGCTTTTCAGGTTTTTCAGGTACGTCTAACATTAGTTTTCAGGTACATAAATTGATCAAATCTAAAATAACATTGCATATTTGACTGTATAAATTAAAGATGAATCCTATTAAACTTACAAAAGCTATTCAATCAAGAGCAGTGAATGATGTCCTTGTCTTTTGTTGTTTGACATTAAACAGACAGCAGTAAACGCTACTGCCCCTTTAAGACCTAATGCTCGGCTATGCGTCGTCTTTCTCGACTGTATAGAGTTTACTTAAGGCATATACAGACTATGTCTGCTAGAATACTCATAAAGATGGACATGTTGACATACTTTTTGTCTGAATTTGTCTGTTCAAGAGCAAGACTTGAAAGAGAACTCAATATTTGCGGATGAGTGCACGAGTCAAATTTTCTCACAGCGCGTGCAACTTCTCATTCGCGTCTTCTGGCACTACACCCGGGTGATGACGGCGAAAATTACTGGTCATATTCAAACATACGGCAGCACTCGCATGCATTGAACAAAGTTTACAAAGAGAGAATTGTTTGAAAAATTTGAAGAAAAAAAATATATATTTGAAGGACTTTTACACGGCACCCCGGTTGGGAAACACTGTAGCCTACTATAGTAACACCAACTGCAGGTATGATATTTAAAAAAATGGAAACAATTATAATACATTCTTTTCCTACTATTACAATTTTGGCATTTGTAATTATATATTTTATACCAATGCCAGAGTTGGTAGAAACTCAGTGCTGCACCAAAGTGTCAGTATAAAGTCTTACGTAAGTTTGTACCAGCCAGCAAAACAAAAACTCAGACTGCATTCGAAATCACATACTTTCCTTCTATATAGTAGGCGAAAAACAGTATGTGACAAAAGAAGTACATCCGAATTCACAGTACCCGGATGACCTACAACTTCCGAGGATTTGTGAATGGCAGTGAAGCGACGCAACTGACGCTGGTAGGTCACATAATAATGACAACATGATGGCTGTAGTACGTCCAGATTACTCATACTACACATATTCATACTACATAGAACATACTTTTTTTAGCGCTTGCGAAGTAAGTACTTATTCAAAATAATTACCTACTCAAGAGAGTATGCGATTTCGGATGCAGCCTCAGTGCTATAGATCCAATCAGCCTCCTGTCTGTCAGAGTGATACCTTTTCTCTCCCAACGAATGAGCGTATCCTGTCCATCAGCTGGGCCACGGCCAAAGGGTTCTTCAGTTTTTCAGCGATGGCTTCCTCCAGGTATTCCCATTCCCAGGCCCCTGCGAAGAACACACATCACCAACACGCACTGACCCATGAACACATCCTGCTCGCGCATGCATTAACTGGCCGTCCGGCTGACTGTGGAGTAAATCTCGACCTTTTACACTGGCTGCTCAGATCTGCTGGAGTTTAACTAACAGTTAAACCTCTCAGGGCTGGTGGGTGGATTCAGTTATAAATTGAAAAACAAGGCTGTTAGAGCATTTCTCTCACAGAAATGCTCTAATGCTCCTTCTCTCAGCATTTTCTTGATACATACTATAAAAGGCTTCAAATAAGGTGGTGGTACAGCTGTTTTCCATAATTCAATTATGAAAGATGTTTTTTTTTTTCTTGGTGACAGCTACAAAAAAAAAATATATATATATATATATATATATTTAACTTGTTATATTAACTGTTGAAGACCACGGTTCTGTCGCATAAAAATGTTCATCCATCACAGTTCAGGTAATATTAACCCAGTCTTATTCGTAAATCTGTCTAGATAGATTGAGTGGGATTTGATCCGAGAGGAACCATGCAAAATGGTTTTCTGTGCATCATTTCTGTTAATGTAACGACTGCCCTTGGCTCACGGGATGAAGATGGCCTCTGCAAAATCACACTATATATCAGTGAGGTGAGATGGTCTCATCAGTATGAGCGTCACCTTCTCACCTTCTGAGCATGAGCACACTCGGATAAATGAGCCTAGAATATCCATTCCTGTTTCCTGAACAGTTAAAGCCACCTGATTAAGATGCATGTCCATCCTTTCAGCCTCCATTTTGCATCGGAGGTCCTAAATAACGGTGAACGGGAGGTAATATTCCCAGCTTATGAGGAATGCTTTTTGTGGCGGGCTAATACGAGCATTGAATCACAATTGTGTATTTGGGTGAATGTCATTAAAACATCCAGAACACGCCTCAGAAACATCCAGAGTACACTTCAGCAAAAATCAAAAGAAAAATATTGTTTCCATATAGAAAATGCTTTGTGACATTGTTTTCATGGTATTTTAATGTGGTTTCCCCAAACGTTTTAAACATAGCAAAAGTGACAGTACTTGTTTTAAATCACATGAGATGGCCTAAAAAAGCTGTTCCAATTCACATGAAGTGCAGCTCTTTGAGGCAGCCATGTTGAGATCACATGACCAGCTGAATTCTACTTTCTTTATCTTGGTAATCTTCTTATTTTCAGACAGTCCAGCTCACAGAATAAATTAAACATGGCTGACTGTGAATAGCACATTTCTACAACAACATCAGTAACTGAAAATGTTTGCTTTTGCGTGATGCTGTATTTACACCACTAGGTGTTAGTAATTATATATATATGTATATATACCCTCACCTAAAGGATTATTAGGAACACCATACTAATACTGTCTTTGACCCCCTTTCGCCTTCAGAACTGCCTTAATTCTGGTTAAACAAGGTGCTGAAAGCATTCTTTAGAAATGTTGGCCCATATTGATAGGATAGCATCTTGCAGTTGATGGAGATTTGTGGGATGCACATCCAGGGCACGAAGCTCCCGTTCCACCACATCCCAAAGATGCTCTATTGGGTTGAGATCTGGTGACTGTGGGGGCCATTTTAGTACAGTGAACTCATTGTCATGTTCAAGAGACCAATTTGAAATGATTCAAGATTTGTGACATGGTGCATTATCCTGCTAGAAGTAGCCATCAGAGGATGGGTACATGGTGGTCATAAAGGGATGGACATGGTCAGAAACAATGCTCAGGTAGGCCGTGGCATTTAAACGATGCCCAATTGGCACTAAGGGGCTTAAAGTGTGCCAAGAAAACATCCCCCACACCATTTCACCACCACCACCAGCTGTAACATATCCTGTGCCTGCCGTTTCCATCTACTCACCACCAGAGGTCAACATTAAGACTTTTTCACTACACACAGTTACATGTTACCCTGGACTACATTTCCCAGGTTTCATTGCTCCTAATTAGTTCCACACCTGTAGTCAATCACAAGGACTATAAAACACTGATGCACAAGTTCACTGATTGCCGAGTATTGTTAGCACATGTTGCTGTTTAGCTGATAGCTTCTTTACGGAGCCAACCGTGTTCTTAGTCTGTTCTAGTCTTACTCTGTGTTTTGATCCTAGCCTGGTTTCCTGTGTTCTGCCTGCCCTGGACTCTTGCTCGCCTGTGATTATCTCTATTTGTCTTGCCCTGTTTGGATACTGTTTGCCTCTCGCCTGGACCTTAGCCTGGAAGTCAGATTATCCTCTTGCCTTGTCCCCTGGATGTAGTTATCTGGTTGATGACCCTTGCCTGTCCCTGGAATGCTCTTTGTCTTGTCCATATCATGCCTGTTTTGGTTTGAGCCCTGTCTGTTATTGACACATCTTTAATAAAAGCTTTGCATATGGATCCGCACGCCTCTCATCTCAGTCCATCCGAAACAGAATACTCGGCCGCCCGAGGATCCAGCAACTTCTCTAAAGAACACTGGTCAGGTATGAACCTTGCAAGACAGTTATTGGCCCTAGAACAGGGTATGCGACCGCTAGAGGCATATATTCAGGAGTATTTGGATTTGGCATATTTTTCTGATCTGCCTGATTGTGTTCTCATTGACTTCTTCTGTGAAGGCATAAATCCACACTTAAAGTCTCGATTAATCCATGAGGGTCCTCGTACATCGCTCAGTCATTTTCTGGATTATGCTCTACTGATAACTGGCTCTTTTTTCACTGTGGGGGTCGCAGAGCCTCCTCACGTCTCAGCAGACCTTCCAGAGTCTCGTGTCGTCTCAGCAGACCTTCCAGAGTCTCGTGTCGTCTCAGCAGACCTTCCAGAGTCTCGTGTCGTCTCAGCAGACCTTCCAGAGTCTCGTGTCGTCTCAGCAGACCTTCCAGAGTCTCGTGTCGTCTCAGCAGACCTTCCAGAGTCTCGTGTCGTCTCAGCAGACCTTCCAGAGTCTCGTGTCGTCTCCGCAGACCTTCCAGAGTCTCGTGTCGTCTCCGCAGACCTTCCAGAGTCTCGTGTCGTCTCCGCAGACCTTCCAGAGCCTCCTCACGGCAGGTCTGCCACCTCAGAACCCTCATCTGATCTGTCAGGGGAAACCGTTATGCGTCAAAGGTTGGCATCCAGCGTGGAGGATCCACCGCTGGCATCAGTACGCACCGCTGGGATCCCCGAACCGATTCATTCTAGCCCTCCTGCTCCTGAACTTATTCCCCTGTCGGCAGCGCTCCCCATGATGGGGGTCGCTTTATGGTGTATCTGGGCTTCGTATACCACCGCTGAATATCCAGAGGTGGCGGCAGATGCTGCAGAACCTTATGAGATGGTATTCGCTTCAGCTCCTGGCGCAGTGGTGACGTATAGCAATGAATTCTCGTCTTGTTTTGAATTGGCAACGGAGGCCGTTTGTGAAATTTTGTCCTGTATCGACCCACCCGCAGAGGCTGTCTCTGAACTTCCATTCTGTTGTGAACCAGCTCTGGAGGCCGACTATGAACTCTTGTCATGTCCTAGACCAGCCATGGAGACCATTTCTGAACCCTTGTTGTCCTGTCCTGAAACCGCTTCAGAGGCTGTTTATGAACTGTCAACCTGTCTTGACCCCCGGCCACAAAGGCCATCTATGAACTGTCATCCTGTTCTGAACCAGCCAAGCAGACAGTCAATGAATTATTGTACCTTCATGAACTGACTACAGAGGTCCTAAATGAACCGTTTTTCTGTCCTGCTAGTCCTGTCACAACCCTAGAAATGGTACAGGAGTTTCCTGTCGGTTCCAGTAGCTTTGTCATAACCGAAGATTCCACAAATGTCTTATCTGACTATCCTGTTCCTACCCATGAGTCTAATTATGAACTGTCTACCCATCCAGTTCTCTCAAATGTGTCTGATTTTGAACTATCTGTCTTGCCAGTTTCAGTCAATGTTTTTGGTTTTGAACAGTCTAGTTATTCAGTTCCTATCAACACACTCCATTTCGAAATATCTGCCTATAATGAATCTGTCTCTGAATTTTCCAATTCAGTCCAATTTCCTTCAATGATCCAATGTGTGATTTGTCAGCCGGTCTAGTTTCAATCAATGCTTGTGATTCTGAATTGTTTCCCCATTCTGTTTTCCCCATCAAGTCTGATTTTGAACCACCTATCTGCCTAGTTTCCATTCATGAACCCGATTTTGAACTCTCCGTTCATCCAGTCACTCCCAAAGAGATTCTGATTGAACTCATTGCATTTCCTGTCTCGGTCCTTGGGGCCGTGGATACATTGTCTGTGTGTTATGTCTCAGTTTTCCTTAGGTTTCAGTCTTTACCATGGGTCCCTGATCCATCTGGGCCACCGTGGTGGTTCACTTGCATACTCTGGTGGTCTTCAATCCAGCTTGTTCTGCCATGGTCACCTGTCCAGCCCGCTTCGTCCTGGCCCTGGTTGTCTGTCCAGCATGCTTCGTCCTCGCCCTGGTCGTCTGTCCAGCCCACTTCATCCTGGTCCTGGTCGTCTGTCCAGCCCGCTTCGTCCTGGCCCTGGTCGTCTGTCCAGCCTGCTTCGTCCTGGCCGCTTGCTCAATCGACTCCGCCTTGGCTTCCTGATCTGACTCTGTCTTCAGTCTTACTCCCACCACATGGTCCTGGCCCTCCGTCCCTTCTCCTGTTCTGTTTCGCGTCTGGAAGCCGCTCCTTGGAGGGGGGCTCTGTAACATATCCTGTGCCTGCCGTTTCCATCTACTCACCACCAGAGGTCACCGTTAAGACTTTTTCACTGCACACAGTTACATGTTACCCTGGACTACATTTCCCAGGTTTCATTGCTCCTAATTAGTTCCACACCTGTAGTCAATCACAAGGACTATAAAACACTGATGCACAAGTTCACTGATTGCCGAGTATTGTTAGCACATGTTGCTGTTTAGCTGATAGCTTCTTTACGGAGCCAACCGTGTTCTTAGTCTGTTCTAGTCTTACTCTGTGTTTTGATCCTAGCCTGGTTTCCTGTGTTCTGCCTGCCCTGGACTCTTGCTCGCCTGTGATTATCTCTATTTGTCTTGCCCTGTTTGGATACTGTTTGCCTCTCGCCTGGACCTTAGCCTGGAAGTCAGATTATCCTCTTGCCTTGTCCCCTGGATGTAGTTATCTGGTTGATGACCCTTGCCTGTCCCTGGAATGCTCTTTGTCTTGTCCATATCATGCCTGTTTTGGTTTGAGCCCTGTCTGTTATTGACACATCTTTAATAAAAGCTTTGCATATGGATCCGCACGCCTCTCATCTCAGTCCATCCGTAACACCAGCCTGCACAGTGGTAACAAGGCATGATGGATCCATGTTCTCATTCTGTTTATGCCAAATTCTGACTCTACCATCAGAATGTCTCAACAGAAATCGAGACTCATCAGGCCAGGCAACATTTTTCCAGTCTTCAACTGTCCAATTTTGGTGAGCTCGTGCAAATTGTACCCTCTTTTTCCTATTTGTAGTGGAGATGAGTGGTACCCGGTGGGGTCTTCTGCTGTTGTAGCCCATCCACCTCAAGGTTGTGCGTGTTGTGGCTTCACAAATGCTTTGCTGCATACCTCGGTTGTAACGAGTGGTTATTTCAGTCAAAGTCTGGCACCAACAACCATGCCACGCTCAAAATTGCTTAAATCACCTTTCTTTCCCATTCTGACATTCAGTTTGGAGTTCAGGAGATTGTCTTGACCAGGACCACACCCATAAATGCATTGAAGCAACTGCCATGTGATTGGTTGATTAGATAATTGCATTAATGAGAAATTGAACAGGTGTTCCTAATAATCCTTTAAGTGAGTGAGTGTGTGTGTATATATATATATATTTATATATATATATATATATTTAGAGAGAGAGAGAGAGAGAGAGAGAGAGAGAGAGAGAGAGACATTTGCCATATAGCAGCCAGCATTAACAAAAAATTACAGAGTGATTACATAATTACATAATGAGTCCGTATTGACCTTCATTTTTTAGTTTAGTTTTGTCCTTTCCATTATTGTGGTGACTTTCATTAGTAAATAACTCTAATATAATTTATTAAATTAAAGCAGCTCAACAAATACTGTTAAAATATAAATTTGCACAATTTATTTATTTCATTATTTATTGATGGATTGATGTAATAAATAAAAATAAATAAAGGCTATTTATTTATTTATTTTTGCATTACAGTAATGAGAATTTGGGTTGAAAATCTGCTTAAAGGGTAACTTCAGTGATTTAGCATTAGGCTTTGTATCAGTAGAAACCCGATAGTATATTCAAATTATGGTACTTTCCCCCCTGAGATGAGGGATATAATTATATTATGCATTTTATTTCTCGAAAAAAATCCTCAGATGACGCAAATATCATGTCATTTTGCGTCATCTGAGGATTTTTTGGCTAGAGGCTAAAGACTACAGCCACTAGATGAGGTTTTCTGCATGTTATCAACCCGCCCATAGGGGAGAGATCTCACGTAGAGAATGTAAGACACAGACGGCAGCGATGCAGAGCAAAGTGAGTGTGCAAAGTGAGTGTTTCAACTTTTCAATGAATTCCTGTGATAGTTTAGCTTCCACATGCGATCAGAAAACGTGCCAGACTGGCGCTTAACGTTACCTCAGCTCTGCTCAACTCTTCGCGATGAATGAAATCTGACACTGCTGTGTCTGTGCCGTGACTTTCGTTCGACTCACTCACACTTTATTGAAAAGACACGTTCAGTTTTTAATTGTAGTGTTTATTCTCTAACTGAACTAAATGCCCCCTACGGAGTGGCCTCGTAGGGCAGCGAAGCAAGTGCATTCTGGGAGTTGTTGTCTTTCATCCACATGAGACAAAAAATACATTTTCTGTCTTTTCTCAGTCTAGAAGGCACCAAATTCAAAAATAATTTCACATTTCCACTGCATAAATCACCCAGTTTAAATTCAACGTTTTTCAAAAACAGTCAACATTTTATTTATTTTTTTTATTCATTATTTTTTAATTCTTTCTTTTAATGTTGGGTTAAAATATAACATTGAACAATTGGTTGGTTGATTTGATTGTAATGAGAATTTGTCATGGAAATAATGTCACAAAGCAACAATCTTAATGGTCCAAAAATGGTCAGCATTTCTGCTATGGTCTTGACCATAACCATAAACTCAAAACATTCTATAAAGGCACATAAACTTGGCAAAAAAAGAAACGTCTCTTTTTCGTCCTACTGTATTTTAAAGACATTATGTAAAATCCAAATAAACTACACTCTTATATAAAAGGTTCTATATGGCACCAAAATTAGTTTTTGGCTCGTAATCATAGGGGAACCTTTTTTAGTGCTATATAGCGCCAATCTTGGTGCTTCAGTGGTTCTTCAGCGGTTCTTCAGAGGTTCTTCACCGGTTCTTCACCGGTTCTTTGACCAAGGTGCTATATAGCACCGCTACCATATACAGAACATGTTAAGATATGGTGCTATATAGCACCAAAAGTGGTTCCTCTATGATTACGACGAAGAACCATTTTTGGTGCCATATAGAACCTTTTTTTTTTTTAGAGTGTACGTATCTTTATTGGAATGAGTTTAAACAATGTTTGTCATACTTGTTCAATAAGCCATAAACAATTAGTCTATTACACATGCACCTGTAAACACTACCAGTTTCCAGGCGGTACACAATTAAAGCCACAGTTACAATAACTTAGGACATTAAAAAGACCTTTCCACTGACTGTGAAAAACACCAGGAGAAAGATGCCCAGGGTCCCTGCTCACCTGTGTGAACATGCCATAGTCCTGCAGCAGGAGGCATGAGGACTGCAGATGTGAACCGAGCAATAAACTGAAACGCAATGTTAGACACCTAAAACAGTGCTACAGGGAGACAGGAAGGACAGCTGATCGTCCTTGCAGAACCAAACCACGTGTAACCTATTGTGTCCCCCATCCATCAGGATGCGATGCACCGAGGACTTAAAGCAGCCAGATACTGACTGCTCATTTTGATATTGAGTTGACCCCCGCTCCGTTCACTCGTTATTCAATTTCTGTCTGTCAAATGTCTCTGAGATTTGTTCAGTGTTCAATCTCAGTTGTTAAATCTTTTTATGTTCATACAGATATTTACATATTAAGAAATTAACGGGGGGGGGGGGGGGGGGTTCTTTTTTTGCTGAGTATACACTAAGGATTATTGGGAACACCTGTTCAATTTCTCATTAATGCAATTATCTAATCAACCAATCACATGGCAACTCCAAACTGAATGTCAGAATGGGAAAGAAAGGTGATTTAAGCAATTTTGAGCGTGGCATGGTTGTTGGTGCCAGACGGGCCGGTCTGAGTATTTCACAATCTGCTCCGTTACTGGGATTTTCACGCACAACCATTTCTAGGGTTTACAAAGAATGGTGTAAAAATTGAAAAACATCCAGTATGCGGCAGTCCTGTGGGCGAAAATGCCTTGTTGATGCTAGAGGTCAGAGGAGAATGGGCTGACTGATTCAAGCTGATAGAAGAGCAACTTTGACTGAAATAACCACTTGTTACAACCGAGGTATGCAGCAAAGCATTTGTGAAGCCACAACACGCACAACCTTGAGGCGGATGGGCTACAACAGCAGAAGACCCCACCGGGTACCACTCATCTCCACTACAAATAGAAAAAAGAGGCTACAATTTGCACGAGATCACCAAAATTGGACAGTTGAAGACTGGAAAAATGTTGCCTGGTCTGATGAGTCTCGATTTCTGTTGAGACATTCTGATGGTAGAGTCAGAATTTGGCGTAAACAGAATGAGAACATGGATCCATCATGCCTTGTTACCACTGTGCAGGCTGGTGGTGGTGGTGTAATGGTGTGGGGGATGTTTTCTTGGCACACTTTTGGTCCCTTAGTGCCAATTGGGCATCGTTTAAATGCCACGGCCTACCTGAGCATTGTTTCTGACCATGTCCATCCCTTTATGACCACCATGTACCCATCCTCTGATGGCTACTTCCAGCAGGATAATGCACCATGTCACAAAGCTTGAATCATTTCAAATTGGTTTCTTGAACATGACAATGAGCTCACTGTACTAAAATGGCCCCCACAGTCACCAGATCTCAACCCAATAGAGCATCTTTGGGATGTGGTGGAACGTGAGCTTCATGCCCTGGATGTGCATCCCACAAATCTCCATCAACTGCAAGATGCTATTCTATCAATATGGGCCAACATTTCTAAAGAATGCTTTCAGCACCTTGTTGAATCAATGCCACGTAGAATTAAGGCAGTTCTGAAGGTGAAAGGGGGTCAAACACAGTATTAGTATGGTGTTCCTAATAATCCTTTAGGTGAGTGAATATTGTACATAGTTATTTACATCTTCTGGTTTCTCTCTTTCATTTTTCTCATCTGCATATAGTCACACACACACTTAAGCAGAAAAAAGGCACGCACACACATACAGATCTCTGTGCTCCCAACCATGGTAATCAGCCCCACAGCTCCAGGGTCTCATAGAGTGGACTGCCGTCATGCAGGCACATGTAGAAAACCATAAATCAGACAGGCCTTCAGACACAAACAAACAACCTCCAAACGCAAAAAAGACATTTTAATTCTGAAACCATCCTATAAAAATCCTTTTTTTCAAATCCAAAAGAAAACACAATCGCAGGGCTGAAGCGATAAGGCAGAGAATGCGAGAGAAAATTTCCAGCGTAACTCAATCGAGACGCCTAAACCAGCAGAACTGAGGAAGCATTTTCAAACTGTTTCCTTCAATAATGCTAATCTCGCTTCATATTTACGGTTGTGACAGGATTGAACATGGAAAAAGAAACGCCGCCGGCATGCCAGCAATAAAAGAAGCTCTGAGGAAATGAGCTCTTTCATAGCTCAGGAGAATTAGATTCTATAATAAAATAAAATAATATTTTTTCCCCCCATAGCTCAGGAGAATTAGGTTCTCAGTCAATAAAATTAAAAATAATATTTAAAATGTAGCCTATTTAAAATATGAAAATGTGTTATATGATTAGGCTACTAGTGTCTTTTTAATATCTCAAGAGAATTAAGTTCTCAGTAAATAAAAAAAATATATAAAATTGATTTAAAATATTCACATTGATTACTATTATTTTAGAAAATATGAGAAGCAGGTGAGCAAAGGTCTCCATTTAATCTAATTGTCATCTAACAGAAATAGTTGATTTTTACTAGGCATCTCATCTGTTATTTTTTTCTTATGAAAATGAAAAGCTATAAATGTCGATATATTGAAGCCTTTATCCAACAGCAGTTGCCTTGAACAACATCAGCCTTAATATTGCAAGCAGTGCACGTTCTCTCTCACCTCTGTAAAGAAACATTAACGTCTCCCACAGGCATAAACATAGCAGCGGGTCCTTCACAACCAGCCGTGAGAGGTGTCCAGGAGGGTGCCCGTCTGCTCTGGGTAGATCATCTACGCCTCCATCCCAGGTGGACAAAAGCGAGTGGGGGCCATCTCTTTCCCTGCAATTGCACCGCGAGATGGGCCTTTCCCAGGCTTGCCGTCCCACCAACAGCTGTCTGAAGTATGGGCTGACGGCACACAGAACGGATGCGTGCGCCCAGCCCAGCTCCTTCCCAGAGTCCCCCGCGTAGAACGCCACGTCTGCGAACTGAACACCGCGTTCAAGCAGCCACTGCAGGTCCTGAGAGAAGCTGGACTCCTCCACTCTCACCGGGGGAAGACGCGCTGGAAGACATGGAGGAGATGTTATAGAACAGCTTTATTGCTCAGATGTTGCTCTTTCATAGCTCAGGAGACTAAATGTGGGTCTTATTCATTCATATATCAGCTTTAGATCGCAGATGTTTTTCCTTGAATACCTTCAAATAGACACAAATGCAGAGGTGTAAAATACTTGAGTAATTTTACTTGATTACTGTACTTAAGTATTATTTTGGGGGATTTTTTGGGGTACAATTAAAAATCAGTTTACTTTTACTTAATTACATTTTTACAAAAAAGTACTTTTTACTCTTTACAATTTTATTTACAGTCAAAAAGTACTTCTTTTTTGGACTTCATTCTATTTTCCCTTGCTATTACCAAAACAATTGAATTGTGCTGATGCCCAGTTTAATTTAAATGTATTTATTCTGCCAATGAGATTCATTTTCACATTCCATGAAATTGGTCAGACATGTTAATTGGTCCTTTGGAAGTGACGTCATGTCGCATCAATTACCACAACGCAGCACCTTGACCTGGGCTGCGTTTCCCAAAACCATCAAAACCAATTGTTCTACGATCAACTTAAAGGTCCCGTTCTTCGTGATCCCATTGTTCAAACTTTAGTTAGTGTGTAATGTTGCTGTTAGAGCATAAATAATACCTGTAAAATTATAAAGCTCAAAGTTCAATGCCAAGCGAGATATTTTATTTAACAGAAGTTCCCTTTCAAAGCCTACAGCGAACGGCCGGCTTGGACTACATCCTGGTACTTCCTTCATAAATGACGTCAGTAGAACAGTAGAACAGACTAACCTCCGCCCACAAGAATACGTGAAAAAAGGGGGCGTGGTCTTGTTGCTGTCCCACGTGGAGAAGAGGACGGTCGCGTGGAGAAAAGGAAGTGTTGCGTTTGAGTGTGTTTGTCGCCATGTCGTCGAGACACTGTTATTTTCATCCCGGAGTCAAATCACCTTTGTTTGGCTTTCCCAGGGACGCTGTAGAGATCATTAAGCGCATATATCTCCTGTTAAGAGGCGTGACCTTTCCACGTGCGCTAAGCTGCTGTCGAATCACAACACGGGAACCGCTGGCACAATCAGAACTCGTTACGTATTTCTGAAGGAGGGACTTCATAGAATAAAGGAACTCATCAGCCGTTTTTAGGACAGTGAAAACAGCGGTGTACAGATAAGTAAATTGTGTGAAAAATACTGTGTTTTTTTACACGCGAAACATGAACACGTTATATTGCACACTGTAAACACAATCAAAGCTTCAAAAACACACGAAGAACGGGACCTTTAAAGGGATAGTTCACCCAAAAATGAAAATTAGCCCATAATTTACTCACCCCCAAGTCATCCTAGGTGTATATGACATTCTTCTTTCAGACGAATAAAATCTGAGTTATATTACAAAAGTCCAGGCTAATCTAAGCATTACAATTGGATTCATATTTGCTCTGTTTTTGAAGTCCATAAAAAGTGCATCTGTCTGTCAAATAACATGCTCTATGCGGCTCCGGGGTGTTAATAAAGGCCTTCTGAAGCGAATCGACGCGTTTGTGTGAGAACAATATTCATATTAAAACTTTATCAAGTAAACTTTCAACCGACCGCCTTCCATGGAAAAGTGTTGAATTTTGAAAGTGAAACTCAAGATGCGTACATGACGTAATGACGAGTGGACCTGGTCGCATTAGTCTTTCGATCGGCAGGGGAACTTTCAACAATTTTTCCATAAATTGAACAGGGAAGACAGTCGGTCGAAAGTTTACTTGATAAAGTTTTAAATATAGATATTTTTCTTACATAAACGCGTCGATTCGCTTCAGAATGCCTTTATTAACACCCCGGAGCCGCGTGGAGCACGTTATTTGATGGGCAGATTCATTTTTTATGGACTTCAAAAACAGAGCAACTATTTTAATTTTGAAAATCAGCTTCTGCTTAAAGGGATAGTTCACCCAAAAATGAAAATGTGACGTTTATCTGCTTATATGTAGGTGTCTTTGTGTCTTCAGTAGAACACAAATGACGATTTTTGACTCCAACCATTGCAGTCTATCAGTCGTATAATGCATGTGAATGGTACATGACTACTAGCATCATCTATGAGAGTAAAAAAAACCTGCACTGACAAATCCATAATAAACTCCGCAGCTCATGACAACACATTGATGTTCTAAGACATGAAACGATCGGTTTGTGCGAGAAACCGAACAGTATTTATACAATATTTTTACCTCAAAAACTATCTAAGTCCGACACCCGTTCAGCGCGCCATCACTTCCGGTAAGTGTGGTCAATGTACATAATAATAGTAATAATAATAATAATAATAATTTGTTACATTTATATAGCGTTTTTTTGGGTAATCAAATCGCTTTACATATAGAAGGGGGAAATCTCATCCAACACCAATGTGCAGCATCCACCTGGATGATGCGACAGCAGCCATATTGCGCCAGAACGCCCACTACACACCAGCTTATGGTGGAGAGGAGACGGAGTGATGAAGCCAATCAGTATATGGGCATGATTAGGAGGCCATAATGGATAGAGGCCAATTTGGCCGGGGTTACACCCCTACTCTTTTTCCGAAGGACATCCTAGGATTTTTTTTAAGACCACAGAGAGTCAGGACCTCGGTTTAACATTTCATCTGAAGGACGGTGCTCTTTGACAGTATAGTGTCTCCTACTGGGGCTTTAGGACCCATACAGACCACAGGGTGAGCACCCCCTGCTGGCCTCACTAACACATCTACCAGCAGATACCTGGTTTTGAGGTCTCCCATCTAGGTACTGACCATGCTCAGCCCTGTTTAGCTTCAGTGGGAAACCAGTCTTGGGCAAAAGGGTGATATGGTTGCTGGCAAATGATCAGACAGAGTGCCGGAAGTGATCTCTCGCACGGTATCTCTACGCCAGATTGTGTACATTGACCTCACTTACCGGAAGTGATGGCACGCTGAACGGGTGTTGGACATAGAACGTATTCGAGGTAAAACATTTTTACAAATACTGTTCGTTTTCTCGCACAAACCGGTCGTTTCGTGTCTTAGGACATCAATGTGTCGTCACGAGCTGCGGGGTTTAATATGGACGTGTCTGTGCATGTTTTTTTTTGTTTCCATTCACATGCATTATACGACTGACAGACTGCAACTGTTGGAGTTAAAAATCTTCATTGGTGTTCTATTGAAGAAACAAAGACACCTACATCTTGGATGCCCTGGAGATAAGCAGATAAACATTACATTTCCATTTTTGGGTGAACTATCCCTTTAAGTTAAATCCGGGGTTTTGCAACTTTGAGTAGTATGTTGCATACTGGCATTAGGTCGTAGTCTTATAGTTTGATAATTAAATAGCCTTGTACGTGGTTCATAAACTTTCTAATTATTATCAATGTTGAAAACGTTTATGCTGCTTAATATTTTTGTGGAAAGCATGATATTCAGGATTCTTTGATGAATAGAATGTTCAAAAGAAAAGCATTTATTTGAAAAATCTTTGCAACATTATAAATGTCTTTACTGTCACTTTTGCTCAATGCATCCTTGCTGAATAAATGTATTATTTCCTTCAAAGCTTTTGAATGGTAATGTATGAGATTACTGGGGTCTTTTTCTTAAGAGAAAAATCTTAAAAATGTTCCAACAGTCTCCATTAACTCTCCATTTAGTCTCAGAGATTTCCGAGAAACAACTGAGATAAAATAATAGTATGTTGACATATATAAAATCCATTCTGCGTGGATGGCATATTATTTCCAAACTGTAAAAAAAAACACACACACAAAATGCTGCCTTAACTTTTTAAGTACATTTTTCAACTTAAATGACATGAAACTGACTTTAAAGGGATAGTTCACCCAAAAATGAAAATTAGCGTATGATTTACTCACCCTCAAGTCATCCTAGGTGTATATGACATTCTTTAGAGTTATATTAATATAAGTCCTGGCTCTTCCAAGCTTTATAATGGCAGTGAATGGCTATTTCTGTTTTGAAGTCCATAAAAGTGCATCTATCCAGATATTTTTCTTACACAAATGCTTCGCTTCAGAAGGACTTTATTAACCTCCCGGAGCTGTGTGGATTACTTTTATGATGGATAGATCCACTTTTATGGTCTTCAAAATAGAAACAGCCACTATAATTCACTGCCATTATAAAGCTTGGAAGAGCCAGGACATTTTTTAATATAACTCTTGATTGTATTTGTCTGAAGGAAGAATGTCATGTACACCTAGGATGACTTGAGGGTGAGTAAATCATGGGCTAATTTTCATTTTTGGGTGAACTATCCCTTTACTGAGTTGAATATTGTATAACTTAAAAATAAGGTTTAAAATGGCTTAACTTATTTTGATGAGTTAGTGATTCAAAAATGCAATGCTGTCATGACTTAATGAAATTTTTTTGTCAACATTCATACTTCTCTAGTTAAAAATGATAGTTAAATGTTGTTTTTCCTTTTTAATTCTACATGCTTACATTCGAATTAGAATACAAAATAATATTCACAAATGCATAGTATGTTGAAACAAGTATGCTAAACCTCTATTTCCAATGCATTTTCAAAGTATGTTTAATTGCCTGTGTTCAATATTGCTCACAACTGCTCAAATGAAATTCAATGCTGTCTAGGAGAAACAAGCGAGATATTAAAAAGATCTAATTTGTTTCCTGTAGGGGGGTTCTAGAGGCACAAAAGGATGTTAGCGTGAGGAAGATAAAAAAAGAATAGGTGAGAGAGAGGGAGAAACAAAGCGAGCTAAGCAGAGGAGGATGATAGGTAAGGAATTTTTTAGTGTGATGGAAACAAGGCGGAGAAAGAGAATGATGAGACAAGCAAAGCAGAGAAAGACGGGATGAGTAAGGGATACTGTAATAAGACGGGACTCACGGGAGCAACAGGAAAAGTGAGCGAAGGGCACATTAAAGGGTTAGTTAATCCAAAAATGAAAATTAGCCCATGAATATATGAAATTCTACTTTCAGACTAATAAAATCAGAGTTATATTTAAAAAAGTCCTGGCTCTTCCGAGCTTTATATGGCAGTGAATGTTGCTCTGTTTTTGAAGTCCATAAAAGTGCATCTATATCCATCATTTCACTGCTCCACACGGCTCCGGGGGGGGTTAATAAAGGCCTTCTGAAGCGAATCTATGCGTTTGTGTAAGAAAAATATCCATATTTAAAACTTTATAAAGTAAATTCTCTAGCTTCCGGCCGATTGCCTTCCGTTTTCAACTTACAGAAAAAGCGTAACGCCTCTCACAGTTAAAACTGCTTACACTACGTCTGACGACATTGCACACCAGTTACGCTCATCAGACGCTTTAGTTAATTTACATTTTTTGGCTGAACTAACCCTTTAACACCAGGCGTTAAAAATAAATAGTGCAACAAACAGATGTTATTTATTCCCCATGTCTGTATTATAGGCGCATTTTTGATAAATTACTGCTGTACTTTTACGCACTCGTCCATAACCATTCATTTGAGGCCACACAAATGGTTTCCCAGGATTCAATACCCTTCATATTTTATGGGCTGTGCTCTATAAAAAGAGCCTAAGTGGTGCTGGAGCCACACCAGCAAACTACAGAAAGCTTTGGCTTCTCTTTCTGAGTGTCAGTGCTGGTAGCAATGCTCATCTTGTACAGAATGCTATAGACTTAAGCAGATAATACTTTATCTAAATGGCAGACGAGTACATTGATTCAGTTACTGATGAATATTGCCATTTGGTGCATATTGTGCTGCCCGAGTGGTTTGCAGAGATAAGATGCCCAGCAAATTGCAAGTCGTTATTAGTGAGATTAGCCAAAATTATGCAGGTTTGAAGGGAAACAGAAAAGTCGAAAGATGCGTAAATATACTTTAGTAAAATGGGAGGACGGCTTCAAATACAAACACTAGACATATAATCTACAAGAAGGTAAAGTCTCAGCAGCCACTAACCTGGCTGGTCCAAATGAGGTGGGCGGGGCTCGTTAAGCCTGTGACCCCGCCGTTTGTCTGGCCGTTCTTTGGCTTTCTGCTTCAGACACTGAATCATGAAGTACTCCAGCTGAAAGGATTCAAAGGCAAGCATGTAAATAACGTACCACAATCACACCAATACCAAATATGATGGGATATTTGTGGCTATTTACATTTAAGTGCACTGTCAAAAAATGTGCCAAAATTTTACCTTTAGTAACAGCTTGTCGCTGAGGCAGTACCATTAAAAGGACAACTTTGTTACTAATCTACCCCTAAAAGTTTCATATTAGTACCCTATAGGTATTAATTTAGACCGTTTTTTGTTAGTAAATAGTGGTAGATACATTTTGCACTAAATTTAAATAGTAACAAATAGCATTTTGTTTACACTATGTGCCAATATTGATATATTAGCGATAGACGTTAAATTGGAGTGATACGTGCATTATGGGTAAATTGTCTGAAAAGTGGTTCATGGAGTTTGCAGTGTATTTCATACATGTACAATACAGCATCTGTGACATTCTCTCAATTGCCACAGAAAATAATTTTCAGCTGTCAATACACAAAAATAAATGTGTACAGTTATGCACTTACAGAAGAAGTCTATGGGGCGAGATTTGCAGATTAAAGAAAGTACTACCTTGTTTGAGTTCCAAAACAGCCTTGTCAATGGATAGTGTACGTTTTCTTTTAGTGAATTTTGAGTAAATAGCTTTTGACCATTAAATCAAAACAAACCATTTTTATTATGTCAAGATCAAAATAAAATGATGTCGCGATCACAAGAAAACCAACTTTTTACACTATACCTGTTATCTGGTAAATTAAAAAAAACATTTATCAGTATTGGCCTATTATATATATTTTTTATATATTTGGAGTTTACATCAGCATCTAGGACTAACTTAAAGGTCCCGTTCTTCGTGTCTTTTTGAAGCTTTGATTGTGTTTACAGTGTGCAATATAATATGTGTTCATGTTTCGCGTGTAAAAAAAACCCAGTATTTTTAACACAATTTACTTATATGTACACCGCTGTTTTCACTCTCCTGAAAACGGCTGATGACTTCCTTTATTCTATGAAGTCCCTCCTTCAGAAATACGTAACGAGTTCTGATTGTGCCAGTGGTTCCTGTGTTGTGATTCGACAGCAGCTTAGCGCACGTGGAAAGGTCACGCCTCTTAACGGGACATATATGCGCGCTTAATGATCTCTACAGCGTCCCTGGGAAAGCCAAACAAAGGTGATTTGATGAAAATAACAGCGTCTCGACGACATGGCGACAAACACACTCAAACGCAACACTTCCTTTTCTCCACGCGACACGTCCTCTTCTCCACGTGGGACAGTAACAAGACCACGCCCCCTTTTTTCGCGTATTCTTGTGGGCGGAGGTTAGTCTGTTCTACTGACGTCATTTATGAAGGAAGTACCAGGATGTAGTCCAAGCCAGCCTTTCGCTGTAGGCTTTGAAAGGGAACTTCTGTTAAATAAAATATCTCGCTTGGCATTGAACTTTGAGCTTTATAATTTTACAGGTATTATTTATGCTCTAACAGCAACATTACACACTAACTAAAGTTTGAACAATGGGATCACGAAGAACGGGACCTTTAAAGCCACAATATGTAATTTTTCGCCACTAGAGGTCGCTTATTCAAAGCAAAGGTGTAGCTTGATGATTTCTGGATTTCGCAAAGCTTTTATAATGCCAGAAGACGACCGCTTCTGTTTGTTCCGGTCATGCGTACGCAGCGCTGTTTTAACATATGAGATACATTATTTGAGTGTGTTGAAAGTTATGTTATAATGCTTCTCTGTGTGTTCGCTCTGTGGCTACTATGAGACACTTGTTGCATACTGCAGTATGCTAGATCGATATTACACACACAAAAAAAAGGTTCTATATGGCACCAAAAATGGTTTTGGTGCTATATAGCACCATATCTTAACATGTTCCGTATATGGTAGCGGTGCTATATAGACACTTAAAAAGGTTCCCCTATGATTACCATTTTTGGTGCCATATAGAACCTTTTTTTTTTAGAGCGTAGGCATGGTAAAACATGGTAAATCAAGAAAACGAGATTTAAAGGTCCCATGGCGTGGATTTTTTCCTGAGGTGTACTTATATTGTTAGTATGATTTTTACATCATAAAATGTCATAATTTAGAAATAAAAGTCATTTTTCTATTCTGATATTAGTCCTCTGGCTTTAATGCTCTGTTTCAAAGTGCTTGTCTGCTGTGAGACTTCAGTGAAAACACCCACTGTTGTGATTGGCTGACATCTTTGCATTTGAAATGCGTATTAGATCTTGTGACAGAGGCGTGGTTTTGCGAGGTCTGCATGCACTGCCAGAGAGAGAGAGACGGACTGGGCACTTGTAGACCAGAAAGACGGAGTGCTGGAGAAAGATTGCTGAGAAAAGTTATATCGTGCTGAGTTGTTGAGAGCACTGAGAGCGAAGTTTATTTTGTTTGTATCTGAGAGTCCCAGTCCCTGTCGTCTTCCTCCTCCATTTTTGGTGCCATATAGAACCTTTTTTTTTTTTAGAGTGAACAGCAAAAGAACCAAAACCCACAACTTCAATGACCAAGCAAATAAATAGGATAAAATTAAATAACAAATTATTTAATAACCACAAATTATTTAATTAATATGTTTTATTATGTATGGAAACCGTGCACTCTCTTTCTCTCTCTCTCTGCTCTCCCACTGAAACGCACACACATACAGAACGGACATACAGTCGCACATAAACCTGCTGCCAGCGCTGCTCTGATGATTTTATCAGTAAAATAGTTTAGCAACTTAAAAGCTACAAGACATTTCTCACAAAACAATTCTGTTCTTACAGTTTCGTATTAGTAGATGCTGCTGCCCAACACTGTTGAAAGAGACGCACAGACTGAGGAAATTCTCTCGCTAATAACTTTGCATTAATAACTGCATTAGTCTGCTATCAATAGCTCAAGCCTCCATTACTAGCTCTAAAATTAAGTTTTGGAATTAGCAACGGAGGGTTGGGTTTAGATGCATAAGAAATAAGTCCTGCACACAAGAGCATTTTAAGGACAAAACCTGACAAATATCTTGAAGTAAATAATCTAAATGAATCAACAATTTTTGAGGTGTGGTAAACATAATATAATAAGCAGAATAATTGACTCCAGGGAGTCCGGAACTATAGAATTACTGAAAAATAAAGCACACCCAAGGTGTAATGGCCACTCTGCTTCGCGTCGTGACCGCATAATTTTTCTAATAATTTCTATGGCTGTTTAAAGCACAAGTAGCGCCAAGTCAGTTAAATCACTGTTCTATATTAACACGCTGTTTTCGTTGAGGCACGTTATCTCTGGGTCTGATCCAAAGCGGGCAAAATCTAACGAGTTGTAACTGACAAAGATAACTCTCAGTTTTACGCTTCGGTCAAATATTGTGCTACAAACATCAATAACAGCTTTAAGTTGTCAATGCTGGCAAATGGCCATGGTATAAGCGGGATAATCCATGTCTAGCTTTGTATGTAAAATATACACTCACCCTAAAGGATTATTAGGAACACCATACTAATACTGTGTTTGACCTCCTTTCGCCTTCAGAACTGCCTTAATTCTACGTGGCATTGATTCAACAAGGTGCTGAAAGCATTCTTTAGAAATGTTGGCCCATATTGATAGGATAGCATCTTGCAGTTGATGGAGATTTGTGGGATGCACATCCAGGGCACGAAGCTCCCCTTCCACCACATCCCAAAGATGCTCTATTGGGTTGAGATCTGGTGACTGTGGGGCCATTTTAGTACAGTGAACTCATTGTCATGTTCAAGAAACCAATTTGAAATGATTCAAGCTTTGTGACATGGTGCATTATCCTGCTGGAAGTAGCCATCAGAGGATGGGTACATGGTGGTCATAAAGGGATAGACATAAACGATGCCCAATTGGCACTAAGGGGCCTAAAGTGTGCCAAGAAAACATCCCCCACACCATTACACCACCACCACCAGCCTGCGCAGTGGTAACAAGGCATGATGGATCCATGTTCTCATTCTGTTTACGCCAAATTCTGACTCTACCATCTGAATGTCTCAACAGAAGACCAGGCAACATTTTTACAGTCTTCAACTGTCCAATTTTGGTGAGCTCGTGCAAATTGTAGCCTCTTTTTCCTATTTGTAGTGGAGATAAGTGGTACCCGGTGGGGTCTTCTGCTGTTGTAGCCCATCCGCCTCAAGGTTGTGCGTGTTGTGGCTTCACAAATGCTTTGCTGCATACCTCGGTTGTAACGAGTGGTTATTTCAGTCAAAGTTGCTCTTCTATCAGCTTGAATCAGTTGGCCCATTCTCCTCTGACCTCTAGCATCAACAAAGCATTTTCGCCCACAGGACTGCCGCATACTGGATGTTTTTCCCTTTTCACACCAATCTTTGTAAACCCTAGAAATGGTTGTGTGTGAAAATCCCAGTAACTGAGCAGATTGTGAAATACTCAGACTGGCCCGTCTGGCACCAACAACCATGCCACGCTCAAAATTGCTTAAATCACCTTTCTTTCCCATTCTGACATTCAGTTTGGAGTTCAGGAGATTGTCTTGACCAGGACCACACCCCTAAATGCATTGAAGCAACTGCCATGTGATTGGTTGATTAGATAATTGCATTAATGAGAAATTGAACAGGTGTTCCAAATAATCCTTTAGGTGAGTGTATATATAACATTGTTCTAGTGGTTTTTGTATATTTTAATCCAAAAATCTTACATATTGTGCCTTTAAGGGTTCTTTCCGGAATGTTTTGCCCCATAGACTTCCATTGTAAGAGCATTTCTGTAAACATGATTTGCTTGTGTTTACCAGCATAAGAATGAGAAAATTATTGCCTCCTTATTGCATGTCATAGATACTGTTGAGAAACCTTAAACACTCCCAAAATATAAATTCTAATTAGCCTTTTTGCAGAAGCTTTTATACAAATTGACTTACAAAACACTTATTACAGTCCCCCTGGAGCAATCGCGGCTCACGGTCTCAGTGGTGATAGATGGGTTTTATGTTTCACCCCAGGCATGGAGTTTATAAATTACCCCATACACGGTTTGAACATCCAACCTTATGGTTACCAGCCCGGAACCACTAAACCTCAAGTACAGTTCCTCTGCATACTAATGAAACTTCTTAACAATGATTAAGAGAGAAAGAAACACTTACCACACTGCCAAAGTAACGACCCACAAAAAAGTTGTTCAGAGAGGGCAGCTCCAGGTAAGTGGCCCCCAGGTCCCTGGACAGCTGGAGTCCCTCACTGTGGGGCACACAGCTGCTCCAGTCGGACGCACACAGTGGACATGTGCACGGAGGGCCCTCATCTGGAAGATGACAGTGGGGAACACAATAAAAACATGATATATGCATATGCAAACGTATTACTGATGCACAGCACAAATGACATTTGTAGAGCAAGGGACCAAATAAAGCAGGCAAACATCTAGACTCATACTGACAGAGAGTACATAACATTCAGAGCCATGTCAACTGGCAGACATATGGAGCGACGGAATCCGAGTTTTTATTACGTAACAACGCACGCCAGCTCAAGTTTATACCAGCGTAAATTTAAACATCAGTATGTGTTTGTGCGGACGGGTGGAGAGAGAGTGGCAGTGACAGAATGAGAGAGCAGGATAGCTGGATAAAAACAAAGTGTGTATGTGTGTGTGTGTAAGAAGAGTTTGCCGGCCAGTAGGGTGAATGCCTCAGGGAAAAGAAGAGCCAGTAAAATGATAGCAAAAAAAGACAGCTAAATGGAGAGAGAGATAGATGGAGTGAGAATGAAAGAGTGGAAGTGAAAGACGTGAGCAGGGCACAGGCAGGAGAAGAGGTATGAATCACTGTAGCCGATAAAAGAAAAACCCCAGAGAAATGGAAAAAGATGTACTGTGTGAGCATGTTTTGGCCATGTTTACACTCTCATTTTGCCTCGGGTCTCTCCATGACCGAGCAATGGGAAATAACAGCACGATTATCATGGCACAAATTCATTGGCATATTACTACTGCTCATACTTACACTGGAAATAAACAAAGCCCTAAAGGTATATTTCATCCAAAAATTTAAATTCTGGCACCGTTTACTCAACTCGTCATCAACTCAAACCTGCATGACTATTTCTTCTGTAGAACTTAAAATAATAAATCTGAATAAATCCAATTCATTTTCAGCTTCTGAAAGTTCTTTTATGAACCCTAAATGTTGCAAATCCAATTCACATATTCCTTTACATGAGCATTCATTTACATGTATTCAGAACAAAACTTCATTGTACAGCTACATTCAGAACCGCGAGAATGTCACCATTGCTGCTGTGAGCATAATTGTAATTTTTGCCTTGAACTGAAGACATATCTAAAAAGACAAAGAAGAGTTTTTAGCAAATATTTAGTAATTTAGTCATCCACTGACCAGTTCGTAAGACAGGAGATAACACACATATGAACATTCGTCTGACATAAAGCGTATGTAAACGTACGCATCACGGCACTGCAAATGCATGCAAGGTATTTTTTAATTTGATTAAGAAAGTAGTCCGATTCATGTGTTTACATGCTTATTTTTTTCCCTGTTGATCGGATTATTTAAGGTCTACACCACTCCTAGAAATTTAATTCATATCCAGCTTATAGCTGCACTATTTAACTTTTCCATCCACTAGAGGTTGACTATTCAAAACAAAGGCATAGTTTGATGATGCCACGTTTGAGCACATAATCTTGGGACATGTGGTCTTCACCTCACAGCCGGTGGAAAAGAATCAGGATAGGACTCGGGCAGAAATCATGTTCTTGGATGCGATTATTAACGTTACTGTAGTATGAAGCAGAGCAGGGCCGAGTGTTGTGGGAGATGCGCAAGGCCACTGGAGCGATTGTTAATAAGAAGAGCGGAACACACACCTCGCGAACAGTGGGACTTTTATTATGCCACAGTCGCCGGCACCACTTCCGCTTTTCCGGTCATGAGTATGAGGTAACGCAGCTTTGTTTATCATATTTACGAACAGTTGGAAACATTTGGGATATTGATAAGTACTCAACTGAACAAAATATAAAACTGGCCTGGTGGTTTTTGGATATTTTACTGCAGAAAATGTACATAGTGCACCTTTAATTGGATCGACTGAGGTGTTTAAATGGCGGCTTTTCAACCCAATTGAGCCATCAATCTGATTACAAATGGATTATTTGGGTGCATGTAAACATAGCTACAGGAAAAAGAAAGTCATACAGTTTTAGAATAACATGAGGGTGACAGTTGATGGGCTCCATTAACTTCCATAGTAATTTTTTCAATGGCTCCCATCAACTGTTTGTTGACCAACATAAGAAATTCATACAGGTTTGGAACAACTTGAGGGTGAGTAAATGATGACAGAATTTTCATTTTCATATAAACATCCTAAGTAAGGGTTTTTATTTATAATATTACATTTGTATTATTTAAAGGGTTACTTCAGCGCTGGGAGGATGAATGTGTATTTAAAATAGGTCATTTATGTAGTTGAAATGTGAACTTATTTTTGAATTTGGTGCCTTCTAGACTGAGAAAAGACAGAAATTTTATTTTTGTCTCATGTGGATGAAAGACAACAACTCCCAGAATGCACTTGCTTCGCTGCCCAACGAGGCCACTCCCAAAGCCATGGCCACTGGTTATCACTTCCCCACCGCGGCACCGCCCCCACCATTGTTTTGATATTCATAGTAATAAAATCATTTCGTTCAGTTAGAGAACAGACACTACAATTAAAAACTGAACTTGTCTTTTCAATAAAGTGTGAGTGAGCCAAACGAAAGTCACGGCACAAACGCAGCAGGAGTCAGATTTCATTCATCACGAGAGCGAAAAGCTGAGCAGAGCTGAGGTAAGCGCGCCATCATTCACAACAAGTGTCCAGTGTGCCGCGTTTTCAGTTCATGCCTATGGAAGCTTAACTTTCATAGGAATTCATTATGAATGAATATCCATTATGCATGCCCAAGCCGAGAGACGAGCGGCAGCGGCCATGTGCATTTACATTCTGTGAGTGAGATCTCTCCCCTGTGGGCGGGTTGAAAACATGCGGAACTAGCTCCTTCTACTGGCTGTAGTCTCTAGCCTCTGGCCAAAAAATCCTCCGATGATGCAAAATGATGATATTGGCGTCATTGGAGGATTTTTTCCAGAAATAAAATGCATAATTCTCTTGTCTCAGGGGGATATGAGGGGGGAAGTACCATAATTCGAATATACTACCAGGTTTCTACTGATACAAAGCTTAATGCTAATCGCTGAAGTAACCCTTTAAGTAATTATTAGCTTTTCATCAACTCGCGAGCCCCAGTCTGAGAAAGCCTGCGCTACAGGAACTTTTTGCAATGTGTTCGTCTCTCCTCCATTATCCTTCCGGGATAAATGATGTAGCTGGATGGAATCACATCTTGATGAATTATACATCTCAAAGGTCATGCAGTGAGCAGAGAGCTGCCGCTTTTACAGCGAATGGAGCCAAATCTGGGGTCTAAGTGCTTTGAGTCTATAAATGTTTACCTATGAGCATATTCAACAAACGCTCACGGCGCAACCGTGCTCAGCACATCAAAAGAGTGCCAAATCTCAGCTCAATCAGACTTTCTCATTTTCCTTGAAGTCAGAATCTTCTCATATGCTGTGCTGCTTTTGAAGATCAGTTATGCCCAGTTGGGCTGTTCCAGACAGTCAATCATGGTGATTTCTGTCCTACTCCACACAATGAGAGAGATTTAAAGATAGCCATTGTCACGGTCTTACGACCAATGATAGCCTGCGATCATCACCTTGTCAGAAATTTTGCATGATCATCTCACAGTGTGTTTGCTGCTACGACCTACGTCTACTGACTAGCCAATAAAAATGCAACATGAAATGGCGTATTGATCAACACGACATGGCACTACTACTTACCTCAAGCTCGATTTGCCAAAAGTTGACCTCTTTTCCCTAGCCATGACCGTGTCCAGCGTGTCCATAGTCCACATAAAACCACAATTGCTAAAATGCAATAGGTTTCATCATCGTATAGTCTACATACATGTCATACCCAAGTTTATTAAATCCATGTTGTACAGTGTGATTTGTAAGGATCTTATAGGATTGCCCAAATCGCAGTAGCAGGCATAGCCAGTGTTCCTATATGTTTCATCCATTTAAATGAATTGAATGTTGCATTTTGTCATTTAAATAATGTTTAAAAGTCAATTCAAGTGGCTAATACTTTGATTGACATGAAGTAATTAGGCTTAAATGCATACCATGATTACTACTTGACATTATTTGCTCTGCTTACAGTACTTAAACTCACATTCCACAAGCAAAACCATAAGCCAATTTTTAACCAGAGTTTAGTTCAATTGTTTCCATTAAGTCCATTATCTCCCACATCTGCACTGCATAAGGCTGACTATCATTTGTTTTTCTTTAAAATTTCATAATAGAGAAAAATACATTAAATGAACTCTAAACGAATGCAATCACATCTCACCATTTAGTCTCGCCCCAATGGCTACCAGAATCACAGGAAGACCCCAGTGCCGAAGAAGAGGGCGAAGTCTTGGAGCGTAGCCGTTTCTGACCTGTTGAAAGGCCAGTTTGTCGTTGACCGAGTACTTAATGACCACGATGTCGGCCTGCTCGAGAACGCTCCGCACGCTCGCCCAGTCACTGTCCAAAAGGTCCTGCGATTAAAACGAAGGATGAAATGACCTGGGATGTTTAAGAGGGCATATCTCAGTATATAAGTATATGTTCCTCCAATCAGCTTATGGATATCACTGCTGTAGCTAAATTCCTCAATCAGGAGGAAACAACTCCCTTCCTGGAGTCTGCAGAAACCTTAATCCTGCTTTTGAATCCCATCATCCCTCTCTCATTCATTCTGTTACTCACCCAGCTGGGACAATCCCGCACCATCACTCTGACATCCCCGAATACTCTGGACTGGTACTCCATAAACGCAGGGTTCAGGGGATGCCTTGATGGCGTCATGGAGTTTGGATCCAATTCCCGAGCTCCGTGGCCCAGGTAACTCCACAACAAACCACTTTGGATCTGTCCCGGGCCGGCCGTCTCCTCCCCAGGACCGCCTCCAGGACACTCACTGCCCAGGGCCACTATGTGTATAGACCTGCAGCGGTTTAAGTTACAATACAAGTTTTTTTTTCTGTATATAAGCAGTCACAGCAGCCATTCACTAACTCTCTCTACAATGTAAAAATGTTTGTAATTTTTACAGAAGAAACTCGAAAAATGCTGCAGTAATAACCTGTTAATTGGTTAACTGTGAGTTACCATGTATGGTGAAGAACTGTAAAATACTGTAAAATGTATGGCTTTTGCGAGTAAAAACTATGAATTACCTGTAAACAAACGACAGAGGAAGCAGAATCTAACCATTCAAAAAACAAATTTTATATATATATATATATATATATATATAATTTGTTTAGTCATTTTAACAGAAAAAGAATATAAAAACGGAATAACTATAAGTAACTGTGTGTATATATATATATATATATATATATATATATATATATATATATATATATATATATATATATATATATATATTGTAAATATATACTGTATGTCTATGTACGTGTGTATATACTGTATATATACACACATATTACACAGACGTGCGCACACACACACAGATATATATATATATACAATATATGTGTGTATATACACTCTAAAAAATGGTGCTATATGGCACTAAAAGAGTTTCTTGGCACATAATCACAGGGGAACCACTTTAAGTGCTGTATAGCACCAATCTAGGTGCTTCAGTGGTTTTTCACCGGTTCTTTGGCTGTGGTGATAGCACCACTGACTGATATACTATCATATATCATAAACAGAACATGTTGAGATATGGTGCTATATAGCACCAAAAGTGGTTCCCCTATGATTACGAGCCAAGAACCACTTTTAGTGCCATATATATATATATATATATATATATATATATATATATATATATATATATATATATATATATATATATATATATATATATATAATTTTACTGTAAAATAAAGTTAAAGATAAAAAAGATACGTATGAATTTACAAATTAATGAGAATATTTAGTACAGCCTATATTAAATAAGACAATACATTTTTATGGTAAATATATATATATATATATTATTTTTTTATTTTTATTTTTTATTTTTTTTGTGAGCAGGGTTATTGCTCAAATAAGCATGGCCCGGGACGAAATGTAATAATAACATACAGTTAAGAGCCCAAAATGGCTTGCATTATTGCACGTTATAGTGCATTAATAGTTGCATGTATTATAGTGTGACTAGTACATATAGTACACATTATTATAGTATACGTCTATTTAGCTACCATTTCTATATATAATTATTGTTGTTGTTATTATTATTAGGCTATTGCACGCAGCCTGTGCATGCGTGCAAACGTCAATCCACAGTAACAGTTACAGTGCATTGATATTTATGTCAGGGTACTGTAGCATAACTGTCAATTTTGCGCTAATGGGTCTTCAGTCAAGGCAAAGCATGAATCATACTTACATGATCACAACAGCCGTCTGCTGGAACAAGGCTCGTGGAGCACGTACTTCAGCGGCGGGCTTTCACATCAGTCTCCGGCTGTTTTCCGCAATGAAGGTCGGACACGGTACAATCCGTCAGCAGAATGAAAAAGCGAACGGTTCATTCATTAAACACGCGCAGTAAAAGTGAAAGAGTGTCAGGCGCCCAATGATCCGGCTGTAAACACACATCCAGGCAGAAAAGATCCAGTGGATCCTGCGCTAGAAGAAACAAGTTCATACTCCACCGAAAACAGGGATCCGGCGCTTCCCGGGACGCATGGCACGACCCGAGCCCTGAAACCAGACGTCACTTCAGCATAACGGCAAAGCTAAGATAAGAATATAGAGGAAAACCAGAAAGACCAGCGCGAGTGGGTGCCTCCTGACTCAGCAAATGATCGGACCGACGTGGACACTTGCTGTCCACACCGCACACAGGCTGGTCGTGTTAGTGCTGTGCCTCTGCTATCTTGTCTGTTCAAACCAATGGCACTTTCAGTCATTAATACATGACATTACAGAGTCTTTGACTGTTATTCCCAACAAATAAAAATGCAGTCTCACTGCTAGCTCAATCGGGTGCAAAACCAACTACAGATTTTCACAAGCATATCACGCTCGCTGGTGCAAAACACCAGCTTTGGGCCCCTGGGAGCCCCCCACAGTCCTTCAGTAGCTACACTAGTAAAAAACTCAAAAGAGCCCATCGCCATGCCTGAGCTAAGACAAGGCAGGGGCCCGTAGGGGCATTCAGTGGCCCTTTGGGTATGAGATAACCATATTTATGCCTTACTTTCACAAACAACACTAATTAGACATGCTGCATGCTGACACCACTGCATGACGCGAGTGGGATGCGTGCACTGACCTACACAACTGTGCTACCTCTATATTATGGGCGTTTTCAAGGTAATGATCAGCTAATAAAAGGTTGCAGTGGTAATAATAGACTTTTATTTCATGATAATAACACATAAACATTGATTAGACTCCCTATTTGTGCATTACTTAGGCTGGAGGTTTCTTTTTTTCAGACTATATATACAGTGAGGAAAATAAGTATTTGAACACCCTGCTATTTTGCAAGTTCTCCCACTTGGAAATCATGGAGGGGTCTGAAATTGTTATCGTAGGTGCATTTCCACTGTGAGAGACAATCTAAAAAAAAATCTAGAAATCACAATATATGATTTTTTAACTATTTATTTGTATGAAACAGCTGCAAATAAGTATTTGAATACCTGTCTTTCAGCTCGAATTCTGATCCTCAAAGACCTGTTAGTCTGCCTTTAAAATGTCCACCTCCACTCCATTTATTATCCTAAATTAGATGCACCTGTTTGAGGTGGTTAGCTGCATAAAGACACCTGTCCACCCCATACAATCAGTAAGAATCCAACTACTAACATGGCCAAGACCAAAGAGCTGTCCAAAAACACTAGAGACAAAATTGTACACCTCCACAAGGCTGGAAAGGGCTACGGGGAAATTGCCAAGCAGCTTGGTGAAAAAAGGTCCACTGTTGGAGCAATCATTAGAAAATGGAAGAAGCTAAACATGACTGTCAATCTCCCTCGGACTGGGGCTCCATGCAAGATCTCACCTCGTGGGGTCTCAATGATCCTAAGAAAGGTGAGAAATCAGCCCAGAACTACACGGGAGGAGCTGGTCAATGACCTGAAAAGAGCTGGGACCACCGTTTCCAAGGTTACTGTTGGTAATACACTAAGACGTCATGGTTTGAAATCATGCATGGCACTGAAGGTTCCCCTGCTTAAACCAGCACATGTCAAGGCCCGTCTTAAGTTTGCCAATGACCATTTGGATGATGCAGAGGAGTCATGGGAGAAAGTCATGTGGTCAGATGAGACCAAAATATAACTTTTTGGTCATAATTCCACTAAACGTGTTTGGAGGAAGAAGAATGATGAGTACCATCCCAAGAACACCATCCCTACTGTGAAGCATGGGGGTGGTAGCATCATGCTTTGGGGGTGTTTTCTGCACATGGGACAGGGCGACTGCACTGTATTAAGGAGAGGATGACCGGGGTCATGTATTGCAAGATTTTGGGGAACAACCTCCTTCCCTCAGTTAGAGCATTGAAGATGGGTCGAGGCTGGGTCTTCCAACATGACGATGACCCGAAGCACATAGCCAGGATAACCAAGGAGTGGCTCTGTAAGAAGCATATCAAGGTTCTGGCGTGGCCTAGCCAGTCTCCAGACCTAAACCCAATAGAGAATCTTTGGAGGGAGCTCAAACTCTGTGTTTCTCAGTGACAGGCCAGAAACCTGACTGATCTAGAGAAGATCTGTGTGGAGGAGTGGGCCAAAATCCCTCCTGCAGTGTGTGCAAACCTGGTGAAAAACTACAGGAAACGTTTGACCTCTGTAATTGCAAACAAAGGCTACTGTACCAAATATTAACATTGATTTTCTCAGGTGTTCAAATACTTATTTGCAGCTGTATCATACAAATAAATAGTTAAAAAATCATACATTGTGATTTCTGGATTTTTTTTTTAGATTATGTCTCTCACAGTGGATATGCACCTACGATGACAATTTCAGACCCCTCCCTGATTTCTTAGGGGCGAGGGGTGTTCAAATACTTATTTTCCTCACTATATATATATATATATAAGTGCCTGCAAATCATCTAAAAAGAAAGTTTGTGTTGACATAATATATGTGTTTGTACTGTATATAATTATTATGTAAATACACACTCATTCAAGTATATATTTAAGAAATATTTGCATGTATATACTGTATATATATATTTATATAATTTATATTATATATAAATATTTTATATATATAAATATTTCATATATAAATATAACATTTTTCTTAAATACATGCATGTGTGTCTATTTATATATACATAATAATTATACACAGTACACACACACACACACATATATTATGTCAACACAAACTTTTATTATGGATGCGATTATATATATATATATATATATATATATATATATATATATATATATATATATATATATATATATATATATATATATATATATATATATACCTACGCTGTTGTTCCGTAAGATTTGTTTTTAAAGATTTTGAGATACATCTGATCAAAAATACAGTGAAATATTAACAGTTTTCTATAGGGATGCACCGATATGACAATTTTAGCAGATACGGATAACTGATAATTCTTTATATTTGAATGCCAATAACCGATATATTGGCGGATAAATCTAAATCCAAATTTTTATATAATTTTTGAGAGCCTGATTACAAAAACTAAAGTCTCACCACACAATTATATTGATGTTCTCATTATAATTTCATGTTTGTGCTGCACACGTTGACCTTTACTGTTTTTTCTGTGTTTTCCTTGCAATTTTTCCTTTCCATTTCAATTATATTTCAAGCAATTCAAAATCATCGTGGAGAACAGTGCGCATCTGTGTCTCAGCTGAAAGAAAAAATCAATTTATCGGCTTTATTGGCCAAATGTTCTTATTGGCCCGATAACGATAACATAAAAAATTAATTGTGTTGGCCAATATGGATATTGTGGCCAATATTTTGTGCATCCCTATTTTCTATATTGTAAAATGTAATTTATTCCTACTATGGCAAAACTGAATTTTCAGCATCATCTCCAGGCTTTTAAACACTGTTTAAAAATAGCATTTGAACCTATAACCTAATCTGCAAAGAATAAAAGCTGTTTTATTGTTTGTTCTCCTTTCCAGGAATTGTTTGACATTATTTTTTAGACTCACACAATTCTATTCCAACATGCCATTCATAAACAAGCCTCATCAGTAAATCTGACACTTCTATTTTTAGCCAAGTGTTGTGTGTATATTTTAATTTGCCTTGTTTACCACAAATATGACATCAAAAAAGCCTCAGCACCCTTCAGATCCCCCTGTGAGATCACCAAAATAGCATCGTCTCTCCTGAGCCGTAGAGAATCTAAGCTCCCATTCCACCTTATTTCCATCAGTCATGCTGTACTGATCTCCTGAAAGGATTATTTTAATTCTACCATAACAAGGTTTTTATCCAAACGGGTCTAATATAATCCACCACCCATCGACGTTGAACACAGAGAGAAGCATTGCCTCATCGTTACATGCAGAATGATTGCTGAATTATAAGATGCAAGTAATAGAGGTGTTGTTATTTCATATAAACTGACCGACACTGAAAAATTTTGGAGTAGAACAAATTTTCATTCAGAAAGTCCTAGTAAATTTCACAAACAACTACAAAGAAACAGCAAGCAACGAATTGAATTAAATGTGGAATTTTGAAATAGAAATTTGTATTAGTGGTGCTTGCGAATTGAAGAGATCGGGCATACAATTTTCGTCCAGCGGGAACTTTGTGACATCATATAACACAAAGACCCAGACTTTGAGTTGAGACCAAGACCCTGACTGGTCTGCGGCTATGCAGCCATCACAATTTGGCCTGCTCATCCTTATACACTTGCCCATTTTTCCTGCTTCTAACACATCAACTTTAAGGACAAAATGTTCACTTGCTGCCTAATATATCCCAGCCACTAACAGGTGCCGTGATGAAGAGATAATAAGTGGTGTTCACTTCATCTGGTCATAATGTTATGCCCGATCGGTGCATATCACATGTTATAATATAAAAATCCAGATCTCATACAAGTACTGTTTTGCAACAATATCTTTGTGAGAATTTTTCTTTTTAATTTTGGTGACATTTTTTACACAATCCCTCATTATTTTCTGACCGACACAGTACATTTTACATCCAATCACATTAATGATGTTAATAAATAAATCCGACAATGCACCGGCAATGTAGTAATATCCTAGCAGTTCTGGTCTTGACCGGTCTTGAAACAAAATCCAGAGTCCTCTAAGTCTGAGACAAGACAAGACCAAGTACAAATGTGGTCGAGACAGAGACAAGACCAAGACCTTCAAAATATGGTCTTAAAGATCCCATGGCATGAACTTTTCATTTTATGAGGTTTTTCAACATTAATATGAGTTCCCCTAGCCTGAATATTGTCCCCAAGTGGCTAGAAATTTTTATTTATGACTGTCTTTCTCTGCCTTTGAGAAAATGACAGCTCAGATGAGCTGATCTTGAATTTTCCTGTTATGACGTCATAACAGGAACGGTTACCTCCCTTTCCTCCGCCCAGAGAATTTGGCACGCCCATGCGAGCGCCATATTTGTTTGTGCCATATTTGTTTGATCATGGCTTGTGAATGAGTGAATGCTGGCAATTTCTCAGTGTTTGGATGTACAAATGAAAACAGAAGTGAGATCTGTGATCAGTGATTTCTGATGTGTAGCTAATTATTCAAGTTCACACAGAACTGTATTATTCGTGTACACGCTGCGGCTTCTCTCTCTCCCGACAGAACAGTGTTTTCGTGTTTTCTATCTTGTGAGTCAGTGTTTTTGTACGTCCTCGTCGTGACTATCTGTTTTAAAGGTCCCGTTCTTCGTGTCTTTTTGAAGCTTTGATTGTGTTTACAGTGTGCAATATAACATGTGTTCATGTTTCGCGTGTAAAAAAAAACAGTATTTTTAACACAATGTACTTATCTGTATGCCGCTGTTTTCACTCTCCTGAAAACGGCTGATGACTTCCTTTATTCTATGAAGTCCCTCCTTCAGAAATACGTAACGAGTTCTGATTGTGCCAGCGGTTCCCGTGTTGGGATTTGACAGCAGCTTAGCAAACGTGGCACGGTTCCTGTGTTGTGATTCGGCAGCAGCTTAGCGCACGTGGAAAGGTCACGCCTCTTAACGGAAGATAAATGCGCTTAATGATCTCTACAGCGTCCCTGGGAAAGCCAAACAAAGGTGATTTGACTCCGGGATGAAAATAACAGCGTCTCGACGACATGGCGACAAACACAGTCAAACGCAACACTTCCTTTTCTCCACGCGACACGTCCTCTTCTCCACGTGGGACAGCAACAAGACCACGCCCCCTTTTTTTGCGTATTCTTGTGGGCGGAGGTTAGTCTGTTCTACTGTTCTACTGACGTCATTTAGGAAGGAAGTACCAGGATGTAGTCCAAGCCAGCCGTTCGCTGTAGGCTTTGAAAGGGAACTTCTGTTAAATAAAATATCTCGCTTGGCATTGAACTTTGAGCTTTATAATTTTACAGGTATTATTTATGCTCTAACAGCAACATTACACACTAACTAAAGTTTGAACAGTGGGATCACGAAGAACGGGACCTTTAAAACGTTCATACCCCTTGAAACAGAGGGCAAACATCAGTATAGAAAAACTGCCTTTTATTTCTAAATAATGACATTTTATGATGTAAAAATCATACTAACAATATAAGTACACCTCAGAATACATTATAAAATTAAGTAAAAAATGCCATGGGACCTTTAAGACTATAAGACCTGTCTTGAGTACTACAACACTAAATCAGAACAACGTGCAGAACACTTTAAAGCAGGGGTTCTCAAATCTGGCCCTCAAGGCCCACTGTCCTGCAGACTTTACTGATTAAACTCAGCTACCAACTAGCAATCCTGAAGACCATGGTCAGCTTGTTCAGATGTGTTTGATTAGATTTGGAGCTAAACTCTTCAGGAAAGTGGACCCCGAGAGCCGGAGCTGAGAACCCCTGCCATAGATACATGTGGGTTGTCTCTTTTGATACGGGTTGTCAGTAGGCTTTAGGTATCATCCTGGAAACGGTCTAGCCACGCCCTAGCAACAATTAAGAGCACCCTAGCAACAGTGTAGTACATATCTCAGGATCAGAACAACATAAAGACATGGGAGCTTGCTCTTTTGACTCAGATTGTCAAATAGTCACCCTGGCAACTGCCTATCCACACCCTAGTAACCATAAACAAGCCGTATCTCAGCACTATAATATTCGAGAACGTGAAGCTGACGTCACACCGTGTTGAGTTCTGGGTAACTGTCTTATTTAGACGACATATAAGGAGATCGTGCTGCCTTTCTGCTAGTGAGTTTAATGCAGTTTTTTTTATTTTGTAGGTCATTCATGCCGCATCGAAAAATTACCATAGTAACATCATCGTTCAGTGAGAAAACTGGACAATGTTATACATTTTTTCACCGTTTCTATGTGTAAAAACATTGAGGGGGTGACGAGAAGACGGCGGATAGTAAATCTATTAATGATGTCACTGATTAATCCACTGCCTATCACTCAAAATAATCACATTGCTGCGTGTTTTTGAAAGTTTTGTATTTGGTTTGGTTTAATAATTAACATTTGCGAGTATGACTCTCACAGTTTGTCGGCTTGTGAATTAGCAGAATTTGCACGCAGCCTCCACAAAAATGTTTACAAGCTTCTAGGGATTTGATTTTGGTTGTTGTTGTGTTGAAATAAATATAGAAAATACAGTCTGTCTGTCCGCTGAATATGACCAGCCAACCCGATCTCATGGCAATTCGTACATATTTTACGAGGTGGCTAATGCGTACGAATCTGTATGACCTCAGTCTTACGAATTCATACGATTTTTGCTAAATCGTACGTATTTGACGAGTTGCCAAATTCGTACGATTTTTGCTAAATCGTACGTATTTGACGAGTTGCCAAATTCGTACGAATTTGTACGAATGACCTACCTCAAACCCCGCCCCTAAACTTAACCGTCACTGGGGATTAGACAAAACGTACAAATTAGCACGAGTGAGGTCGTACAAATTCGTACGAATTAGCCACATCGTACAAATACATACGAATTGGTCGTGAGATAGCGTTGGACCAGCCGTCTCTGATTCCCCACCGTGGCCATGGGAAAGTGAATTTTTACAATGACAACAATAAAATGTCAGTTACATTTAAACGTTTCCAACAAAGAAATGACTCGACTTCTTTCAGCTTGTTGAACACATATCTTTATTTGGACATTTCTACCGTGTTGTGAAAACATCAAATTATCATTCAATGAAATAAATAGCTTCTCTTCCCTGCAAACAACGCCACGGAGAGCGTGGATATTTAATTTAAAGGCAAAAACAATACAAAAGGTGCTGGTGTTAATTTCAGTATCAGTAGAGTTAGTAGAGATGGATTTACTTCAAATAGTATTCACAACTTCCAGAAGTTATTATCTAATGAGGATTTGTCATGCCAGACATCAAGCTCCTTTCCATTCTACAAGCTGAAAGAAATAATTTCTTTGTCAACAGGCTGAAATAAATAATAAAACATGCACTTTTTACTAGCATTGCTGAGAGGTGTATATTCTATTTTGAGGCGGCTTGGTTGGTGTACCATTGAGAACATTTGTTTCTAAAGGGCAGGGTTGGTTATTGTAGGTCATCTGCCATGCAGAATCTTATTTCTCCTCCAATGCACATTTCTACTCACATGCCCGTCGTGTACATTCTTGGCCCAGAGATCACAACCACTCCACAGGGAAGTGTAACTCTTGATCTTACACAAGCTACACACATTATTCCTCATTGAGAATGGTAATAACAGTCCATTCCGTGCCATTAAACAACAACAGGCCTTGTGTAAGGAGGATATACGTTACAGTAACTGCATCGTCAAGGTTTTTTTTTTTTTTTAGACAAGTCCATAATTGCAGTATAAGAAGAAAAGGCATGAATGGATAGTAAGTCAAGATAAGCAGTCTTTTTCTTGTCCTTCCTTTGTGTTAGAGATAAAAATGGGATTTATTAAACAGGCACCTTTTGAGCTTATTAAAGATTCTGCTCTCAGCTAAATAGATTCATAATCAATAATTCTGGATCATTTAATACATTTCACTTACTCAGCACACTGCTGCATGGTTTATCATTTGTTAAACCAGTGAAAGCTATGGTATTATCATCCAGATGTGGCAATATGTACAATTAAATGTATTATTTAGTAAATTATTTGTAATATTATTTTCAATTCAGCAAGGATGCATTCAATTGACCAAAAGTGGCAGCAAAGACATTCATAATGCCACAAAAGATTTCTATTTCAAATAAATGCAGTTCTTTTAAACTTTCTATATGTCAAATAATCTTGGAAAAAATGTATCGTTTCCACAAAAATATTTAGCAGCACAACTGTTTTCAACATTGATAATATTAAGAAATGTTTCTTACCAAATCAGCATATTACAATTATTTCTGAATGAATAACCAGCTTTAAAATTACATTTTGAAATATATTAAAATAGAAAAGAGTTATTTTAAAGTGTAATTATATTTCATAATATTTCTGCTTTTACTGTATTTTTTTATCTATAAATGCATTATTGGAAAGCATAAGAGACAAATATTGTCTCCGACCCCACAGCCCAATCATCGGTCTAGGTCGAGGTCTGCCAGTGGTCCAGGATTGAAGTTGGACCCACTGAGGAGCAAAAGGGTCAGTTGTAAAGTAAAAATTGGAAGTGTGGAATGAGGGTTGCCAGTGTAACAAAACTAGCCTAATGGTCGATCAAAAATAGCCCAAAAGGAGCCCTAAACCATATCACAAATATGGCATTTCCATTCCTAAAATACATATTTTACAGCCACTGTATTGCAAATTGAAAACCACAACAAGCATTTCAGTCAAATATAATTAATGCCACGTCAAAGGTTTCAATCCGCAGGGGGAAAAACAACCCACAGCAACAGTTTAAAAGTGGCCTAATTCCACGGGAAAACCGCAGACTTGGCAACCATGGGTGTCTTTTAGATGAGACATGGATTTGTGAATGACGTGGGTAGAAGAAGGGCTTGTTTAATTGTCTGGAGTTGTGCTCCGCTGCGTCTAATGTGGCAATTTTCAGGTGTCAGTGTATCAGATGAGAGACAATTAGACAACATATACAGATTGTAAATAAAACCATTCCAGCAAAACCATCCCTCGCATAATCACACAGGCATGCAGGGGCCAAACAAATTGAATTATTTATTATAATATGAAAATGAATTGTGATGTGTGCCAAGACTGTCTAATTTCTGGCACTTTGCCATTTACTCTTTCTGCTACGCTTGAGGTTGATGGTCATTGTTTTTCTTCAGTATATTTCATGCATGAAATAATAATTGAATGCCAAGTGAAATATTTGTGCAAGAGTCAATTTGGTCATTTATTGAAATTTTTTGCTAAACTAAACAATGCATTATCAATGTCGATATGTGCTCACGGATTGAAAATAGATTGTACAAAGCGTACTGTTATACCCGAAGAGAAAAGTGTACTATCACATTTTTTTTTATTATTGCATTTCTGTAACTAAAACAGTAGACCATTCCCAAGATATGCATGAACTAATAAAAAAAGTATAGGCCTACTTTTAAGTATAAAAGCAGTGGCTTTGGATGAAAGTGAGTCAAATTCATACAATTATATATATATATATATATATATAAAATAATAAAAATTTTCAGCTGAGAAAATTGGACTGAAAGACATCACTATGAATCATGGAGATGAATCATGAATCAAAGGGTATAATATTATTTTGATTCATGATGTCAAATTGCATTTTTCTTCAAGTAGAGTGACTCTGAAATCATCAATCTTAATATATGCAGCTCCCTTAGGATCTCTGAAGCTCTTGTCTCTATTGCTGCCAGACTAAACGTCTTCATCTGCATTCACGTCTGCTTCTCCATCCTCCGACTCCTGCGCATCTCTCAGTTCTGCCTTGCCCTTCTCAGTCTGATAATAGTCTGACTCAATCCACCCGGGGCAAACAGACAACGTTACAAAGATGTCTTCGTCTACTTCCGTCACTTTGTGCACTCTCTGCTTTATGCCTTTGGAAAACCACCGCGGGGTAGGGACTTCTTCCATGGGGATTATGGCCTTGTATAACCCCTCACCTTCAGCCAGAGTGATCTTATACTTGTGCTTTGGGCACACAATACAGGGCTTGTTGTTAATTTCCTGTGCATGACACATTAAACGGGGTCAGAGTTCAAACGGGAGGTAACAATGCGTTTAAAGTGCATCTATGGATCACTGATTGATTCAGCCGCTTGAGCAGAAATGCCTTTACCTCAATATCTCCTGTCTCCAAGGTACTGCCAGCATCTGTTCGAGAAAAAAAAGAAGCAGACATATAGCCTACAATAATCTGACCTGGGGAAATGACCTCTGGTTCTGGGCTTTTGCCGTTGGTATTATAGTTGGCACTCATGCGCAACAGCAATTCTACAGTTGTCAGTTTGCAACTTTGTCTCCCTCTAGTGCAGAAAAATAAGCAAAGAAGCTTTTCATGCTACTCACGGTAACACTGCAGGTCCATTGCATAGAAAGTTCTCTGGTGATATATAATAAGAATGTCTCTTCCATCCAGAGTTACAGACGTTCTCTTGGCCTGAATGAGATCTTCTTTCTTGCCGATAAAATACAATCGAGAAGGCTTCTTTTCATCCATGGATGTGGTGGGGTTATAATTATGTCTTCTGTGAAAACAGAGTTTTATAAATATTTATACATATTTCAATGCAATCCACCTACTAGTTACTGTAATAAAACATGACAAGAACTCAGAGTTAAACAGTCAGAACAAATTCATCTTGATAATGTCAGATAACTTTGATAGAAAGGTATGTAACGGATTACAATCAACCAATCAGCTGTTAGATTTAAGTACACAATTAGATAATACCAATTTAGGTCAACCAATGACCAAGCAATGCGTTATTTAGTTCAAAATGTTGGCACCCCTGGTAAATGATCAAAGATGGCTGTAAAAATAAATCTGCATTGTTTATCCTTTTGATCTATCATTCAAAAAATTGGCAAAAACCTAACCTTTCATTGAAGTAAAATAATTGAAAGTGGGGGGAAACGCACATTACGAAATACATTTTTTTCTCCAAAACACCTCGGCCATAATTATTGGCACCCATTTATTAAATACTTTTTGCAACCTCCTTTTCCCAAGATAACAGCTCTAAGCCTTCTTCTATGTTGCATAATGAGTTTGGAGAACACCTGACAAGAGATCAGAGACCCTTCCTCTGTACAAAATCTTTCCAGATCCTTCAGATTCCCAGATCCATGTTGGTGCTTCTTCTCTTCAGTTCACTCCACTCATTTTGGCATGCAGCACAAGTTTGTAAATATATAGGCCTATGTATGTGTGTATGTACCTATATACATAAATATGCACACACATACGGTACACGCAGAGAAATAGGGTGTCAAAATTGTACCTTTAGGGGTACAACAGCTTGTCGCCGGGGCAGTACCCTTAAAAGGACACATTTGTACCTTTTTTACCACAAAAAGGTTCATATTAGGACCTTAAGGTGCGTATTTGTACTCTAAGGTACTAATATGCACCTTTTAGGAGTAAAACAGGTACAAATATGTCCTTTTAAGGGTACTGCCCCAGCGACAAGTTGTTGTACCCCTAAAGGTACAATTTTGACACCCTATTTCTCTGTGTGTATATATTTACAACCTTTTATATTACATGTGATAAATCGATTTGACTGCACTTATATATATATATATATATACATATATATATAGGCCTACTATTATATTATCAAAATAGAAAGTTGCCTGCATATTATAGGCTTTTTTGCACGTGCCAATGTTTGTGCAATATTATATAAACCATATAGGCCTTCTAAAACTCTCTTCTAAAATTCTATATTTGTATTGGGCCTGTATATTATGTATATAAAGTAGCCTGATATTGTTCTAAAGTAAATAGGCCTATAATAAGTTCAATATCTATAAGATAAATCAGCTATGATAGGCTTCTTAAACATTGTCACGTATCAAATCAGTTTAAAGACATAAGCATTTAACACATTTATCATTTAATCGTTTAAATTAACTTGTTAACTGTATGCCTGCTACATATGGACTAATTTATATGGACATTGCTGAGCAAAAAATTGAACAATTTTACCTGGTCCTTGTCTTGGCCGTTGTGAATCTTGTGAAATGTGCGTCCAATGACGTTTAAATGTCTTCTGGTCTGAAGGATCCCGTTATCTCCAGCCCACCGGGTGTTGCGTCCAGCCCTATCAGCCCTGCAGATCAGGACCCACTCAACGCTTTCAACATTATCTTTCTTTAGTGTATAAAACTTAACGACGCATCATTAACTGACATATTAACACACTTCTAAGAAAGCAAAATACGTTTTAAAAAGGTGCATTTGATAGCAATTTGCGCAACTATTTGACCTAGAATCAATCATATTCATCAAACCAATTATTTATTTTAAACATGTTTTAAATAATACGTCTTTCCCCATCCAAATCACATTATATATACGTTGTCCCTTTATAACAGACAATAAAATGTATATTATTTAAATTACCACTGAGGGAGCCAATCAGAAAGCGACTCACACTGCGTACTCTTGAACATCATCTTTGCGCCACAGTTACGCAGCTGCGCCATCAAAATAGAAAGTAGCCTTCATATTTAGCTCTTATCCATGTGTCTTTCGATTATTATTTAACCAGGTTATGTCGCATCTGTTCTAAACAAAAAGGAACATTCAGTCATTACCGGCTAGACGTAAGTGGAATTATTTCGTTGGTTAAAACAAGCCATAGTTTAAGAGTGGCTTTTGAATGGCGTTAGCCTACTGTCTTGTCTAGATTAGAAAGTACATGCATGTTACACTTACGAGTCAACAATTTGTATTTAAATAACTGAAAACAGATTTGTAGGTCATATAACCTGTGGTTTAAGATTTAATAATCTTAAACCAAGTGATTTGAAAGTCTTGTGCCCAAACTGTCTACTACATGTTTCACTGTTGTTTCCTGAAGGAGCTGGTTTTCATTTTTATCCATTGCCATGGGATGTGCTAAAAAATGTCAATAAAGACTTTGAAACTCCTTTAAAATCCAGCAAACATACCTGCTAAGACCAGCTTAATGTGGTCTTATGAGCAGGGTTTCTACAAATCAAAGTATAAAAGAGTAGTTACGTTAGGTATTTTGCAGTGTTTCATTTTAGAAAGCACAGTGAAACCTCTGTAATAGATAGAAAACACATTTTTGTATTCTTCTAGGATCTAAATAAAAATAAATAATCAAAGCATCTAATATCTAGAAGTTAAATCAGCTATGATAGGCCTTCTCAAACATTGTCACATCGCAATGTATGTATTATTTTAATAAAGACAGCAAAGTGAAACTATAATTGGCAATTTCATGTGCTTTACTAGACTGTGTATTTCCAGGTTATGGCATTGCGGGCGTGTGGATTTGTCATTTTTCGGCGTTTGGCCCAGCACCCTCCCCCTGATAATATAGAGTTCCTGCTGCTGCAGACGTCCTATGGGGAACACCACTGGACACCACCCAAAGGTGCATCTCACAGCTACTCAAAATGATTTTTTTTACAGTGTTGAACTCACTGGACTGTCAATTTCTTTTGGAACCACAAGCTTTAACTTTTGAACATAATGAGGCTGTAAAAGCGGACTGAGTTTACCTGTTCCGCATGTTGGCGTTTAATGTCCCCGACAGACTCTGTAGTCCCATTTAGTCACACGTTAGCAACCGTCTTTTTCAAGACATGTAACAGCTTCAAAAAAATCACGAGTGGGGTAATACTGATTTATGTCAAAGAATAAAACGTGAAAGTTTCCTGAGTTTGTGTTCACCACAGACCATATTTCAGCCATGTAACCAAGCCCCAATTCACAAAATCCCATTGACTTCGGGATGGGTGTTTGGTGTCACAAATTGATGTCATACCTGCACCACTCCATATAGCAAGCTAGCTTTGAAAGCACAAGGTCCCACCCTCCCTTCGCAAGACACAGCCCTGACCCGTCGAGGCATGGACTCCACTAGACCCCTGAAGGTGTTCTGTGGCACCAAGATGTTAGCAGCAGATCCTTTAAGTCCTGTAAGTTGCGAGGTAGGGCTTAGATGCTCGATTGGATTGAGAGTTTGGAATTTGGAGGCCAAGTCAACACCTCAAACTCGTTATTGTGCTCCTCAAAGCATTCCTGAACCATTTTTGCTTTGTGGCAGGGCGTGTTATCCTGCTGAAAGAGGCCACAGCCACCAGGGAATACCGTTTCCATGAAAGGGTGTACATGGTCTGCAGCAATGCTTAGGTAGGTGGTACGTGTCAAAGTAACATCCACATGGATGGCAGGGCTCAAGGTTTCCCAGCAGAACATTGCACAAAGCATCACACTGCCTCCGCCAGCTTGCCTTCCTACCATAATGCATCCTGGTGCCATGTGTTCCCCAGGTAAGCCACACACATGCACCCAGCCATCCACGTGATGTAAAAGAAAACGTGATTCATCAAGACCAGGCCACCTTCTTCCATTGCTCCGTGGTCCAGTTCTGATGTTCACGTGCCCACTGTTGGCGCTTTCAGCAGTGGACAGGGGTCAGCATGGGCACCCTGACTGGTCTGCGGCTATGCAGCCCAACACACAACAAACTGTGATGCACTGTGTATTCCGACACCTTTCTATCAGAACCAGCATTAACTTCTTGAGCATCAATGAGCCTTGGCCGCCCATGACCCTATCACCGGTTCACCACTGTTCTTCCTTGGAGCACTTTTGATAGATACTGACCACTGCAGACCGGGAACACCCCACAAGAGCTGCAGTTTTGGAGATGCTCTGACCCAGTTGTCTAGCCATCACAATTTGGCCCTTGTCAAACTCGCTTAAATCCCTATGCTTGCCCATTTTTCCTGCTTCTAACACATCAACTTTGAAGACAAAATGTTCACTTGCTGCCTAATATATCCCACCCACTTACAGGTGCTGTGATGAAGGGATAATCAGTGTATATATACAGTGATCGTTATATATACACTCACCTAAAGGATTATTAGGAACACCATACTAATACTGTGTTTGACCCCCTTTCGCCTTCAGAACTGCCTTAATTCTATGTGGCATTGATTCAACAAGGTGCTGAAAGAATTCTTTAGAAATGTTGGCCCATATTGATAGGATAGCATCTTGCAGTTGATGGAGATTTGTGGGATGCACATACAGGGCACGAAGCTCCCGTTCCACCACATCCCAAAGATGCTCTATTGGGTTGAGATCTGGTGACTGTGGGGGCCATTTTAGTACAGTGAACTCATTGTCATGTTCAAGAAACCAATTTGAAATGATTTGAGCTTTGTGACATGGTGCATTATCCTGCTGGAAGTAGCCATCAGAGGATGGGTACATGGTGGTCATAAAGGGATGGACATGGTCAGAAACAATGCTCAGGTAGGCCGTGGCATTTAAACGATGCCCAATTGGCACTAAGGGGCCTAAAGTGTGCCAAGAAAACATCCCCCACACCATTACACCACCACCACCAGCCTGCACAGTGGTAACAAGGCATGATGGATCCATGTTCTCATTCTGTTTACGCCAAATTCTGACTCTACCATCTGAATGTCTCAACAGAAATCGAGACTCATCAGACCAGGCAACATTTTTCCAGTCTTCAACTGTCCAATTTTGGTGAGCTTGTGCAAATTGTAGCCTCTTTTTCCTATTTGTAGTGGAGATGAGTGGTACCCGGTTGGGTGTTCTGCTGTTGTAGCCCATCCGCCTCAAGGTTGTGCGTGTTGTGGCTTCACAAATGCTTTGCTGCATACCTCGGTTGTAACGAGTGGTTATTTCAGTCAAAGTTGCTCTTCTATCAGCTTGAATCAGTCGGCCCATTCTCCTCTGACCTCTAGCATCAACAAGGCATTTTCGCCCTCAGGACTGCCACATACTGGATGTTTTTCCCTTTTCACACCATTCTTTGTAAACCCTAGAAATGATTGTGTGTGAAAATCCCAGTAACTGAGCAAATTGTGAAATACTCAGACCGGCCCGTCTGGCACCAACAACCATGCCATGCTCAAAATTGCTTAAATCACCTTTCTTTCCCATTCTGACATTCAGTTTGGAGTTCAGGAGTTTGTCTTGACCAGGACCACACCCCTAAATGCATTGAAGCAACTGCCATGTGATTGGTTGATTAGATAATTGCATTAATGAGAAATTGAACAGGTGTTCCTAATAATCCTTTAGGTGAGTGTGTATACAGGTGCTGGTCATATAATTAGAATATCATCAAAAAGTTGATTTATTTCACTAATTCCATTCAAAAAGTGAAACTTGTATATTATATTCATTCATTACACACAGACTGATATATTGCAAACGTTTATTTCTTTTCATTTTGATGATTATAACAGACAACTAAGGAAAATCCCAAATTCAAAATCTCAGAAAATTTGAATATTGTGAAAATGTTCAATATTGAAGACACCTGGTGCCACACTCTAATCAGCTAATTAACTCAAAACACCTGCAAAGGCCTTTAAATGGTCTCTCAGTCTAGTTCTGGGATAACAATAGAGATAGCAATAGGGATAACTGCACCCTGGAGAGGATTGTGAAACAAAACCTAAAAATGTGGGGGAGATTCACAAAGAGTGGACTGGAGCTGGAGTCAGTGCTTCAAGAACCACCACACACAGACGTATACAAGACATGGGTTTCAGCTGTCGCATTCCTTGTGTCAAGCCACTCTTGAACAATAGACAGCGTCAGAAGCGTCTCGTCTGTGCTAAAGACAAAAAGGAAAAAAAGTGGTCCAAAGTTATGTTCTCTGATGAAAGTAAATTTTGCATTTCCTTTAGAAATCAGGGTCCCAGAGTCTGGAGGAAGAGAGGAGAGGCACACAATCCACGTTGCTTGAGGTTCAGTATAAAGTTTCCACAGTCAGTGATGGTTTGGGGTGTCATGTCATCTGCTGGTGTTGGTCCACTGTGTTTTCTGAGGTCCAAGGTCAACGCAGCCGTATTCCAGGAAGTTTTAGAGCACTTCATGCTTCCTGCTGCTGACCAACTTTATGGAGATGCAGATTTAATTTTCCAACAGGACTTGGCACCTGCACTCAGTGCCAAAGCAACCAGTACCTGGTTTAAAGGGTTAGTTCACCCAAAAATGAAAATTCTGTCAGTAATTACTCACCCTCATGTTGTTCCAACCATGTAAGACCTTCGTTCATCTTCGGAACATAATTTAGTATATTTTTGATGAAATCTGAGAGCTGTCTCACTCCTCCATAGGCTTTCAGAGGGAATGAAACTTGATGGCCCAGAATAGTAAGTAAAAACGTCATTTAAGGAGTCCAAATGACTACAGTGGCTCTGTATTAAGTCTATCATGCGACGAAAATACTTTTTGAGCGGAAAAACAACAAAAATGACGACTTTATCCCACTATTATTGTTGTTCAATTTGAGTCTCTGACGAGAGTTCGCGGGAGTGCCACGACGCATGCGCGAGAACTGAGATTAACCCTACTCCGAAAGAGTGAGCAGCCAGTCAAGTAGTAGTAGAAGAAGAATCTCAGTTCTCGCGCATGCGTCGTGGCACTCAAATTGAACAACAATAATAGTGTGATAAAGTCGTTATTTTTGTTGTTTTTCCGCTCAAAAAGTATTTTCGTCGCATGATAGACTTAATACAGAGCCACTGTAGTCATGTGGACTCCTTAAATGACGTTTTTACTTACTATTCTGGGCCATCAAGTTTCATTCCCTCTGAAAGCCTATGGAGGAGTGAGACAGCTCTCAGATTTCATCAAAAATATACTAAATTATGTTCCGAAGATGAACGAAGGTCTTACATGGTTGGAACAACATGAGGGTGAGTAATTACTGACAGAATTTTCATTTTTGGGTGAACTAACCCTTTAAGGACTATGGTATCCCTGTTCTTAATTGGCCAGCAAACTCGTCTGACCTTAACCCCATAGAAAATCTATGGGGTATTGTGAAGAGGAAGATGCAATATGCCAGACCCGACAATGCAGAAGAGCTGAAGGCCACTATCAGAGCAACCTGGGCTCTCATAACACCTGAACAGTGCCACAGACTGATCGACTCCATGCCACGCCGCATTGCTGCAGTAAATCAGGCAAAAGGAGCTCCAACTAAGTATTGAGTGCGGTACATGCTCATACTTTTCATGTTCATACTTTTCAGTTGGCCAAGATTTCTAAAAATCCTTTCTTTGTGTTGGTCTTAAGTAATATTCTAATTTTATGAGATACTGAATTTGGGACTGTCCTTAGTTGTCTGTTATAATAATCAAAATTAAAAGAAATAAACATTTGAAATATATCAGTCTGTGTGTAATGAATGAATATAATATACAAGTTTCACCTTTTGAATGGAATTAGTGAAATAAATCAACTTTTTGATGATATTCTAATTATATGACCTGTGTGTGTGTGTATATGTATGTATATATATATATATATATATATGTATATATATATATATATACATATATATATATATATATATATACATATATATATATATATATACATACACTCACAAACACACATTTAGACCACTTAACTTAGTGATTGCTATCAGAATGTGAAGAGAATTTCAACCAACATAATAAAAAATGTGTCTGGAATAAATCGCCCACCCTGCCTTTAAGTCACATGACCAGAAGCAAAGAGAGAGAGAGAGAGACTACAAAATTTGTAATTCTACAAAAATAAAAAAATACCTTGAACATAAATCCGCTTCTCTAGGTCTTCTCACACACTGCAACATGTCAAGATATGCACCATATCAACAGACACTAATAAGCATGAGTTAAATTAATATACAATTTTTAAATCAAACAATATAACAATGTATTGCATTTTTTCTATTTTAAATATGAAATAAAATGTAAACGTTTTTGTTTTTTTACAATTTATGCCACATCAGTAGAACCATGTGGCTATCTGCAATTTCTTAGTATTGTTACTGAAAGAATAACATTTTCCTCCCCCATAAGGTCATGTTGACCCTGGAGAGGACGACTTCACCACCGCCTTAAGAGAAACACAGGAAGAAGCGGGTGTAGGTAAAGATCACCTGAGTATGGTCGATGGCTTCCTGCAGAGGTTGCGCTATCAGGTCCGGGGAAAGGACAAAGAAGTCCTATACTGGCTGGCAGAGCTCCGTGATCCAAACACAAAGGTCATTCTCTCAGAAGAACACCAGGATTACCGCTGGGCCAAACTAGAGGAAGCCTGCAAGCTGGCAAAATACCAGGACTTACAGGACACACTTACAGCAGCACAGCGGTATTTAGAAGCACAGGGCGAACAGTAACATTTACTCTTGGTTTTGACATTTAGACACTAACAGAGTTGGATACTTGTATCCATCTTTATAAAACTGTTTTAGTGAAAATTATGTATGTATAAAGAGACATTTGACACCCGTCCTTTTTGCTCCCAAGATTTTTGCTTCTCTACTTGCTAATCTGAATTTAATTTGAACTCATAAATTGCTTCCACATAGCTAAAAATGTTAAGATAAACTCACAACCACTAAATCTCCACAAGCAAACAAAACAAAGCTGCCATTCATTTCAAAGAATGTTCTGGGTTCAATACAAGTTAAGCTCTAATGACGTTATCTGTGGCAAGATGTTAATTACCACAGAAAATAATTTTGAGTTGCCCTAAATAAAATAAACACACTGAAAAAGTACACTTAAAATGGAAGTTTACCAGGCTTGTAAGTGTATTTTGACACCATAAACTTATACAATTAAACTTTTTTTTCCCTGTGGTAATCAAATGTGTGCCTCATAAAGCTTGCATTGTATTTAACCCGAAAAATTCCTTTAAGGCAAGTCTTGCGAGAGAAGACGCTGTGGTTTTTGGTCACTTTTTATACACCCAACTATCCAATATAATTGTCACTTGTTTCCACAAACGTTTCTCAGAATACTGTACATCTTTTCCAAGTTGCATTTGAGTAGTACATTGAGTAGTAATTAAACGAGTGAATCAGAAATTATTTATGAATTGTATGCAAGGTATTTTGCAGATTTCTGCATCATGCAGATTGTCCTATGAACTATAATGAGTCCAGTAAATGAAAACCATTGCTCATGAACCAGTGCTGTTTTAGTATTATTTATATATTGTAGTTTTAGTAATATTTAGGGGCCAAGCACCGAAGGTGCGGAGGCACCTATTGTAATTGTTAGATTTCTTATTATTATTCTGCATCGTAGTCTATGAAACCGCTTGCGGGAAAGTTATGAAAGTTGCCACACAGATAGAGGACAGTCCCAACTGTCACTGTAGCAAATTTGAAATCTCTAATTCAATCCCTCTAGCGCCACCACGTGTCCAAATTTGCACTCATGTTTATGCTAATAACTTTTGAACCATAAGGGCTAGAAACAAAACAAAAATCCTCGGATTCCTTGGCTCAAGCCGATTCGATTGCACCCTGTCATTTTCTGTCATGTAAATTTTTCAGAAATTTTTAATTAACCTAAAAAACTATTTTTTTCGAACTCCTCCAAAGCTGTTGCTCCGATTTTCACGAAAATTGAACCAGATCATCTTCAGACCATGCCGACAAAAAGTTATGGAATTCTAGTTGATCCGTACAACCGTTCACAAATAAATTTTACGTAGCGGTTGCGAAAATACACTTAAGGCTATATTTCGCTTTATCGTATTAAAACCAAACTTGGTACATGTCATCACAAGCATGACTTAAGGCAACATGCTTTGTTCCGGCACAGCGCCACCTACTGGTCCGGAGATATGAAAATGGCTATTTTTGCTTATAACTTCTTAACCGTTTGTCCAAAAATCATAAAAGTCTCGTTAGATTCGGGACGTCAACCGAGTCAACTGATATCCAATTTTACCATATCGGTAACCTGTCAGCCATTTTGAATTATGTGCTAAAATGCTGTAGTTATAACAAAATTTACAAAAATGCTCATAACTTTTGATTAAATTGGCCTATTGTAATGTAACTGGTCATAATACATTCCTTGGCTCATGCCAAGAACATAGATACCAGTTTTGGAAAACCTTATCCTCCATCTTATTTGTTAAAAACCTCCATTTTCAAACTCATCCTAGACAGTTTGTCCGATTTTCACCCAAATCTAATCGTATCATCTTCAGACTGTGCTGACAAAAAGTTATGGATTTTGCGTTGATAGACCAAAACCGTTTTCGTATAGTACTGCGACGAAGTTGAAGCATGATACCAAAATGACTCTTGAGGCTGAATCTCTGTAATGCTTTGACATATTGACACCAGACTTTGCATGTCATTGTTCCCTTATTCTGACCACACCACATCAATTTCATAACTATTCCACCTATTGGTCAAAAGTGATATCATTATTATTGACTATATTTATAATTTTACAGCCATTTTGCCTAAAATGATCTTAAGAGGTCTTCAATGGCTCCTTGCTAGAATTTGTCTGACACTCCCAGTCATGTTGTCATCTCTTTATTGTCTTTTTTGCGCTTGGCCCCGGTAATGGCTGCTTGCAGCTATATTTTGAATTGGGTTTTATTTTTATAATTTTCATTTTAGTTCAATTATTTGTATTATTATTTAATATGTGCTCTTGTCATTTTTATTAGTTTTATAAATACAATATTTCTAAATAATTGTAGTACTTCAGCTTAAACTTTACTTAGTTGTTAAGGTTAGTTGCTTATTTCAATTAATTTTAATAGTTTTAGTTAGAAATCACAACACAGATGTGTTGTCTAATGGTTTAATTGCTAAGGAGCATTAACTCCTGTACATACACACAAACAAAAATGAATTGTGATCATACAAGCACAGTCTTAAAATGATCATACTGGACATCCACCCCACCCGCACCCCATCCCCATCCCCAAAACTTATTATTATCTTATTATTATTCTGCATCGTAGTCTATGAAACCGCTTGCGGGAAAGTTATGAAAGTTGCCACACAGATAGAGGACAGTCCCAACTGTCACTGTAGCAAATTTGAAATCTCTAATTCAATCCCTCTAGCGCCACCACGTGTCCAAATTTGCACTCATGTTTATGCTAATAACTTTTGAACCATAAGGGCTAGAAACAAAACAAAAATCCTCGGATTCCTTGGCTCAAGCCGATTCGATTGCACCCTGTCATTTTCTGTCATGTAAATTTTTCAGAAATTTTTAATTAACCTAAAAAACTATTTTTTTCGAACTCCTCCAAAGCTGTTGCTCCGATTTTCACGAAAATTGAACCAGATCATCTTCAGACCATGCCGACAAAAAGTTATGGAATTCTAGTTGATCCGTACAACCGTTCACAAATAAATTTTACGTAGCGGTTGCGAAAATACACTTAAGGCTATATTTCGCTTTATCGTATTAAAACCAAACTTGGTACATGTCATCACAAGCATGACTTAAGGCAACATGCTTTGTTCCGGCACAGCGCCACCTACTGGTCCGGAGATATGAAAATGGCTATTTTTGCTTATAACTTCTTAACCGTTTGTCCAAAAATCATAAAAGTCTCGTTAGATTCGGGACGTCATGCCGAGTCAACTGATATCCAATTTTACCATATCGGTAACCTGTCAGCCATTTTGAATTATGTGCTAAAATGCTGTATTTTATGAACACATGAATGGATTGTTACAAAACTCGGTATGGGTCATCACCACGATGCCCTGAAGGAGCCTGAGATGTTTTGAAACAGCGCCACCTAGTGGATAATTATTTTTCTCCAAATGCTTATAACTTTTGTGAGCCATCGTGAGATGGTGGTCCAGTGGGTTAAACCATCGAACTGATATGCAGAAGGTTGCTGGTTCAATCCCAGTGGTCACCACCAGTGTGTCCTTGAGCAAGGCACTTTACTCCATGTTGCTCCAGGGGGATTGTCCCTATATTAAGGTCCCTGTAAGTCGTTGACACATGTATGGTCTCACTCCGAGGACACATTTAAAAAATGGTAGGATTGTGCCTCTTTGTGGCGCTATAATAGGAGAAAACATGAAATTCCCATTGACTAAAATGCAGTATAATGGTATAAAATGCTAATGATATACTTTACGAATGCATTAACGTATCGTTACCAAACTCTGTGTGTGTCTTCCGCACCATGCCCTGAAGGTACTCAAAGTTTGTGGTCAAAAGTTATAACAAAATTTACAAAAATGCTCATAACTTTTGATTAAATTGGCCTATTGTAATGTAACTGGTCATAATACATTCCTTGGCTCATGCCAAGAACATAGATACCAGTTTTGGAAAACCTTATCCTCCATCTTATTTGTTAAAAACCTCCATTTTCAAACTCATCCTAGACAGTTTGTCCGATTTTCACCCAAATCTAATCGTATCATCTTCAGACTGTGCTGACAAAAAGTTATGGATTTTGCGTTGATAGACCAAAACCGTTTTCGTATAGTACTGCGACGAAGTTGAAGCATGATACCAAAATGACTCTTGAGGCTGAATCTCTGTAATGCTTTGACATATTGACACCAGACTTTGCATGTCATTGTTCCCTTATTCTGACCACACCACATCAATTTCATAACTATTCCACCTATTGGTCAAAAGTGATATCATTATTATTGACTATATTTATAATTTTACAGCCATTTTGCCTAAAATGATCTTAAGAGGTCTTCAATGGCTCCTTGCTAGAATTTGTCTGACACTCCCAGTCATGTTGTCATCTCTTTATTGTCTTTTTTGCGCTTGGCCCCGGTAATGGCTGCTTGCAGCTATATTTTGAATTGGGTTTTATTTTTATAATTTTCATTTTAGTTCAATTATTTGTATTATTATTTAATATGTGCTCTTGTCATTTTTATTAGTTTTATAAATACAATATTTCTAAATAATTGTAGTACTTCAGCTTAAACTTTACTTAGTTGTTAAGGTTAGTTGCTTATTTCAATTAATTTTAATAGTTTTAGTTAGAAATCACAACACAGATGTGTTGTCTAATGGTTTAATTGCTAAGGAGCATTAACTCCTGTACATACACACAAACAAAAATGAATTGTGATCATACAAGCACAGTCTTAAAATGATCATACTGGACATCCACCCCACCCGCACCCCATCCCCATCCCCAAAACTCAAATACTTATGCTTAGAATAGAAATAGGTATCGATTTAGATTCATTCTTACTGTTTATCCATTCTTCTTTACGTGAATCTTTAGAATGATATCCCGTTTAACAACATTACAAGAAAAAGGAAATGCACTGAACTTAGAGCAAATAATGATGTTGGTTGTTTTGATCAGGACCACAAATCCTGTTCAAGAATTAGCATATGAAAAACAAAAAAATCCTTAATGAAACATTAAAAACACAATCATGACACACAAATAATAAAATCAAAGACAAATCCACTGTTGACTAACGTCACAACACTTTTTGAAATGAACTTGGTTGTTTTGCTGTGCACAGGGGTGTAAATACACCGATAGGTTCTTGCTGAACGTGAAAAGTCCAGTCCGTTTGAATTGATTCACGTTGAGCACCCTTGGCTCATAGTTCAGAGAGTCAAGGGAGTGATTGAGTCAGGAACGATTGTTCTTGATAGTTCAGTGAGTTCCTGATGCTCGGCAGAATAAGAGAGCACCGTTCCCTCAAGATCCTCAGATCCACACTCCCTTTTTTGAAGGGTTCCGTAGGACCAGAAATCAGCATCCGTGTCCTTGGCTGGTTTGCGGGAATAAAGGTGTACCTGAGACCCCATGTGCATAAACGTATACGCTTCCGCCCCCCCCCCCATTAATGAGACCTTAGAAATTTGCGTGCCTCATTGGATGATTGACACATCATATAAAACACATTAAAACACACAAGCATGCTCTTGAAAGCTACGGCCCACCGTGGCACAGTTGCCAACGCAAAAAAGCATAAGACCGGGGATGAGAGGGCTCACACTGATAAGCGAAATGTCCTCAGCAGTCACTGATCTCGAACCCCAAAGAAATGGTTTGGTACAGCAGCTCAGACACTCAAAAGCATAACATGATTACCTTCAGCCAAAATCGGTGGATCAAATATTCGGGGACATCATCGTAGTGACTTAAACAGTCTCATCATAGTTTCTGGGTCAGCGAATGAAGGTGTGCTGGAAGTAGTTGTAATGCTTGTGTTGCGGAGCACTTGAAAGCACCTTCATGTGCCATACGATCTGACACCGTGATTTAATGGCTCAAAAAGCTCAAGTGATTTGGGGTTACGAGCTGCGCATAAAAGGGTGCATGTAGTTGGAAGTTGTGAAAGTGACCCCGCTGATTTGGATGGCTGGTCAAAATGATGACACTTCAATTTTATGAGGAAGAAACAGTCTAATCATTGTCCATTTTTTCCACCCTTGAATACTTACCTTTTTTGTGGGAAAGTGGTAAATTAGGTACATACTGTGGAGTGGAATCAGTGAAGCCCTATAGTGTAAAGAGAGTTCTGAAGAATCTGTACATACTTGAAAATCTGGGAAAAGAACAAAACATTCATTTGTTGGTGATTTTACCAGGCATACCTAGCTCATGGGTGAGTTAAAAGGTTAGTCACCTCAAAAATAAAAGGTTATCATCATCATCATACTCACCCTCACGGCATTCCAAACCTGTGTGGCTCACTTGATTCAAACTGGCACACTAAATTTGGTTACAAAACATGTAGGAATCAACAGAGAAAATTTGGCACACGAATGCTTAAATTAAATGATGAATGAATAACAACTTCAATTTTGGCCCATTCCTCTTCTCGAATACAAATATTTAGAATATGGCTCACTAGTCATACTATTATGGTGTCTTTTTAAGAGTGTGTCTGAAATCGCATAGTATTACATTTGACGAACAACTGTCATGTTACTTATGAATGTTACATAGCAACATATCTGACGCCACAACTCCTCTCCCGTGGCCTCATGGGACAGGAAGGCATCCATCAGATGCGCACTTCAGAATCTCACCGGAAGTAGTAGATCATTCAGGTACTTTACTGTCATCAATACTATGAATTCAGACATACTAATCCTTTTTCGCCTACTATATAGCAGGGAAATACGCGTATTCGGACGCGGGGATTGTTTGGTTATAATCGGTGGGAAAAACATCCTTTAAAATGTCTCCACAGAAGAAAGGATGTCCAACAGGTTTTAGAATAACATGAGGGCGAATAAATCATAGCAGAATTTCTGTGGGAACTAGCCCTTAAAAATGGGTTTTAATAAAACAATTATTGAAATGAACATGTTTAAGGTGGCCTGACAAGCTCTGAATATCCAAAAGCCCTGAGGTTAAGAGGCAGGAGAAGATGGGATGTGAAATGTAACTACAAATGACTGGTTTTATGAACCCATGGTGTACTTTACTGAGGAAATAGGAGGTGCTATAAGGACAGAGATCTGAAGTTATAAGGTTTTTGGAACAGGGTGAAAAATGAAAGCTTTTAGCACAGTAAAAGAGAAAAGAGAATCTGAAACGTGAGACTGTCGGGGTAAAGAATAATGAGAGGGCGAAGGTCAGTGTCACGGAAACGGTGGAAGGAGGTCAAGACTCCTCATTGCCAGAGTCGTCTTCATCGCCAAAACAGTCCCCAGCCATTTCGCTGCCGATGCCAACGGCCTCTGCCTCGTCGTCGTCATCATCATCCTCCTCTATATCGTCGTCATATAGATCGTCGTAGAGCAGGTCGGAGCTGCTGTCGTGGGAAGGCACTTTGGTCTGGATGCAGTACTCGGCTAGCGTAGTTGGTACTTTTACTCCATCCCGCTCTGCGTCTGCCTTAGTGGACATCACCTGCTTCCTGTGCACGATACAAAAACACAGTGTCAGCAAATCAGTTCAGCTCCAAATGTAACAACTATCTGTATAAACAAACTACTGTTCCAAATTATTTGAGGAGTACATTTTTAAAAATTAAATTATTCAGCAATTATGCATTAAATAAATCAAAAGTGACAGTAAAGGCCGTTTTCAACATTGATAATAATAAGAAATGTTTCTGAAGCACCAAATCAGCATTAGAATGATTTCTGAAGGCTCATGTGACACTGAAGACTGGAGTAATGATGCTGAAAATTCAGCTTTGCCGTCACAGGAATAAATTACATTACATTTTTAAATTGCAATGACATTTCACAACATTACTGTGTTTTTGGACAAATAAATGTGAGCAGAAATGTGAGCCTTGGTGAGCAGAAGAGACTACTTTCAAAAACATAAACGCTGGTGTATTATTTCACTTCTTTTCCCAAAGAACATGCAAATCATTGAGTTTCTACTGAGGGATGTTTTGTTAGAAAAGAATGTCAATAAGAGAAAAGTTCAACATTACTGTCACTACTGTTTACTTGCCCAAAGAGAAATAAAGACACTCAGGACAGTATGTCCTGAACTTCAGTGGGATGGTGCAATGGAAGTGCGTTGGGCCAAAATTTGGCCTCAGACAAAGTTTACTCTAGATCTCAGCCAACTTCAGTGGTATAATTAAATTTGGGCATTTCCTGAAGAATATGTTAGTCGTACACAATGCTAGGGTGTGCTGGGTGGTTGCAAACGTTAGAGCATTGCTATACAGCTGCTAGTGAGTTTTTGTGTGTTAGCATGTTGATGGATCTTTGAACACTGCACTCAACAAAACAATTAAGCTTAAACAGTCAAAAGCATGCATGTCTCTATGAAATTCTCCATGATGATCATAAGTCTTCATGATACTCTCATCTCTAGATATGGCTTTGTTCCCCTACTTCAAAGTAAGTCTATGGATTTTTTTCCCCACGTTTAACGTTCAATAGGCAACAACTGTACGTCTGATACAACAAGCTAGAGGTCTTCATGGAGCCCCCGAGACCCGTGGACCCGGGACCCGTACGGGTTCGGGTCTATATTTTAAATGGTCAGCCGGGTCGGGTCCCAATCTATTACTACGGGTCCCGGGTCTGTTTAACATTGTGTGTAATACCCGAGTCGATCCGGACTTGGAGAACACCTGCCTGTTATCAGAGTCAGTCAGCACTGCTTGTGTGTTTTTTGTAACTTGCAATTTGTAAAATTAGGATAAGAAAAGTGTGAGCCGGGAAATAAGGTTTAAAAAAAGAAAGAAAGAAAAAACACAAGCGATCTCTCTCTCTTGCTCGCTCGCCTCGCTCTCTCTCAGCCATTGCAAGCGCACGGTAATAATGGATACCTTCATGAGTGATGTGCGAAAAAAGCTAAAAAAAAACAACGAATATAAAGACGTTAAACCCATGGGCACCTCTTCTGTCTGGGCATCCTTCATGCATATTGTGGACAAATATGAGAAAAAAGTAATTGCTGTCAAGTGTATTACGTGTGATGTACTGTTGAAGTTTGATTTGAACTTATATTTTAATAATTTATTTCAAATCAGCAACAAAATCTCAGGTGAACTGTCACATAAATGTTTTATATGACGCGCAAAAAAGCTCTATTTCAGGTTGCTCCAGCTAACGCGCATGTGCAGTCTCAAGCGCGTCATGTTTCTATGGCAACCCGAGCTTCCGCAGTGACTGACTTTAATAATAATATGAATGAACCGTCTTGTTTAATCTTAAAGTTTTGGTGAACAGACTCGGCTCACAGAGATGATAGCAAATAAATAATGCTGACGTCAGCGGCCACCGAACGAGCAATCGTTATTGTAGTTAAAAAAGGCAAACAGTCAAAGTTAGTATGTGAGTTAACTCGAGTCGAAATGCAAATCTGCAAAGACGCATTTGTCATCCGTCACCGTGACATAAAGTGGACTTTTAAAGCTGAAATGAGTGAATTAAGCATGTTTGGAATAACAAGAGTGGAATTACATGGATTTAACTTTTTGGCAAGGATGTAATGCATCAAGTCAATCAAGTAACGTTACAAGGAAGGGAGACGACGGCTATAGGTAAGACAAAAAAAGTTATATTTTTCGCAACTTGTTTATTGACTTGTTAATGTCAGTTTATTGTGGAATATGGGACAATCGGGTCCCGTCGGGTCTGTCTTCCCGTCGGGTTCGGTTCCAGCTTTTAAATAATAGACAGGACCAGGTTGGTTCCGGGTACTGCAATTTTGGCATTGCTCGGATCTGCATGGGTCCGGGTCCAGTTTTTGAAATAATAGACGGGTCGGTTCCGTTTAGCACATTACGGGTCTCTTCGGGTTCGTGTACAAATATTTGGACCCGTGAAGACCTCTACAACAAGTCACACACTTTGAAATATTCATTTCTGTAGCACAGACAGTTCAGGAAAAGTTATACACTGAAGTTTAATAATTCGGGCCAGATTTACTAAACAGGGCAAATTATTGTGAGAATGCAATCAAAAAAAAAAGTTCTGCACGTGATCTACTGACAACACGCAGGTTAAAGAAAACAGACACATCCGGATCATTTCCATAATGACCATCGCAATCTAACAGTCAGCGTCTGGTTTAAAACATGCTTTTTTTGGGGGGCGGTAAATAATGGCGTAAACACCAGTAAATTGACTAGCACGAACAGTTTAAATAATTTAAACACTCTCCTCCCATAAATGTTGTGTTGAAAGGGAAACTCCAACAAATGCAGGGCTCCAGACTAACTTCTTTCACTAGAAGCACAGTGGCCCCCAACTGAAAATTTTAGGGGTACAACCAGAAAATGTAGGGGTGTACACCGTAAATCAACATCCTAACCAGATCTACTAATTTCCGCTGTATTACTAATAAATACTTTGATATTAATGCATCTGCAATAAGGTCTGCCGCAAAAATTACTGTCCACGCCTTTTCAGTGATAATTTATAACTGTGTGCCTTTAGTTTTTTAACACCAAAAGAGGGTTTTGCGCTGGCGCAAGCTGTTGGTAAATCTGGCCCTTAGAGTTTAAGGTTTAAGCATCACAAATAATATACACTCACCTAAAGGATTATTAGGAACACCATACTAATACTGTGTTTGACCCCCTTTCACCTTCAGAACTGCCTTAATTCTACGTGGCATTGATTCAACAAGGTGCTGAAAGCATTCTTTGGAAATGTTGGCCCATATTGATAGGATAGTATCTTGCAGTTGATGGAGATTTGTGGGATGCACATCCAGGGCACGAAGCTCCTGTTCCACCACATCCCAAAGATGCTCTATTGGGTTGAGATCTGGTGATCTGGGGGCCATTTTAGTACAGTGAACTCATTGTCATGTTCAAGAAACCAATTTGAAATGATTCAAGCTTTGTGACATGGTGCATTATCCTGCTAGCCATCAGAGGATGGGTACATGGTGGTCATAAAGGGATGGACATGGTCAGAAACAATGCTCAGGTAGGCCGTGGCATTTAAACCATGCCCAATTGGCACTAAGGGGCCTAAAGTGTGCCAAGAAAACATCCCCCACACCATTACACCACCACCAGCAGCAGCCTGCACAGTGGTAACAAGGCATGATGGATCCATGTTCTCATTCTGTTTACGCCAAATTCTGACTCTACCATCTGAATGTCTCAACAGAAATTGAGACTCATCAGACCAGGCAACATTTTTCCAGTCTTCAACTGTCCAATTTTGGTGAGCTTGTGCAAATTGTAGCCTCTTTTTCCTATTTGTAGTGGAGATGAGTGGTACCCGGTGGGGTCTTCTGCTGTTGTAGCCCATCCGCCTCAAGGTTGTGCGTGTTGTGGCTTCACAAATGCTTTGCTGCATACCTCGGTTGTAACGAGTGGTTATTTCAGTCAAAGTTCCTCTTCTATCAGCTTGAATCAGTCGGCCCATTCTCCTCTGACCTCTAGCATCAACAAGGCATTTTCGCCCTCAGGACTGCCACATACTGGATGTTTTTCCCTTTTCACATCATTCTTTGTAAACCCTAGAAATGGTTGTGCGTGAAAATCCCAGTAACTGAGCAGATTGTGAAATACTCGTCCCGTCTGGCACCAACAACCATGCCACGCTCAAAATTGCTTAAATCACCTTTCGTTTGGAGTTCAGGAGATTGTCTTGACCAGGACCACACCCCTAAATGCATTGAAGCAACTGCCATGTGATTAGTTGATTAGATAATTGCATTAATAAGAAATTGAACAGGTGTTCCTAATAATCCTTTAGGTGAGTGTATTAATAATTTAACTGTATGCATCTGTACTCCATGCACTTTATACATTGTGTGAAGCAAATCAAAATGCGAAAGAAAACAAACTCTGCAACATCTGTAAATTTGGTCCAGCAACATCTTGTTTATATTAAAAATTCAAGAGCAGGAAAAAAATTGCAGACTGACCTTTAAACTTAATATAATTGGATGGAAAAAGCTGAGTATGTTTTTTTTTAATGCAAGTCATTTAAATGATAAAGTGGTGGTACCTTATAATCTCTGCGTATTCCTTGTCCTTGCCTTTGCTGTCCCTCCACTTGCGAAACATGACTGACGCGTCCACGTTTGCAGGAGAAAAGGTGTTGGGTTCATTCAGCAGTGAGATCACACTCAACAGGATTGTTCTGCAAACAAACACACACACTACTATAAGTTTGCGGTTGGTAAAATTTGTTAATGTTTTGAAAGAAGTCTCTCATGCTCATCCAGGCTGCATTTATTTGATAAAAAATACAGTAAAAACAGTAATATTGTGAAATAAAAGGTTTTAATATTTGATACATTTTAAAATGTCATTTATTCCTGTGATGGCATCATTACTCATTCTATCAGAAATCATTCTAATATATTTTGTGCCCAAATAACATTTCTTATTATTATTTATGTTGAAAACAGTTGCGCTTTAATATTTTGGTGTTATAATTTTTTTCCCAATGTTTTTTTTTCTCTGATGAAAAGAAAGTACCAGAAAACAGCATTTATTTGAAACTTGTTTGTAACATTATAAATATCTTAGTCACTTTTGATCAATTTATAGGGATAGTTCACCCAAAAATGAAAACTTTAATCATTTACCTACACTCATATTGTTCCAAAACTATATAAGTTTCTTTCTTCTGCTGAACATGGAAGAAATTCTAAAGAATATGGGTAACCAAACTATTGATGGACCCTTATTGACTTCCATAGTATGGAGAAAAAAATGCAATGGGGTCCATAAACTTTGTGTTCAGCAGAAGAAAGAAATTCATTCAGGTTTGGAACAAATTCAGGGTGAGTAAATGATGACAGAATTTTCATTTTTGGATGAACTATCCCTTTAATGCACCATTGCTGGATAATAGTATTAAAAAAACCTAAAACAGAAGTGTATAAATGAGGAAAATAAGTATTTGAACACCCTGCTATTTTGCAAGTTCTCCCACTTGGAAATCATGGAGGGGTCTGAAATTGTCTTCGTAGGTGCCTTAAAAAAAACAACAATCCAGAAATCACAATATATGATTTTTTAACTATTTATTTGTATGATACAGCAGCAAATAAATATTTGAACACCTGTCTATTATCTAGAATTCTGACCCTCAAAGACCTGTTAGTCTGCCTTTAAAATGTCCACCTCCACTCCATTTATTATCCTAAATCAAATGCACCTGTTTGAGGTTGTTAGCTGCATAAAGACACCTGTCCACCCCATACAATAAGTAAGAATCCAACTACTAACATGGCCAAGACCAAAGAGCTGTCCAAAGACACTAGAGACAAAATTGTACACCTCAACAAGGCTGGAAAGGGCTACAGGGAAATTGTCAAGCAGCTTGGTGAAAAAAGGTCCACTGTTGGAGTAATCATTAGAAAATGGAAGAAGCTAAACATGGCTGTCAATCTCCCTCGGACTGGGGCTCCATGCAAGATCTCACCTCATGGGGTCTCAATGATCCTAAGAAAGGTGAGAAATCAGCCCAGAACTACACGGGAGGAGCTGGTCAATGACCTGAAAAGAGCTGGGACCACCGTTTCCAAGGTTACTGTTGGTAATACACTAAGAAGTCATGGTTTGAAATCATGCATGGCACTGAAGGTTCCCCTGCTTAAACCAGCACATGTCAAGGCCCGTCTTAAATTTGCCAATGACCATTTGGATGATCCAGAGGAGTCATGGGAGAAAGTCATGTGGTCAGATGAGCCCAAAATAGAACTTTTTGGTCATAATTCTATATAGATAGTGTTTGGAGGAAGAATGATGAGTACCATCCCAAGAACACCATCCCTACTGTGAAGCATGGGGGTGGTAGCATCAAGCATCATTTTTTTTACTTGAGTAGATGCAATTTACATTTAGTGCAAATAGCCCACCTTGTTTACTAAACGTCTGGTTGGGCCAGACAAAATTACGGAAGACACCAAATTATTTCAGCGGCAATAGTGTAGGGTTAAACTCACTCTACTCCTTTTCCCATCACATATCAGATCGGAAAGGCATTTATTTTCAATAGAAAATAAAGAAAATATTCGGAAAATGGAAATAAAGCGTATAACATGCGTTTTTTTTATGTGTTTAGCGGTTCGGGGTAGGTGAACAGACATGCTCTGAATTAGAGACGGTAAAAGTGAGTGGGTCCAATATCATTGATCTTAAAAACTGGGTGGGTCTTGTCCCACCCACATACAATGGTTCCGACGCCCATGTATATAGCCATAGTCATTCAGGGTGATTTGAGTGTAATTGTGGGTATTTTCACCCTAATACCTGACATTCTGTGTGGGGTTCCATCGCTCCGAGGGCAGCTCTCCGCTCTGGGGGTCATCCACAGGAGGATGAAGGATGGAAATACAAACATCGCCATTCTAGGGTTGAGAGATGTATATTAAGCTACAATCACAGCATTGTTACTACATGATTACTAATTAAAGATGTTGTAATCTGTTTGGTGGTGCAGTAAGCATGCATTAAACGGACACACACAAGCATTTTCACCTCATAGATGTTTGGATGCCACATCTTGGTGAGGAATCGGAAAGTCGGAGGTGAGTAGGGGTAGTCAATAGGAAATTTTATATGGGCCTAGGGAAAAAGACAAAGTGAAACATGGAGCATTATTAGCTTGCATATGAGCCGTATTATAGCTACTAAATGAGCCGTTATAAGTCAGTCCCAAAATGGAAAGGACACATTAGACTAAAAGGGTTGGTATAAATATAATCCTCATGAATCCCAACATCATGTACTCTTCATCAGGTTTCTGATATGGTGCCAAAAGGGAGCTTGAGAAGACAGTGCAGTTCAACTAAACAGTGCAGTGCTGTGTTAAATGCTGCACTCTCTTCAGACCAGTGTTGAAATAGTACTATTTTGTGCTGAGTGTTGTAACGTGTGATTGTGGTCATTATAACAATAGTGATTTTAAAAGTTATTGTGGCTTTGAGTTTAGTTATAACAACTGCAATCGCTGTGAGAGCAGTTATAGGTTATATGGCTATGAGTACTGTTTTAAAGGACTAGTTCAGGTATATGACTTTCTTTCTCCCATGGAACACAAAAAGAGAAATTTTGAACAGTGCACTAGATTCCAGACACAATAAACAATGTATTTCAAGCTGCAAAAAAGACACACATAAAAAAAAACATTAAAAAAATAATTAAAGTTTAACATATGTGACCCTGGACCACAAAACCAGTCATAAGTCGCAGGGGTATATTTGTGGCAATAGTCAACTATACATCGTATGAGTCAAAATTATAAATTTTTCTTTTATGCCAAAAAGTAAGCAAAGTATTTTGTAAATTTCCCACCGTAAATATATAAAAAATGTATTATTAGTAGTAAAATGCGTTGCTAAGGACTTCATTTGGACCACTTTAAAGGCGATATTCTCAATATATAGATTTTTTCACACCCTCAGATTCCATTTTCAAATAGTTGTATATCGGCCAAATATTGTCCTATCCTAACAAACTATACATCAATGGAAAGCTTATTTATTCAGAAGTGTATAAACCTTATGACTGGTTTTGTGGTCCATAGTTGCATATTAGCCTCCCCTCTTGTTAATCGCTCTGAAAATAATTTGATTTGTTCATTCAGAAATTGCTCACAAACACAAAATAGAGCTATGGCAGGTTTGTCGCGGTTTGCACTTTGCAGTGAATTACAGTGAAAACAACTTGAATTTCAATCTGTTCCTCACAAAAAGCTAACATATGACTTGTAGGACTTGGAATATACCTCATAAATCATATGGACTACTTTTATGGTATTTTTATACTGCTTCTGCATCTTTTTTGATGCTTGAAACCTCCAGATAATGAGGTAACTGTCCTTTTTGGGTGAACTATTGATTTAAACATGAGTGCGGTGCTACTAATAAGGCCGTTTCTTCTCTGCATGTGGAAATCCTGCTACTCGCCGCTGTTGTTGACTGCTGATTATGTGTCAGACTAGATGAACTGGCTGGTGCTTAAGTGCAGCGTGACTGTGACAGTGTGAATGAAGATATGCGTTTCAGTCAAAGCACAGTCTTAGAAAGCAACAACCTGATGTAATCTAGCTTCATTAGCGATCATTAGGAATAAATGGGAATAAACGATGCAGCCCTTTGAAGCGCCGAAAAACTTTTTTTTTTTAAAGCTGCTGTCCGTAACTTTTTTTGTGTTCAAGATTTACAAAAATTGTACAACATGAATCCATTTTCCAAACCATGTTTTTGTCTTACCCTGAATCATTATGGTTAAGTGTTTATATTGGGACTATTTCAGCCCGGTCTGGTAGGAACCGCTGCGGAGGAGCACAGTCCCTGCGTGACTCGCCATAGACATAAACAGAGAGAAGTAGCTCCAGCTGCAATGTTCTTCCGCAAGATGCATGCAGTTCTGTTTATTAACCGCTAGAGCGCAAAAAGTTACGGACTGCAGCTTTAAAAACAGGAAACCTTGCATGCATGCATAGTCAAATGAACAGTACATTTGATGTATAACAAATTAAGATGGGGAAAATTATCCATGCAAAATCTTGCAAAAGCCTTATAGCAAATACTTCATCTGATGGGTGGAACCTAAGCCTGTGCTCACAAAGATACTATAATCTTCCTCAAAACATGCTGCATCATATCACCCAGCTAAACCCACATAAAAATGCACCACATAAAAATAATGAATGTTTTACTATTCTGGCAAAAAGGCGATAAACATAAAATGACATGTTTTAAAACCATATGAATCAGTCACTCTGAATTGCTACCATAAACTAAAAATACCAAAACACCCCCAAAGAGAGACTGTGACCTGTGGCGTTGTTATGATACAACAATATCACTCTGAAGGAATGCTAAGGAATTCTGTTGTTTTAAAGTTGATGATGCATCACTGTGAAAGTACAGACTATTGCAGTTGATAATATGCCACTGAGGAGAAATAACTATGGGGAATAAGGTTGAAACACACTGTCCTTCCTTTTTTTAGCTCTCATATTGAGATGTCATTAATATCTGTTAAGGCTATAAATAGAGATCTAGAGTAGAGAGTAGAGAGAAGCACTAGAGAGTGCATGGGAGAACGTGGGATATACTATATCCCACTATATACTATAAAATTAATGATAAAAACTGTTGATCCGACTCAAAACACCCTGGTTCGATGGTAAGCATTCAAGAGCATTGTTCAGGCTTACCTTGAAGTAGCCCCCTTCGTAAAGTGTGTTTGGGGGGCCAAAGATAGCCACCTCCCAGTTGTAGAGGTCCGACTCCTCCACCAGAGTGATGCGGAAACCTTCCACTGGCTCCTCCTGCAGGGATTTCAGCTCGAGCATCAGAGCCTTCTGAGAGCTCGGCATCTGCTGGTGTGCCATGACAGTCCCGATCCTTCAGCCTTACTGTGGATTCAAAGAAAATGCTTTTTTTTATTTACAGAATAATATATTATTTTATAGTTTTTGACAATTTCGTATGACGAAATATCTTATCAACAAATTATTTACGCATACTGTATTAAAAGAGGTATTACTAAATAAAAGCTATATACTCTATCTATCTATCTATCTATCTATCTATCTATCTATCTATCTATCTATCTATCTATCTAACTAAAACATAAAAACACTTATTTTCAAATGTATAATTAGATTAGTGCCAAAAACTATGCAACAACATTCTGATAAAAAAAAAACATGTTTATAGGCTGTTTATTACCTGCGCTGCTCCCAAGGAAATGTGATGTTTGGGTTCTTTAAACTTCCAGCTTCATGTAAATATTAATACGTTGCTGATATTTATGTATTCCTTGGGGCCCAGAAGGGACAGTTAGCCTCAATTTTCCTTTGTTATTTTTCGAATCCTGTTGCTTTTCCTGTTAGACGTGAAGTTATCAAGTCTTGAGGCAGAAATAAACGAAAATCAATCAATTGATCACCCTTACAAACAGTAAAACATAAATCAGCTGTTTGTTCTGTATCTGCTGCTGCCCGCAATGGAGGTGAAGGCGGTGGGTTGGGAGTTGTCCTCGTGTACTGCCCTAACGTTTACAAAAACTCTACAGCATGCAAAGAAACCTCTAATTTCGCTTTAAGTGGTGCAGAATATGTTTGTCAAACCCTGCAGGTCGCTGTCATCACGCCGTTTCGTTGCGCGTCTTCGGCCGCACAGCTGATCAGCTGCTTGTTTACATTTGTTCTGCTGCGAGGCTTCAACGCACCTTCAAAACCCCCCGTTTGCGCACAGAATTACACTGCCAACTCTGCTTTATCCGTCCACACCGACTCGACAGCGAAATAGCGTAATGGTATGGGTGTTATGGAAGTGGAATATGGAGATTAAAGAGAGCGCAGTAGAGATATATATGAACGATATCGACAGGTGATAATTTCTTTCGCCGTTTCTCAATCGCGTCTATTGATGCTTCCGGTTATCACAGTGCGTGCCTGAACACGTCTGTACGCGTGTGCGTCATGACGCAAGACACTCGACTGTAAATACACTTTTAGTGTTATTTTGAAGTGCCCATAGAACAGTCCCATAGAGTTATGTATTACATATGTATACTCAGCATATGTTATCTATTAATAAAATGTAGTAGTGTGTATATAATTAATCGGTAACACTTTACAATAACTACATTAGTTAACATGAACTAATAATGAACGGCACTTATTTATCTTTGCTAATGTTAATTTCAGCATTTAATAATGCTTTATTAAAATCTTGTTAACATTAGTTAATGCACTGTGAACTAAAATGAACAAACCATGAATAGCTGGATTTGTATTAACTAACGTTAACAAAGATTAACTAATGCTGAACAGAGGTGTTGTTCATGGTTAGTTCATGTTAACTAATCTATTAACTAATGTTAACTAATACAACCTTATTGTAAAGGGTTACCAATTAATCTATATAATAATAGATATATTACTGGGAATTAAGGGGAGAAGAGTAAGTCAATTTTAGTCAGTGTTTTTTAGTAAGGAAGTAATTAAAAAAAATACTAATAACATAAAATGCAATAATAAGATAAAAGGGAAAAAATAAAACTATGTAAAATAAATATAAAACTTACTATGTTTGCCTGTATGTTTTTTTTTTTTTTTTTTTTGCATAATGTGGTTTTGGGTTTTTTGTATGGGTTGATTAGACTTTAATGTGTAGTCTTGTGGATGGATGGATGGATGTATAGATAGATTTTAAACAAAGCAACCCTGCTACTTTTTGGTCTAATGTGCTTATGAAATGTTTGTCCATCAAAAAATAGTGTAACTATATATTTTTTATCAAATTTCCTGTCCCACTTGAAGAAATGTGGTTTCGAAAAGTGGGACAGTTTGATTAGTGTAATGTGGGACAGTACTTCAGTCAGTCAAAAATGTGTGGTGGTAGTGGGGCATGGTTTGTGGGACAAAAATGATTATTTACAGGGTTTTTGGTGTTGTTATACAATATTAGAATGAATTCTGACTCAAGGTTGAAACTAGCCTTAAAATTGTTCAGGTTGTTGTTTTGTTTTGCTTTTTACAAGTTGCACGATTTAAAATTTTGCCTTCAAATAGGCCTAGGCTGCCTATTGTGGTTACATTTGCTTGTTTGTGTCTGATAAGCAAAATGAACTAGAGAACAGTCAGGAATTCTGACTGTGCATTTAACTCTATAAAAGGCCTATGATAATTGTTGCTTAATGTCTTTATAACAAATGCATCAAAATATCATATTGTATTACTTGTCTGATAATGTTCAATTATCTTTATTTCATCTATCCATAACCAAGTGAATTACTAACATAAGAAGATTTTACTATTCTACATGAATCAAAGTGATTTTGGCCTTTTAACGTAGACTTTTCACTGTCCCACATTAGGAAGCTGCAGATTGTCTCAGACTTGCACTAAGAGCACTGCTATGTCTATCATTTGTTTTATGTATGTGTGATTTGAATGTTCTCTTTTGATTTGATTAGAACACAGGTTTTTTAAAATGGTATTAGGTGTGGATTTAATGTTATGACTACACATCGCAATATGTCACAGAAGTCTGAAATGCCAAAAATGTCCTATATTAGGACAATCTATCTATCTTAGGATAGATAGATAGATAGATAGATAGATAGATAGATAGATAGATAGATAGATGGATGGATGGATGGATGGATGGATGGATGGATGGATGGATGGATGGATGGATGGATGGATGGATGGATGGATAGATAGATGATGGATGGATGGATGGATGGATAGATAGATAGATAGATAGATAGATAGATAGATAGATAGATAGATAGATAGATAGATAGATAGATAGATAGATAGATGATGGATGGATGGATGGATGGATGGATGGATGGATGGATAGATAGATAGATAGATAGATAGATAGATAGATAGATAGATAGATAGATAGATAGATAGATAGATAGATAGATAGATAGATGATGGATGGATGGATGGATGGATGGATGGATGGATAGATAGATAGATAGATAGATAGATAGATAGATAGATAGATAGATAGATAGATAGATAGATAGATAGATAGATAGATAGATAGATAGATAGATAGATAGATAGATAGATAGATAGATAGATAGATAGATAGATAGATAGATAGATAGATGATGGATGGATGGATGGATGGATGGATGGATGGATGGATGGATGGATGGATGGATGGATGGATGGATGGATGGATGGATGGATAGATAGATAGATAGATAGATAGATAGATAGATAGATAGATAGATAGATAGATAGATAGATAGATAGATAGATAGATAGATAGATAGATAGATAGATAGATAGATAGATAGATAGATTGGTTGATTACTGGTTTACTTTTGAAATAGTTAATAGTGAAATAGACAAACACAGATTCTCTATTTTATCTATCTTTTACTTGATGGTTATTACAGTTCACTAACCAACAATATACAACAAACTAAAATAGATCAAAACATTCATTTTTCAGGGTGATGGACTCAAACCCGTGCTGAACCCATGTGCAAAGGACGACACAGATGGTGACGTCTCCTCCACAGTTCCTCGCTGATTGGTCGAATCTGCCATCATTCAGTGGAATGCATGTCGTCACACAGGAACCAAAGGAGGCGGTCAAACCAAGATGGCGTTCCGCGATGAAGCAGGAAATATACTCTGTTTTCAGTAAATCTCCTCATTTGAGAGCGCCGACCAGAGCTTGTATGTCCGAGGACAACTGAGAGACCTATTCGGAGACTGAAGACAGAGCAGATACTGGTAAGGACGCCGGTGGGACACGCAGGGACAGTTTGAGGGGCGGTGGCAGAAGTCGGGCCCTGTTAGGTCGCTTCACTAACCTGAACCGAAACGCAACTAGACAGTTGTTTTTAACCAGATGCCCACGTTCATTTCGGTGCTTTTCTACTTCTTAAGTACCAGATCTTTGGTTTTAGGTCATACATATTTTAGTTATTTGATTGACATGACAGATCGAAATGAGAAAATCGTAATAGCTTGGTAAGAAGCCAGGAAGAAATATGTGTCATCATCCAGTTTCAATATAAACCAACTTCGCAAGGCTCTCTCATCAGTATGTATAAAAATGCATTGTTGAATGTAAACTGGTATTGGACTCATCTAGATGGCTGTCTGTATGAAATATGCCTTGTCTTTATTACTACGCAACAAAGCTGTATGTAGTCAACAGACTGGTTATGATTTTTATCCCTGATCAGCTGCTCTGCTTTTTATGTAAGACATGAAATGGTGAAATGATATTGAACCGGTTTTGTCAGCCTGTTTGTCAGCTTGTGATACAGTTTTGGGCTTGTTCCCTGGTTATCATGAAGTAGATTGTCAGTTGTGCGTAGTTTATTGATATGTTTGTTTTTTTAGGTTGTGAACTTCATGTAAATGTAGAAGCTTACAGTTTACTGTTGTTTGTTTACATTTTCAAAAGAAAAGTCCAAGCGATGCTTTGGGATATGCTGTGTTTTCTAGTGATCTGACAATATATTTTTTAAAGTGCTTGGAAGTATCAGATTACCGATATGTAGCCTTTATTTTTAAATTTGACATCATTAGACAGCAATGCAAACATGCCATAATATGCATTATTATTATTTGTATTTTTTCCATATGTGTTTTGGGAATGGTTAACTCTTCTTCTTTTTTTGTTGTTGCTTAAAATGCTATGCATTTTACACTTGATTAAATGTTATGTAAAGAGTAATTAATGCAAACGATATACAAAATACATTATTACAGTTGATGCCTGATTAAGTAGAAATAATGGTAAATATTCAACCGTTCAGAAGTTTGTGGTCAGTAAGGCATAAAAAAGAAATGAATGCCTTTTTTTTATTCAGTCTGGACACATTCAATTGTTTAAAAGTCCCTGTAAATATATTACATTTTTTTACATAAGATTTCAGATTAATTTAGTTGTTTTGAACTTTCTATTAATAAAGAATCAATTTCATAAATAATCATAAAGGTTTCAGCGTTCAACAACAACCGTTTTGCCCTCATGGGAAAAAATACATTTTAAATTGTAATAATAATATTTCACAAATTACTGTATTTTTAATCAAATAAAACCAGCCCTGGAAAAATACTTCCTTCCTCAATTTTACAGACCACAAACTTTTAACCAGTAGTGTATTGTATAGGTCAAACTGATTGCTGATCAGTTTTCCATTGGTTATGACATAGTTTCAGTTTAGTTTGTGTAATTTTTTTGTATTCAATAGTTTGTAGATTAATAGTTAGACATACTATTTTTCTTTGTAGATCAATAGTTAGATTATTACAGCTATTAAAGTTGAATTTAAATAGCATATTTCATCAGTGTCTTAAATCTAATCACTCAACCAAGCAATTCTGTTGTTATCTTAAACAGTACAATTCTAATTCTCTTTCTTATATTTGGCCAATTTTGACAATGTATAGCCCAAAGATTATCTTAAACCTTGCTTGTTATGTAATATTGAATAAATATTGTAATTTTAATGTTAACATTGCAACTTCTATAGAGACAAATCAAAGTACAAGGAAGAGAAAATAACTGTCCACAGTTTGTGTGTATTTATGTTGTTTGTGTATCTCATTAGTTACTCTAAATGGCTGCGAGGAAGTCTGGATCAGATATCCACAACAACGGTGAGTCAGCCAATCAGCTGTCATGATTGTTTAGTTTTTTTTTATAGAGAACAAAATGAAAAATACAACATCAATAAAGGACTCATTTTAAAATCATTTGATTTCCTTGTTCTTCTGTTACTTCACTTGATGTTTCAAGGACCCGTCAGCTACCTTGATGATGTTCCCTTCAAGCTCAATGAGAAATTCCGCTGTCCCTCAAAAGTGGGTCTTCCCATTGGCTTCTCCTTGTCCGACTGTAATTCCAAAATCTTGGATCTGCAAGTAAGTCTGATTTTCCCTTTAACTTTCCATCATACAAGTGTTTTTGTCAGAAATAATTAATTAATTTGCTTTTACTCCAGTATGACTTCAGTCTAGAACGACGGAGCGTTCAGTGGGGGGAGGAGCTCGCCAAAGCACGAGCCGCCGAGGCTCGAGCAGCGGAGGTCGCGCGGGTGGACTCTGAAAACGAGAGGCAGGCTGCTCAGGATGCAGAAGCCGGATTGGTTGGGGGGAAGAAAGCCCGCCCCTCTGATGAGCAGGACGTTGTCCCACCAGCATTGAATCCGGTTTTAGCTGGTCTATGGCACAACGCAATCCTTACGCCTCTCCCAGCCCCCTCTTTTGGACAGATGCGACCAGCACCTAGCAACCCGGCCCCGCAGAGTCTGAACTTGGCTGACTTTGAGCGAGAGGAGGACCCTTTTGACAAACTTGAGCTTAAGACACTGGACGACAAAGAGGAGTTGCGGAATATCCTGCAGAGTCAACCGCAGTCGTCTGTTTCGCCTCCTCCGCTTCCTCCAGCAGAAAATCGTCCCACTTCTCCAAGTACTTCGCCTCCTCCTCTACAGGCCAAAGCAGGAATGTTCCATAAACCCAATGGACTGGTTGGACTGCTGGACTTAGACCGGGGTGGGGTTGTGGGGGGACAGACTGATGCCGACCGCCCATGTAATATTCGCTCACTGACTTTCCCCAAGCTTTCAGATGCAGCAGACTCCCCCTCAGAACCTCCTCTCAGTGTTTACCCACCACGCAGTCTGTCCAACGGCACGCCGCCATCCCTGCAGAGAACAGCGTCAAATACCAACACGACACTCCCCGAAGAGCAACCTGTCTATGTTCAGAATGGGACACCGAAGCAGGTATTGTAAAATGGCATTGCATTTCAGTGCTGATTGTTGGCATGTAAAATAGTCAACCCAGGTTCATTGGAAAGAATTGCAAAATTATATTAAGTAGCTTCTTGCACGTTTTTCAATATTTTCAAAAGTAAAAAGTCCAGCTAAAAAGCGCTAAAAGCGTGTTCAGTTTGCTTGAATTTGGCAATGTTTTATTTCATATTGCTTGTTGTACGTATCGAAACAAAAATTAAATGTCCAATGAGTGACCCTTAGTCGCATAAAAAAAAATAAAGTAGCCCCTACACCTGTGGTTCTCCACCTTTTTTACCCCCTTCCTCTCTGAATTAATAACGCAAGGACCCCCGCCCCATCCAACCTTTTTTACTCACAAAAAACATTTGTATTATAGTGTTATTACTTTTCAACTCCATATTATAATTTTTTTAAACCAAATTAATTCAAGATAGATTTAAACCTCCAGTGTTTCTATTCTCTAATTCTTTACAATGTAAAAGTACTTACTCTGCTCAGTTATACAGTAACTTAAACAAAGAAGCACAAGTCAAATATGATGTTATAACGATAAATACACATGCACGGTTTGTTTGCGCATCATTAATAAGAACCGCACTAAGGCCGTGTGTCCACCAAAGTGTTTTTTCACGCGGCTGGCTGGCGTATTCAATTGTTTTCAATGGGAGCGCCGCGTTTTTAGAACGCCTTGAGCGTAACGAGGCGCTGAGCAAGTATTTCACCACGCTCAAGCGCTGAGCGCTCAGTGTTTTTTACTGGTCGCCAAGAGTTGAAGAATGTTCAACTTTGAGCAAAACAGATCTCATCACTGTCACTTTTCACCCAGCCGTCCAATCACAGTGGAGGAGGGGCGGGACAAATACAACACCGACCAACATTCTGCATGTACAACGTCAACTGATGAAAACAAGCAGCATAATAACGGAACAAAATAATTTAAAACAAGAGCCAGAGGAAATACTTTACATTGTGTCAGCATTTTTATATAGAATCGATACAGAAACAAACGATCTGAGAAATGAGATACTAGTAACACTTCCATGTATAATCCGTATCATAACAAGCAAAGAGTCTCAACTGAAAAAAACGCTGTGCTGCCAAAATGCTCTCAAGCGCCAGAGGCGAGTTGTTAGACCATCAAAACTTTATTAGTGACACTGGTTTTCTTTATCCAACTGAGAGATGTAGTTTGCGTATCCTCTGTTCATGAATCGGTGTGGTGTTTTGAGACGCCGTTCGGTCTGTATTTCACACAGCGTGATTAGAAACGGCTTGGGCTCACAGGATGCGTACGAGAGAGGTGGTGCTTTGTTAATTTTTTAAATTTAACATGATGATAAAATTAATTAATTATATAAATATATTTAAATAAATTAAGTTATCTGTCACTTTTTACCGTCCGATCACAGTGGAGGAGGGCCGGGATAAATACAATACCGACCAACTGCCACATTCTGCTTGTACAATGTCAACAAGAAGCATAATAACGGAACAAAATAATTTGAAACAAGAGCCAGATTAAATACTTTACATTGTATCGACATTTTATATAGAAACAAACTATCTGTGAAATGAGATCCTAGTAACACTTCTGCGGATATTCCGTATTATAACAAGCAAAGAGTCTCAACTGAAAAAAACGCTCTCAAGCGCCCACAGCAAGGCGTGCTGGACACGCGGCCTAAAGGTTGTTGGTGTTTTACTGTCTCTATTGGTAATTTCACCTGGAAACTGCAGTGAATTTTATGTATAGGTACATTTTGGAGTTTTGCCACAATGTTGGTAGAGGCATGTTTTTATAATGAGCCTAGGTTGAAACTGATTTTCTTCTAAACGTTTCTGCAGTCAAACTCCGTCACAGCTACTAATCATCCGACTGCTGCCACTATCCTTCTCGGCCTTTCTCCCAGTGAACGACAGTGTGTGGAGACGGTTGTGGGCATGGGTTATTCTTACGAGGGTGTTCTCAAAGCCATGCAAAGACAAGGACAGAATGTGGAACAGGTCACTTTTTAGTCTTGATTATCCTTCCTTCCAGTCTCTGTGATGGTGTGGTTCATGTAAACGATTAAATGAGACTCTTTAAGTACTTAGTTGTTATGCTGTTTGGCTCATTCGTAGGTACTGGAATACCTGTTTACTCACAGTCGACTGTGCGATCGAGGTTTTGATGCGACTGCTGTGGAGGAGTGCTTGGAGATGTACCAGGGATCAGAGGAAAAGGTTTGTGAATTCTGACAGCCTCAAATACACACAAAGACTGAATGGCTATCTACTGTCTCATTTGAATATACATTTGCATGTGTACTTGTTTTCATGTGCTTGAAAACACTGAACCTATAAGTAATTTAAACAGAATTCTACTTTGTGAGAACAAAGTGTCGTTTAAGTGAGGTAAAAAATAAAAAAAGTGCCCATTCTGGACATTCTGCATTACATGTCCTTTTATGTTCTATGGAATTAAAAAGTCTTTATATTTTATACGGTTTTATATTTATGCAACATTCTCTCCCATAGGCTTTTGAGTTTCTGCAGCTGATGTCACGGTTTGGGGAAATGGGCTTTGAGAGGAACACTATTAAAGAGGTATTGCTTGTGCACAATAATGACCAGGACAAGGCGCTGGAGGATCTGATGGCCCGAGCGGCTGCAAGCTGAGCTTCGAGAGTCTGTCCACCTGGAGCCACCCCTCCCCTTGGCCCTCCGAGGTGTCCTGGCTGTGGAAGGATGTGATTCTCTTTATCTCTAAGACAGGACTAGTGATTTTGTATCCTAATAAAGATATACCTCTTGGGGTAGGGATTGATGGCACCACCCAACTGTGCATTCATCCCTCTTCAGCTGTATGTCTGTTAAGTGATCTTAGAATGGTGATGAGTGGGAGGAGCCTAACCCTCCTTCGAGTATCGGCATTGGCTAGTGTCTCTGTTGCTATGGTGACAGGCTAGACTGGGCGGTATTGGAGAAACAGAATTGAGCGGAGCCCCATTGACACCAGGTTTGACAGAATACGGACTCAGAGTGACACTCGGAGCTATTACGCTGCCATCTCCCGCTGCTGGATGCAGGCTTTCGAAATTGAAACCTGAACACTCATAAATACAACCCATGACCGAACAGAAACCCCACAGAAGTGCCCTCTCTCATATTCTGTCTCTACTGTTTGTTTGTTCATACGTTGTTTATATGTTTGACAGGCGGAAACACTTTATCTTTCTTTATTTGTCCTTTTTTGAGATTGTGTTTCTTTGCTCTATGATTAGGAACTGCTTTAACAGAACTAATCACCATTATGTAAGTTTGCCCGGTTGGCTTTTGCACTGGAATTAACACATTTAGCAAGATATATTGGTACATTCAGCTGGAGCTGCAAAATTTAAATGATGCCGCCACTTTTTCATACAAATGACATGCAAATACTGCACAGGCACACTGAATCACAGATGTTAATATAAACATATTTAAAGATCTGTAAAGATACACTGTCAGTTTCCATCTGTAATAAAGAAATTGAGAAAATTAACACACCCTACTGAGGTGAACACGTTAATATGAGATATGTTCTGAAATGTATTGGATAAAGCAGAAGAAAAATGGAGGTACACTAGCGTTCAAAAGTTTTGGGTCAGCATGTTTGTTTGATACGTTTGTTTCGCAAGCATGCATAAAATTGATCGTAAGTGACAGTTATGATTTTTAGTTCAAATAAACCCTGTTATGAATTTTCTATTCATCAAAGAATCCTGAACTGCAGAAACCACATTTCCACAAAAATATTGAGCGGCAGTTTTCAGTTTGATATTAGAAATGTCTATTGAGCACCAAATCAGAATATTAGAGTGATTTCTGAAGGATCGTGTGACACTGAAAACTGGAGTAGCCTAATGATGTCAAATTCAGCTTTGCCATTACAGGAATAAATGTGAAATGTATTTCGTCTTTAAAGTGAGTTTTACATATTAAAATCCCCCAAAGCTGCACAACTGTACAATGAAAACATTAATAAAGTGACTGAGGCCCCAAATATCCTGAGTGTACACCCTAAACCAGGGGTGTCCAATCCTGCTCCTGGAGGGCCACTGTCCTGCAGAGTTTAGCTCCAACCCCAATTAAACACACCTGAACCAGCTAATCAAGGTCTTATTAGGCATATTAGAAACTTCCAGACAGGTGTTGAGGCAAGTAAGAGCTAAACTCTGCAGGACAGTGGCCCTCCAGGACCGACTTTGGACACCCCTGCCCTAAACGAACAGTGCATATGGGTTCAATTATTAAATTACTATTATCATTTTCGATCAAATAATGCAGTCTTGGTGAGCATACTTCTTTTTAGAAAACCGGAATAAAGGCCCAGTCACACCAGGGAAGATAAATATATAGTTCTAAAAATCATTCTCAATATTAAAGAATACTAGCAGAGTCCACACCACAGCTATAACGATAACGGCACAGAGAAACGATATCGTTGGAATCTCTTTCAGAACGATTTTATGCTGCAGCCAATCAGAATCAATCCTGCTGTAACGTGCTCGAGTATTTAAAGCGGCAGACATCACGAATAAACAGAACGATATCATCTGCTGGTATTGACACTAAATATAGAAAATAACATAGTTATCTTTATAGTTATCGTTCTTGGTTTGAACAGGCCTTAAATTTTTCGACCCCAAACTTTTGAACCATAGTGCTCCTGATAGTTGTGCAAACAGGTGAGACTGAATTGCCTTGACTGTTACTGTGAATTATTCTTGTGAATAATTGTGGCATCTTTTGGGCCATAAGAAACTATTTGAATGGACTTTTAGAGCTTTGGTCATCAGAGCAAACCTGTATGTCTGTTCAAATATGGGATTAGCCAACTTGCTCAAACAAGAGATAATGGCTTCCTCTTAGAGGAAAGCAGAAAAAGAGGCAGAACTGTGCAATACACTTTACTTACATCATTAATTAATAGGTCCAATGTCTAACCTCATACTTTGTGATACTGAATTTTGACCTTTGGTTATCAGCAGAGTGAATGTCATTTAAAAAAAAAAATACAGGTCATATTCCACCCCAAAATCCTAAAAAAAATGATTTGTGTATTTTATAAAGAAAACCAAGCTCATTTTTAGGACCATTCATTTGTTTGTTTGTGTTTGCATTATTTTATTCACTGCAATAATGGTCTTGATGAGATCTTAATGACAAAGACTTTTATTTTTTTACATTTTGGTTTTGTATTGAAACATGACCTGCATATATTTTTGAGAGGTTTTGTGACATTCCCCCCTTAAACAGTGTGAGTGTGCCATTTATTTATTTATTATTTTCTTTTTACTTTGAGTAAATGCATTTGAAAGTGACATGTGAAGGCCAAGTATGGAAAGCCATACTCGGAATTTGTCCTCTGCATTTAACTCATCCAAATTAGTGCACACATATGAGTAGTGAACACACACACACTGCAAACATTTTTGGATGAGGTGTAGATTTTTTTTAATGCTCCAGCACCCAGAGACCCTCATTTGACTCTTTAAATGTGTCAAATAGACAGCAGTTGTTTTTTTTAGACAGCAGTCTTCAGTTGTAAACCGAGTCTCTCAAGCTTTTACCTGGAATGAGACAGACTGAAAACCTCAAACAAGATTGTGTTACTGTTGATACTGTTCAAATTACATCAAGCACTTTCCCCTGAGATGGAATCATTTCTGAAAGAGATGTCCCTGGGGGCAGATATAGGTTATTGGGCAGCTCATATGGCCCATTATGAATTAAAGTGCTGAATTCTTTAGCAGCCAGATGTGCGTTATTATTATTTATTTTTTTGCTGTTATAGGTACAAAAACAGCCCTTTTAAAGTGAAATGAAAATTCTGTCTCTAAGTTGTTCCAAACTTGTATGAATGTCTTTCTTCTGCTGAACACAGAAATAGATATTTTGAAGAATATGGGGAACTAAACAGATGATGGAGCCCATAAAAATAAATACTATCAACTCAACTGTTTGGTTTCTGACATTGTTCAAACTAGCATCTTTTGTATTCAGCAGAACAAATAAATTCATACAGGTTTGGAACAATTTAAGGGTGCGTAAATGATGACAGAATTTTCATTTTTGGGTGGACCATTCCTTTAAGCTCACTTTCCATGTGCAAATTATTTTGACAAGTGTTGCCTACAAATGTTTAAATTGTAATGTGTGGGTGCTTGTTGGTGCAGGTGGATCGCATGTAGATGTCCCAAAAAAATCGAAAAAACAAATAAGAAAGAGAACTTTGCATAAAGAAAATAGAGATATATACATGGGTTGGGCAATGAAGCTGAACCACCTGGTTAGTATGGTGTAGGGCCTCCTTTTGTGGCCAATACAGCATCGATTCGTCTTGGGAATGATAGAAACAAGTCCTTCACAGTGGCCAGAGAGATTCTGAGCCATTCCTCTTCTAGAACAGTGGCCAAGTTACTGTGTGATGCTGGTAGAAGAAAATGTTTTCTGACTTGCTCCTCCAAAGTACCACGGAATGACTCAAATTTAGATCTGGTGACTGCATGCAGGCCATGGGAGATGTTCAAATTCACTTTCATGTTCATCAAACCAGTCTGTTACAAGTGTTGCTGTGTGTATTGGTGCATTATCATGCGTGTATATTTTTACTAACCCGGTGGTTTTACACGGCACCCCTTTTAGGGTATATGTTTGAACAATTAGGTGCACATGGTCCTCCAGAATGATTCGGTAGTATTTGGCAGTGACGAGACCATCAAGCACCATAGGGAATGGCATGATATTGCAGCCCAAACCATCACTGGTCCACCCCCGTTCTTCACTCTGGGCACGCAACAGTCCAGGTCTTATAAGCTTCATTGGGGCTTCTCCACACTGCAACTCCCATGGATGTGGGAAAGACAGTGAAGGTGGACTCATCAAAGAACTATACATTTCACATTGTCCACATCCCAAGATTTGCACTGCTGGCACCAAAGAAACTGACATTTAGCATTGACACGAGTGACCAAAGGTTTGGCAGCCCGACCATGAATATCGATTGTGGAGCTCCCGACAAACAGTTTTGGAGGAAACAGGAGAGTCGAAGTGCACATTCAATTCTGCAGTGGTTTTATGTTTTGTTTTTTTTTGGATACAATCCGGGTTAGTACCTGGACATCCCTTTCAGTCAGCTTCCTCTTGCATCAACAGTTACTCCTGATGGATGTGGTACGTCCTGTGTTGGTATGCTAACATTACACTGAATACCACGGCACTCGATAACCCACAAAAACTTGCTGTCCTGGTCACAGGTGAGCCAGCGAGACGCACACCAACAATTTGTCTTTTGAACTCTGATGTCTCCCATTATGTTGTGTGGATTGCAAAATTGTATGTACAGCTGTGCTATTGCTCTGCTAATTCAACCTTTATTCTCTGTTCTTACTGATGAAATGTAAAATCAGTGAAGATTGGCCATATATAGGCGTGGAACCTCCAACACTGTATTGGACAGTGTTTCATTATCCAACCCCTATATATATATATATATATATATATATATATATATATATATATATATATATATATATATATATATATATATATATATAGTACTGTGCAAAAGTCTTTGGCACGTCAGTATTTTTTTTTTACAAAAAAAGTTTTAAGCCAGTTATTTATATCTTTTGCTGTGGTGTGTTAGTAGGATGTATCGGTTTACATTTCCAAACGGTTCTTTTGCCATGAATTGTAATAATCTAGTGAGATTTATGTATGCACAAGGAGTCTGACAACAGCCAGTATGATCTGATCTCACCATCAAGTCCATCTTTAGGTTTCTTCAAGCGTCTTGGAGACGTTGCCACAGTTCTTCTTGATTTAAACTGTCTCAGTTTTTGGCACACCGGCTGTTGTCAGACTCCTAGTGCATACAAAAATCTAACTGGATTATTACAATTAAAGGCAAAAGGAATGCTTGGAAATGTAAACTGATATTAAGACTGTGCCTAAGACTTTGGCACAGTACCGGTTCATAAATTATATAAGTCTTGATGCAAATTTAATAATACATTTTAGATGAAATATGACCCACATATGTTCTTAAGAGGTACACCCATCCCGTACAGGACTGATTATTCAAATAAAGTAAACATGGTTCATCCTAGTCTACTTTTTGTGCCAGCATCCCTCAGTCTAGGATGAACAGACTAGAAAAGGCTGAAAAGAACAGAGCAGACCCACTGCTAGCTGCATCACAAAGAGCATTCTGGCCTGGAGTGAGTCAGCGCTCAAATGCAGATCTATTGTTATAATTGTAAATGGGGAAATGTCCTGAACCTGATGGACAGTTAGAACAGGGCTTTTGTCTTAACGATATGAGATCTGTTGCTCTTAAATGTGATTTAAAATAATTTCAGACTTCAGTGTGATTAAACTTCATCTCCTTTTCTAAAAGTGTGGCTGTCACTGGTGTTTATGATGCATATTTGGTCCAGGAGTAGCAAAAATAGAACCTGAACTTTAATCAACAATTTTGCTTGTATAACTGCATGGGGAAACTTCCAGTGGAACTTGAGGAACAGAAAGTGAGCAGCAACAAAGATCACAGGTTTAAGGCAATTCATACCTTGTGTTAAATGAGGTTGTTAAACAGCTTATTGTGTAACAAAATTAATATTTGTGCATTAGCATTGTTATCTGTGATCTGAATATTAACCATTCCAATAATCAGAGAGGAGGACATAACTAATTAAATGCAGCTCATTCAGTTAATGTTAATTTCCAAACTTTTATTAAATAAACTGGAAATGTGTTATTATAAAGCTCTTTACACTCCAAACTTCACGAGGTGCTGGACACTTATTTCCTATTTTTCCTTCACTATTCAGTCATCATTTTAAAACAAAACGTAGTACTTTATATTTCTCTTAAAACTCATTTATTTTGTGTAAAATTGTATAAAAGTTATACAAAATCTCAATGATATAGTCATATAATTTGCAGGAATATTTTAAACAACTGACAACTCTAAATTTAGCGACGCCACTAATACATCATAGCATAATAGAGTTTAATTATTAACCTAATAAACAACTTTCTAGAGATTAAATCATTAACATAAAGACCACTAAAGTTAACGTAATGGCGACTTGTTTGTTTTCCAAATGAAATTGATGACCAGAGATTATTTTTATCCAGCCATTTTATTTAAATGCCACATCTTCTTTTATAGACTTTAGAAATCTCCGAATTGTAAGAATGAATATATATCTAGAGCAGAACAATTTATTTACAAGCAGAAAATGAAACGTGAGCCGTAGAACGTGAGAAGGTCGAGCGGGGGCGCGCACGCACGAACCGACGCGCGCGCGAACGCTTGACCTTGTTTTTGTTGACGTTTGACTGGAGTGCGGCTGCGCGCGGCGATGTACGTTGTCGGATGACGCGTTTTGTCAGGAGAACGACGGATAGAGAGAGAGAGAAAGAAGATAGGTGAAAAGTGAGCTCGGTGCAGGGGAGGGGCAGCTGTACCGTTGTAGCTCCTCCACACAGGCGGAAAGCAAACAAACCTGCCTTAAAAACGACCCAAGCGGATCGGGGATCGGCCCCTTAAACAGAATCGGGCGGTTATTAGCCGACTAGCCGACGCGACTAGGTTGGATTCGATTAGTCGCGCCGCTTCACCAGCCCAGAGGCCTCCGAAACAACTACATCGCCATTATATGATCCACTTCCCAGCGTCGCTGCTACCCTCCATGTGGGTGAGGGACCTGTGCGTGTCGGGCTATGGCGAGAAAAACAGTTAGCAGGAAAAGGAAAGCAGAGGAGCCCAAGGAACAACAGGTAAAAAAAACCCAGATCTCTCTTATATCTGAAACACTATGCAGCCATATGCTAACCTCTCATTATGTATGAAATAATAACCAGGTAAAATGGGAAACAGAAGCTCAAAATGTGACCGTTAACAAACAGGAAAAGATTGCAGTCTAATGTTTGCACCAGTCTGCTTAACGCTACTTGGCTAAAGGCTAATGGTGGGGTTGTTAACTTAGTTGTTGTTGACATTGATCTGGCATTGGTGAGCTGGTTTATTCATGTGTAATCATTTATCAGTTGCCTTGGACATTAAGGTTGGAGTAAGGACTGAGTACGTCTTTATCCTGCACTAGATTACAGGATAATGATACTCCAGCTAGAGCTAGACAGCATTAACTGATCAGTCGCCCAGTAGGACTGAGATCTGCTGTAGTTCTCCATTATTTCATCATTAATATTAGATTAGATTCAACTTTATTGTCATTACACAAGTACAGGTACAAGGCAACGAAATGCAGTTTAGATCTAACCAGAAGTGCAATAGCAGCAAGTGCAGGATATACAATGGATGAATAAGTGCAGGACATTGATATGTACTATATATATATATGTATATATATATGAGAGAGAGAGAGAAATGGTTATTACTGTAAACAGAATTTTTTATGAGAAATATCAATAACACAGTGTCTTTTGCGGAACAATCATTCTTGATACGATACAAAACGTTAGTCATATTTCTGAACGTATCAACATTTAATGTTTTTAACATATGTAGCAATGTATTCGATTTTCTCTTTATTGTAATATAACGCTAGAGCCACATTTCCTCAGACCTATCAAATATTTTATATAGATTAAATAAATGTGACCCTGGACCACAAAACCAGTCATAAGGGTCAAATTTTAAGATGCATCATATGAAAGCTGAATAAATAAGCTTTCCATTGATGTATGATTTTGTTAGGATACAATTATTTGAAACTCTGGAATCTGAGGGTGCAAAAAAAATTCTAAATATTGAGAAAATCGCCTTTAAAGTTGTCCAAATGAAGTCCTTATGAACGCATATTACTAATAATTATCCTTTTTTAAAATGTTTTATATATATATATATATTTACAAAATATCTTCATGGAACATGAGCTTTACTTAATACCCTAATTATTTTCAGCATAAAAGAAAAATTTATAGTTTTGACCCTTACAATGTATTGATGGCTATTGCAACAAATATACCCGTGCAACTTATGACTGGTTTTGTGGTCCAGGGTCACAAAGAAAGCAGGCATATAAATAAGTAGCCTTTAAAGAAACATTGCTTCTATGTCTTGTCCTGACAGAAAAAAAGAGTTGAATTTTAGCCACATTTCACAGCTGTGTCTGTACTTTTTGTCAAAACTGTGAGGTATTAATGGAATGAGTTCAACATCATATAGGTGCTGTTGATATGTTTATAATTTTAAATAATTGGCTATTTCTAACTAGACAACTTATTTTGTGTCTGTTGATTATGACCTTGTAGGTGATGTAGTTGATTCACAGGACAGGATAGAGTTCTCATATGGGTCTTCGGTGCAAGCAACACTGCTTGTAAGACTAGTTGCTTTCCTTATTTGGTTTTGTTGAAAGTTTATTTCTGTTATCACAGGTTAGCACTGGACGTATCCCTGTGCCATATGTAAAAGAGAAAATCATTAACTTCATCATCACTCATATCATAGGCCTCAACAATTGATGCTAGTAATAACTAGACTTTATGCGGTGATTGATTGTCTAGACTTTGTGTTCATCTCACTGTGTTCATTTAAATTTCATATTATTAATAAAAAAAAATGTCAAGCTTCAATACTTTCACATATCATAGCTTAATATACAGACAACTACACATCTAAGGTGTTTGCAGGTTTATTCCTTTTGAAATGTTTGTTTGTGTATCCTGACCAGCACAACCCAGCATCAACCAATGGTGTGAGTTTGGGGCGGGACTATAGGGGCTCAGATGAGATATTTTTGTAGTACAGCTTGATTGTTAGTGCTGATCCTTGCAGGTTTCCCACAGCTTTAACACTCTTGAAGGTCTTTTGTCTTTGTATGATTATACACTTTTGCTGAGTTTGTGAATGGGAAGGTGGCCATGTATTGACTAAGATCCTATTCTGACCTACTTGGCCGTTAGTATCTGGGTCAGTCAGAAAGGGCTGATGTTTATTGGCCTGAAGGGGGATTGGAAGAGCATTACTGGAGTAGAAACACATCAGTGTTTATGACTAGATCTCACTCAGGACAGATGATGTCATTTCAGCAAGAGTTATTTATATGGATGATAATGTCTTGATTATCATTATGATGTCAGCGCTGTTTAGCGGGAACAAGCATTAAAATAAATGAGTCTCCCTCTCACACACTCATTGTTGGGCCTACGGGAGCTGATATACTTCAAGCCATTGGTTTTACACGCCCCTGTCATGGCTATATTTGATTTGTCGATGCTCGCCGGGAGCACATGACCGCTTTGTCTGCCAGCCGGCGTTAGCATCAGATAGATACCCTCACTTTTGTTGGTTTGCTGTTTTGATGCAATTTCTTGTGTTTGATTGTATAAAGTGCTGTTAGCAGGATGAGGTGATGCATTTTCAGTGCCACCAGGTGTTTTTCCTCGAATGCAAGCTGTTTTTAAAAAGCTGCAAAAGTGCCTACACAGTGCTGGATTGCAAAGAAGCCACCTAAAACCAGATGTCCTGTGAAATTGTTCTTATAATTTTGAGTTTCTGTTGAAAAAAGGTTACATAATCAGAATGAGAGAGAAAATATGCAATTAACTAACAAGAAAGAGCATTTTTGTAAGGTAAAATTAAGGTTTAAATGAACAGTTTTATGAGGAGGATCTAATGCTCACTTAGTTATTCTTGCAAACACTGATCATTTTTTGTAAATTTGTAAATTCATTAATTTCTTTGATTAATTAATTAATTTTCATGCTTTATATTATGTTGTGATGCTTGAATTTATTTGGTAGCATTTAAAATTATTGGTTTTAGTTTTTAGTGGTTTATGTTTGATTATTTAGTTAAATATATTTGATTTGATCTGTGATTTTTATCAGTTATAAATTGTTTGTTTATATATATATTGTTATCAGTAACTGTCAGTGAATGCTTTACAGTTTGTTTCAAGTGATAGCATTTTTTAAAATTGCATCATGCACGATAAAGAACTTTTATTATGAAGGTAAATTGTTTTCATTTAGGTTGTTTATATTTTGTCGAATCACTCCTTTTTTTTTTGTCCATCTGACAGTTTGACTGGTGTCACAGTGCATTAAAGCGTGCCCGCGTGTCCAGCTCAGCGCGTCATGCCCAGCACTGGTGGCAAAGCCGGCGGTCAGTGGTGTGCTCTGTGAGAGGGAGGGAGTTCCGCCCGCAACAGCAGCATGAGTGGAGCTTCCAGAGGAGTCTCCGCGGATTTGCTGCCGGACGCATCCCCGGAATCCTCAGAGAGAGAGAGTTCTCCCTCGGCCGCCTCAACAAGGTTTTCGCTTCCCAATGGCTCAACCACAGGCAGGTGGTGTGTGGGACCAAATGCAACACGGTGAGATGGTTTTCGATTAGTACTTCAGTATGTAATGTTATCATTGCTGTATTTATGATCTTTAACATATTAATGGTCTTTTCTCCCATTTAAATCGTGAAACATTTGAAAGTTTACTGTTAATTTTGATGTTTGGTGTAAACTGGGAAATAGATGAGAATACAAGTCTGGTATTTACATAAAAAAGAAAAAAAAAGAGAAGGCAAAAACAGTAGACCAACCAGCAGGGTTATTATTCAACAAAAAAAATTTAATGACAAAACACACAATAAAATTACTAAAACTTTAACTACAATGTAAAATATTAATAAATGTAGGATCTCACTGATGCTAAAATAACACTCTCTACCAGTACACAAAAAAAGGCACCCTACAGCAGGGGTCTTCAATGTTTTTCAGGGGAAGGACCCCTTAGGCAATAGAGACATGGAGCGGGGACCCCCAATACAGAATGTGTCAAACAGAGCATAGAGCCTTCGATATTAATAGAAACAAACTATATTATGTTAAGACTAAGGGTGCTCCGATCAGGATTTTTGGAGCCGATCACCGATCGTCCATCACAGGAAGCAGATCTATTTGAAGCCTTCTTTTTATCATGTAGAATTATTTATAGGGAATTTTACAGACATTCATTCAGGGCCTGAATTTTATTTCTGACAATGGGGGAATCCCCGCCTTAGGTGACTCTTGTCATATAAATGTATATAATTATCTCATAAATATTTGATCATGCAGTGCATTTTTGTTTTTAAAGACAAATTTTCAGGTAGGTCTAACATTAGTATTGAGGTAAGAAATACTAAAGACATTTAATAAGGAATCAAATGTAAATTAACATTGGTCTTCCCTGAATAAATTAAATTAGATTAATCCTTACACTTAAGGTTGCAAAAGTTAGTCATTCAAGAGCAGTGAGTGTTATAAAGGTTAATCAAACAACACAAGACAAAGAGACACTCAGAGACAGCAGCAGTTTATTCGACTGCTGTCACTTTAAGAGCGAATACGTTTACATGCAGCTGCACAAATGTGAGTGACGACGGGGTTTACGTGCATACTCCTCAAGGCGGTAATGTAGTACATACATTTGTGTGTATTTGATTATTTCAGCGCAATTTGTACGCACAAGTTTTTTGTGAAATGGCCTCTCTGTGTGTGTGTGCGCGCGCTCACGGTCTCTTGCAGAGCGCGCGAGTGCTGAGCGGTTTGAACACTGGCAAGACTTAAAAATAATTGCAAATGATAAACTTTAGTGACGATTCGACACTGCCTCGATTGTCTAACTTTAAGTGGCAAATTCTGTGTCAACTGTGCAGCTGTTTAGTTATTTAATACAGAAATATAAATTGTACCTCACCTTCAGCATTATAATTATTTTACCCGTGCCCGAAAGAGAATGAGACGGTGTCGATGCATGTCATGCCCTAGCTTTCACGGCAGGTGCGGGGTTTTATGTGTCGTCAGTCAGCATGAGATCGGTTCATGAGACCGCCGATCAATCATCCCAAAGCGATTATTGGCCGATAGAGATCAGTTGCCGATCAATCATCCCAAAGCGATTATTGGCCGATAAAGATCAGTTGCCGATCAATCATCCCAAAGCGATTATTGGCCGATAGAGATCAGTTGCTGATCAATCAGAGCACCCCTAGTTAAGATCAAAATGCACATTATTGTTGCACATGCATCACTGTCTTTATATTACTTGCCATTGTTAAAATTAACAAAATGCTGTGATTTAAAAAAAAAAAGAAAATTTACAATTCGTTAGTTGTTTGCGGTTGTAAATATTTTTTATTGATTTGCAGAGTCATACATTTATTTTACTAATCAGATGGACAATTAAACATTTACCTGAACTTTAGTTTCAAGTTTACTAAAACATTTTAATTTCAATAATTTTAAGATGGACAATTAAGAATCAAATCACTACAATTAACAATACGAACTATTACAGGAAAACACATCAACGAAAAATAAATCATACTTACAGGTTGTGGCCCGTAAACAGCTAGTTGTGCATTCACACTGGCAGTGTTTGTCTCGCGCAGCTGAACCGCGGCTCGTGTATTGCAAATACAGACTAATATTGTCCATTATGTCACATTTTCCGGTCTTCTCCTCCGACCCCTGTCTGTCTCATGCTTTGATTTATGATGGGCAGCATATATCTGCTGCAAATGCGACCTGTTCCCCTCTGTCTCATACACACATGCATATAACATGTTGTATGTTAAACGCCCTAGGAAGGGACGGGGTGAAAGTGGGCCTGCAGTCGGGATGAAAATAACAGCGTTTCGTCGGCATTGCAGCAACAACACTCCAGCCTACTAACTGCCTACTAACTATATGGCCTCGCCCCCCCCCCCTTATTTAATATTCTCGGAGGAGGGGTTTATGTAAATATTGGGGCTGGTGATGTCAGAGATCCTGGAGGAATGTCTAGTAGTCCCTACCGGCCGTTTGCTGTAGTCCTTAGAAATTGATTTCTTTAAAAGCAAATATCTCCCTTTGCTTTCAACTTTGAACGTTGTAACTTTGCAGATGTTGTTTATGCTCAAACAGCAACATTACACACTAGCTAAAGTTAGAAAAGTGAAATCGTGTTTTACCACCACTTTAATAAATTAAATTGCTTTTCCTCTTCATTTTTGTTATGCATTATTTGTTTTGGTTGTTTAAAAGCACACAATTTTTTAAATCTGATTAATCGATCGATTAAGTGCTAGATTAATCGATTACAAAAAGAACCGATAGCTGCAGCCCTAGTCTCCGCCTCCACTCCATCCTACGAGCTCAGAATACCTGATCCACTCGATCAACTTTACTGTAGTAAACGCAACACAATGGCAAGAAAAATCGGTTTATTTCAGCCATATGTTTGAACCAGAAATTGATTCAGAACGAGTTATACAGGGTCGTCTACAAGTCAATGTATAAGAATGTAATGCCTTTGATGTATCACTCTCTCTAAAACGTCTGACACAATAGTAATTGATAAGGGTGTGAACCTACACTGGTCTCACGGTTCAATTACGATTATCATGCAATCGATTCGGTTCAATTCGATATCACGATGCACCACAATGCATTGACGATGCACTGCATCCTCATGTATACAATTTTGTCATTCAGTTATATGAACTGAACCTTTAATTTTACCTGCACAAAGTAAACACGCTTCTTGAATGTATCAAACAAAACTCAAGTCTGGGCACAGAAGACAACAGGAGCATTTAGAACAAATACACAAAACACTAAAAGCCACTTCAGGAGGTGGTCTGGGCCGCATTACAGTCAAAACTAAAGTCTAAATGCATCTGGTTGTTGAAACCACATATGTAAATTTGACTAAATTTACTTCAATAAAATGCTGCTCATATCTGTTGTTTTTGTTGACGTGAACTCCAATAAATCTGCATACAGTGCAGGAATTGAAGATCAGATTTATATCCGTTTTGCGGAGATGCATTTATGTGCATTAAAAGATAGATCACCGATATCACAACAAATGCTGGCATCGGTATCGGCGAGTACTTGAACCCATGTACCGATCCGATACCATTTTCTTAAACAAGATATGACCGCGAGCTTTGCCTAACCACTAGGGGTGGCACGGTTCACAAAACCCACGGTTCGGTTCGTATCACGGTTTTAGGGTCACGGTTTTCGGTTCTGTACGGTTCTTGTTGTTGTTGATTTTTAATCGTTAACACTCCATAAATTTACTTCAGCATATGGTATTATGGATACCGTATTAAAAATTGTTATATCAAGTTGTTTCCTAACTGGCTGTCTACCGAGTCCGACACATTGTCGTAACATTTTTCATGTTAATCATATAAATTTTGATCAGAACAATGCACTGTGGCTTTAATTCAGCTGACCTGATTAACACATTTCACCATGAAGTGTCCCTTGTGTTTCACAATCACCATATGACATCCAGCGCTGTGAAAAAATAAAATACACGAAAACACAACACTGCCAGACGTTTTTGCCCAAGCTTCAAAGGCATGTTTAAATTATTAGAACTAGAAGCATATCTTAACTTTTAAATGTTACATTTATCATGTGAACTACTTATATACAACATATGCATGTGTATGAGACAGAGGGAAACACGGTCGCATTTGCAGCAGATAGCTATATGTTGCCCATCATAAATCAAAGCACGAGACAGACAGGGGTCGGAGGAGAACACCGGAAAATGTGACAGAATGGACTATATTTGCCTGTATTTGCAATCCACGAGCCGCGGTTCAGCTGCGAGACAAACACTGCCAGTGTGTGTCTGCAACGGGCACGCGCGGCTCCCGCTCTCCGCACTGCATCTGCCCTGCTATATGATGCTAGCGCATCCTCCAACTCCAGGCAGCCTTCCTTATCTCTCCCACTTTCATTTCTACATGTGACGTGACCTACAGCACTCTACTTTTACTTTACTGTATGTCCACACACCTCTTATTTCGCGCGAAAAGGACTCCCACTGTCTGAGGTAACATACGGGCACATGGATACATTGCGCATGCTCGAACCGTGCGACGCACACACTCCGAACCGAGACAAGCGAACCGAACGGTTAGGTTTTTTTCCATGTACTGTGCCACCCCTACTAACCACTGTGCGGTTCTTCTTCGCTGCTCAGAATGCATTGCAAACAGTTGCAGATATTGGGGCGTGTTGCCACAAGCAACCACTGTTTAGAGCAGCGAAGAAGAAATTAAAACGCTTTAGCAGTAGGCTATATCCGCCATAGATATACATAATAAATAATTATGTATATCTATGATGTCCGCTGTTTAGCAGTATTTCGTCTCTGTGTGGATGGCAGGCACCCGCGCACACATGCGCGTGACACTCGCTTGCTGTCTTTGTAATCTCTGCCGTGTGTCACTATCAAGCGGCAACCTCCCTCAGTTTCTCTACGTCCATTTTTTTTAACAGTCTATGGTCACTATATGAGGACACGAACGCATAAACTGTCACTTCATGAGAATTTACTGTTTCATTTGTGAAAACTGTCATATAAGAAACACAGACACTCAAATATCTTCACGGCAACCCGTCAAAATAAAAGTTTGGTTTGAAATTTTTTTAATTGACAGATTATATTAGGCTACTTTTGTACAATAGATTTAGCTACGTCTCTATGTAATAATAATACGTCTCTAATAATAATAATGCCTAGATGGTTGCTAATGTTCACTTGTTTTTTTTGTAAAGAGATTATTTTCTGATTAATATGTAATTTTTTCATATTCCTACATTTATTTGTTGCACTGTTTTTTATACAGTTGTATTGTAAAACTAAAATACCTTTTTCAGTTTGCAGTGTTAGATTTGTGGCTGCATTTTTAAGTTCTTTTTTGCTTAAGAAAAATAAATAATATTACTGTCAAATGCATGTCAGATAATAAAAATACTGTAATAAATACAGTAGTTCACCATGTATTTGTTCATGTTTTATTAAGGGATAAGTTTGAAGCACACCATAAAATAATTCTAGCAATTCATACAGGGCTAGTAGTATATATAGATACACACCCCCAGGTATACACAAATCATGTTCCTGTTCGAGACCTCAGAGTCAGACAGCTGCCTTCTAAAAATCAGCATTCGTGGAAAAGCTTTGAGCATCGTAGAACATCAGTGGAGAAAGGCATATATTTCATCATAACATCTTAATATACATTATATACATAATTCACCCGCTATATTGCTAAACATACTACATTTTTCATATCAACAGAAAAATATACCGGAATATATTCTGGCTCCTCTTGAGACTCTCCTGCTTTGCAGCATAGTTAATGATACAGCTCGTCCACATGTTGATGTGGAAGGTTACAACATGTTTGTGATGTAGAGAACAGGGGTGGTTTCAAACCGTGTCTTTGGTTAACTGCAGTTTTAAGGAGAAAATACTCCGCAATGGTGTTGACTGATGAATTTGCACATGGTTTGTCTTTAAAGCATATTAAAAACACCACACAGCCATTTAAACATTAAAAACTTTTAATTTCACCACAGGGGGTGTTTTAATATTCCTTTAAAGGTATAGTTCACCCAAAAATTGATTTTCCTTACAATGCAAGAAAATGGCAACTGTCAAACTCCAATACATACAAGTATGACATGTATATGACCAGCTTTTTTGCTATGAGCTTGTAAGACTTTCACCATAGTTGAGATGTCCCAGGCTACAATTTAGAGCTTGATAGTCTCCATCCTCTTTCATAAACATTATATTTAGATTTCACCTATTTATGCTTGTTTTTTTTTGTGTGTATTTCCAAAGTGATATAATAATTTTTGAAACGGAATTCCTACAAGGATGACTTTTACTAATCATGTTTTTTTTGTTGTTCTTTTAGCTATTTGTGGTGGACGTCCTCTCGGGACAGATAACCAGAATACCCATGCTGAAAGACAGAGAGGGCAGGGGAGATGTCTCCCAGGGTTTGGGTGGAGTGGGAGGCCATTTCCATTTCCACAATGCAGGATCAGTCGGTGGCCTGGATGTCCAACAGGGATGTGGCATCCACGCCATAGAGCTGAACCCCTCTCGTACTTTGCTGGCCACTGGAGGAGACAACCCCAATAGCCTGGCAGTGTACAGACTTCCGACACTTGACCCTGTTTGTGTCGGGGATGTGAGTCTGCCCTTTGCTCCCTTTCTAGTTGTGCAAGTAGTGTAAATGTCAAATGGTTTAGTTGCTTCAGCCTTTGGCTCCAGAAAAAGGAAGACAAAAAAGTGTCTAGTGTCTCTTAGTGTCTAGCTTTGGCTAATGTAATTGAAAACAATCCTGTTATGTAAAGACTCAAATTTGACTCTATATTTTTAACAGGATGGGCACAACGACTGGATATTCTCCATTGCGTGGATCAGTGATACCATGGCAGTCTCCGGTAAGAAGCTTGCAGATCCAGTTTTGAGCAAACACTTTACGCTGTGTGCTAGCTAATGCATTAAGTGCTAGTGTACATTTCAAGATAACTGTCAAGAATTGCCAAGGTCATATTTCACCCCAAGCGCGAATGAAGAAAAGAAATAGAAAGTATGTTTTGCATGAAGTAAATGGGGCCCGGTTCCGGAACATTAAGATTGATATTATTTTCATCACAGTTAAGCACATCCAAAACAACTCATTCTCATAACTGTATTGTGATTTATATTTTTACATACATCCATTTCATTCTGATTTTAATAAAAAAGAAAAATGTCTGGACACGATACTTTTCATAAGGGTATAACAGGGCTCCAGACTGTGACTAAATGGTCGCATTTTGCGACCTTTTTTCCTGCTGGTGCGACTAAATTTTTTTAGAGGTCACACTGGTGACCACGGTGCCCAACTGATAAGAGCTGCCATTTCTGTTACATATGAGAACCAGCAAACGAAAGCGGAACGGAACCGGGCTACTCATTTGAGCTGCGCTGCATGGACCGTTTCTCAGCTCGGAGCAATAATAGACAGCTCACATGAAAAACAAACTTTTTATTATATAATATTATATATTATGATAATTCCTTACTGAAGCTGTCGGTCTGTTCAGTGTGATACTATAGAAGAACAATGGTTAAAAAAAAGAACAATAGTTGATTTAAATGTGTCATGAATTGAGAAATCAACTTTCACTTAAGCTTTTGATGTGTAAAAGGGCATGGTAATATCAGAATATGCTGTATGTTTCAGCGCTGAAAAGTGCTGTTAGTCAAAGAAAAGCTTTTATTTATACCAGACCCAGCAAACGAGACCTCAGAGTGTGGTAAACACCGCCTCAACAGAAGCTGTAGCCCCGCCCACTGATTCGTGTCTGACATAAATAACATCGGCTTACATGGAGCTAAACCGGATCGAACTTCCAAGCAATAAACATGCTGCATAAGCTTCATTCGCAATAGAACATTTTAAATCATGCACTCCAGAAAAATTTCCTTTTCAGGAAGGCCATCCCTGATTTATCAAAATTGCATCTTAATTAAAAACACATAATTTATTAAAACATATTATCAAACAAACCTATTCATCAACATATTTAACAAACCCAAAACTTGTAGCCTCATATGAGTAAAATTCATCACTCAATGCATGTGTAAAAGTCAACAAACAACTGATAGAACATGTTGTTTTGACAATTTGATGAAGTCAGAATATTGATTATATATTGATGTTGAATTCTACAACTTATTAAAAGGCTAACAAAAATTTAATTAGAGGAACATGTCAACCATTGTAAAACAAAAAAACACTTTAAATAAATTTTAATTGTCCTTATTTTAAAGCTTTATGCTCTGCATTTTAACATTTTATATACATTTTATAACATTGCATGTACACATTTTACATTTTGTCAGTTTTTGACATTGCTCCTCTGATCCTTTCTTCACTCCACAGAGTTAAATTAATGATTTGCCCTCCTTTCGGCTCTTTCGTTCCTGATCTCCTTCCATCTCTGATCTCCTATATGCTTCCAAGAGAGGATTTACCAAATTAAATTATTTAATTTACTTTCACGTATGGATTTATATGATAATGTGCAGTTTTTGACGCAATTAGACATAAGTAAAAATTCACATAGGCTACAGTTGTTGCAAAAAACAACAAGAAACATGAAAAGACAAGCATGGAGGTGATGGATTGGAAGGATCCACTAGGGATGGGTCGCGATTTTCGAATATTCGATAGTCGATTTAATTATAGACTATCGAATAGTTTGTGCGATAATCGTCCTCAAAAAAATCCCCATGTTTTCGGTGTGGTGGTGACGCGTTCATGTAACGAGAGGGAGGTGCTGCCAATAACGCACCTAAAGCTGTCAGTCAGCGCTCAGGGTGTTTATACTGGGCACGTTTGCTGCGGTCCGAGCGTGATTCTTCCCTTCACAGTGTTAGTCTGGTTTCACACTCAACTTGAACCCTAGTGCGTTTGCGTTCATCTAACGTCATCACAAAAGTGCACGGGCATGATAGTAAACAGAACGCGGGTCAAATATATTGGGCTTTTTTAAATTAATTTGGTGCTATTATGTGCAGCTGAGTAAACAACACTTGGGTTTACAGTATATGTGTCGCTGGAAGGTGGCTTTGCTGCTTGCAAACAGACTCTTTTGAGGAGACGTGAATTGCCATTCATTTGCTGCCCTGATTGCACTCTATGCGCGAATACACTGCAGGCTCGTTCTCGTGATCGTATCTCAGGTAAATCATCAAAACTATCATCACTTACATGTGTGTTATTGAACTAATGACATTGTAATCGGCTAAAACGCATGCGCTGGTTACTTTTCTTCATGAACAAGTGCACACCCGAGTGAATCGCACATTCACGTGAATCGCGGCACAGCTCCGAGTGCAACCGAACTCCAGTTGTGTGTTCTCGGGTTCGGTACCTCAGTGCACACCAAGCTCTGTATGTAAGCTTTCACATTAGTAATTTTGCATGCGAACCGTGCTCCATTTTGAACTAAACTGCCAGAGTAAAAACACCCTGAGACAACAGAAGAAGAACACATCGCCTCACGCGCACACTGTAGACTTGTGGCATTTAACGGTTGCGGTAACTTGGGGCGATGTCAAATAACAGTCATATGTTTCAGCATGTTACAATAATTATATGGCTTGAGTTGATATAGCCTATTCCCTAATGAATTAAACAGTTTGTTATCATACAGATTGAGAGTGTGAATTGTCTCTCTCCCTCTCTCTCTCTGTTTATATGCGTGCAGCCTTTACATGCCTGCATGCGGGGGAGGAGTTGCGATTTTCGAATAAAAATCGAATAATTCCCAGCGATCTTCGAATATTATTTTTGCTTGAAATGCCCATCCCTAGGATCCACATCAGAGAAAATATTAATCTGTGAACTTCACTGTTATGAACTGCATTGAATGATTCACTTTCTGCTGCTGCTCTTGGTAAACAATTATTCAAATTAATTCAAATTGGTTCACTTCATATATACATGTTTTATGCTTTGCTAGTTAGGAAGAGTCATGAATCGTTCAACTTTTAGTATGCAGACTTTTTTTATTTACACAGGTTAAAGGTGAAGAGGGGCGATGATCTGCATTAGGAGGAGTTGTAGTTGAGGTTGTGTTTGTTGATCCACAAGTGCTTCAGTTTCGGATCGTTCATGTAGCGTTCAAGCAGCAACTCTTTTTCTCTTCGCTCCTTCTCCTTGATTATTTTCTTCTCCTGCTTTTTCTTGGCCTTCTCCTCTGCCCAGGTGAGCAGAACAAGTGGCCATTTTCTTTTGCACTTTGTCTGGACGTTCACATTGTGCTGGGTCTCGTTCTTGGGACCGTCAGGAGAGGCTACACAGAAGAGCTTCATCGGGAGCTCATCGATCTGAGAGGCATCATCCGAATGGTCTTGTATGGCCTTGGTGTCTCCCATTTCACTGCGGTTACCTTCCTCTTCCTCAAATGCCTGGACCTCCACCACTTCACTCGCCCGCGCAGAGTCACTGGCCCGGATGGTCTTTCCTGTGTACTCCACGTACTCGTTTTCCTCATCCTCCATGTCAATCAGCATGAGTTGTGGAGGTGGCTCAAACAGGGAAGAAGTGAACAGCTGAGGCTTCTGGCTGGGAGGACGTTGCAGAGCAACGACTTCATCAGGTGCAGGAGTGGGGCTCGAAGGAAGTCGTTTGGGATGACGCACTTGGGATGAAGAGTGTCGGATGGAAAACAGTTCATCAGGTGCTGGATTGGGGCGTGGAGGAACCACCAATGGAAGCACATGGGATGAAGAGCATCGGAAGGAATCAACTTCAACGGGACATAGAGGAACCGCCAACAGTTTGTTGCGATCCACTTGAAGTGGAGAACATGACGGGGATAACACAATCTCAGGTGCTGGATCTGGTTTCTGATGATGCACGGGTTTGAAGTGAGCGGCTGGTAGAGCGAGATGTCCGGAGACACTTGGAAGCATTGGTAGTTCTCCCTCTATTGGCTTTAAGAAGGAAGATCTGACTGTAGTATGCAGAGGTTTTACCTCCACAAGAAGTGGCGTTGGCTCTGTGAGCTTCCGTTTCTTCCGTTTTCTCTTCTTCCTTTTCTTTTCTCCAGCTTCTCTAAGCTCACTTCCTCCCTCCATCAACTTTTCCAGACTGTGCATCTCTCTTTTTTTCTGGTGTACACATCCTCTCTTCATTTCAAGGCTGAGTGTTATTTCAGCCTCATCTTTATGACTGCCTCCCTTATTGATCTTCACCTCTCTTTCCTCCTCCTGTCTCTCTCCAAGCGGGTACTTCTCAGGTACCTTGCGGCGTCTCTTCCTGCGCTTCCTGTCATTGGCAGTGTAGTCGAAGGCCTCACACTGCTCTGGTTTTACCTCCACAAGAAGTGGCGTTGGCTCTGTGAGCTTCCGTTTCTTCCGTTTTCTCTTCTTCCTTTTCTTTTCTCCAGCTTCTCTAAGCTCACTTCCTCCCTCCATCAACTTTTCCAGACTGTGCATCTCTCTTTTTTTCTGGTGTACACATCCTCTCTTCATTTCAAGGCTGAGTGTTATTTCAGCCTCATCTTTATGACTGCCTCCCTTATTGATCTTCACCTCTCTTTCCTCCTCCTGTCTCTCTCCAAGCGGGTACTTCTCAGGTACCTTGCGGCGTCTCTTCCTGCGCTTCCTGTCATTGGCAGTGTAGTCAAAGGCCTCACACTGCTCTGGAAGTTTCTCTGCCGCTAGTTCTTGCGCTGCACACTGCTGTGCTCTCGGAGGTGTCTCCCTTCTGAGCAAGAAGTGAGCAAAACGCTCAAACAGTTGTCTGAATACACTGCTAAACAGCGCCATTATGGACACTGAATGCTGCAAGTAAATTCAATATTTGTCGTCTATATTTGCAGAAAGTCTTTCGATCTATTCACTCCTAACACACCAACAGCAAACCAGAGTTAGAGCTGCAGTTGAGAGCTGCCAGAACAGAATCTCCATCGATGATGTCACTACAGTGAGCTCCATAGATACGTATACATAGAAACCCCATTAGCAACTGTTTCTATGGGCCGCTATACGTTTGTTGTGAACGCGTTTTTGCGAACATTCAAATGTTGCCTGTGCGTCTGCAACCGTAGTTATACGCATGCATGAATGAATATCGATATCTGCAATACACTGAAGCAGATGATTTTATAAGATTTAGTTTTATCATTAATGGTTGATAACTCTGCATATAAAAAAATATTGGTTAATTATATCTTATAAATAGCCTAGTGTCTTTGGACAGCTCTTCGGTCTTGGCAATGTTAGTAGTTGGATTCTTACTGATTGTATGGGGTGGACAGGTGTCTTTATGCAGCTAACGACCTCAAACAGGTGCATCTAATTTAGGATAATAAATGGAGTGGAGGTGGACATTGGCCGTTTCTCAATATGTGTTCTTGTCTGTACTTGTGTTCTCGTGGACTTGTGAAACGTCATCAGTCGCTGCCCAAGTACTGTTCCAATTCAAAGTTCACATCTAGCCATAGACAAGTACAGTTAAAATCCCCGGATGTGTCCTTGCTCCGCCCCTTTTATCGAGGACGCATCGAGAGGAGACTTCAGACAGACCGGTATCCCAGAATGCATCTCAGACGGACGCAATGATCAGTAATGCCATGCCCCCCAACACCCGCATGATACGCTGAACTTGGTTGTGCGCGAGCCTCTACTAACGTAACCGAGAGCAGAGCGGCATTATCATCACGGGGGCGGCATTGTTTTGTCACTTGCAACACATCCAGAATACACATAATTTCTGCTTAAAATAAGCCTAAAATGCAAAACAAGACCAATTTAGGATAGTAAGACTTATTTTTAAGCACAAGCCTAATAAAACGTTTGAAGTAAAAACATTTGTTTAAATGTATTAGGCTACTTATAGCCTATAGTAGTATAAACTTGTGAAAAATTAAATATTAAATACAATTATAAAATGTTAAAATATTTGTTAAATAGTTTTATTTATCATATTTATGTTTTATTTTTGTAATGTGTTTTTGTTAAGTCATGTTATAATATTGTTTTGAACTGCTTGTTATTTACTTAATACTTTTATTTTTTTTTGGCGGGTGCGTTGAATTGTATTAAAACCACATAAAAATCCTAATAAACTAAATCAGAATAATTATTAATGTTAATAATAATATAGAGAGCCCACAACAACAAATAAACAAACAAAAACATTTAAAAATATATTGTCCCGATTTTTAATTTAAAGATAATAACAAATGAGATTTTAGTGATATTTTGACCACTCAAAGAGGAAATGTCCCCGGTTTCCATTTCAGAAATCTGGTCACCCTAAACCACATATTAGGCTAATGTTTAATATAGGCCTATTGTTTTTTAAAATCTAAACGAAAAGAGGCAGGGTTGTGTTTTATACTTCGTTTTGTTATAAATATATAAGATAATCAATGTAGCTGCCTGAACGACATTTGTGTGGCTAATATGTTTAAGATTTTTTTGTAAAAATAATGAAAAGAGGCAGTGGTGTTTTATGACATATTTCATTTTATTGTAGCCTAAAATATACGTTTCTCTATACCTCTATACTTCGCGAACTTCTGACTTGCGTCCGTGGAGTTAATTCAGGCTCGCCAAGTTCAACTCCGGAGAACTCCCGAGGACGGGAGGACAATAGTCCGGTAGCCTACTCTGCGATTGGAACAGCAGCGTTCTTAATAGTGTTATTCAGTGTTTATATGTATATTTTAGGCTACAATAAAACAAAATATATGATAAAACACCACTCTGCCTCTTTTCATTTTCATTAAAAAAATATTAAACATAGCCTATAGCCACACAAATGTAGTGCAGGCAATGTTATATTTATAACAAAACGAAATATTAAAAACCCTGCCTGTTTTCGTTTAAATTATAATAAAAAAAACATTAATATGTGGTTCAGACAAGTGTGATTATCACTGTAATAAAATTAATTATGACATAAAACACAAGCCAGTCTATTTTTGTTAAATGTCAGTTTATGTATTTAATAGCCTAAAATTATAAAGTTATGAAACTTCACTTTGCCCTCAGTCAAAACGATTTGCCAGGGAACAAATTATAGATCCATGAGACCAAAGATCGGCCGTTAGAAGACGAATTATATCTGAAGACATCAGAGCCAGCGGCCGGCGTCAGAAGGACTAGCCGTGTTAAGTCTGCTCTGGGCGGGGAGAGCGCCCGCTGATCGCCGCTGATCCACTGGAGCTCACAACTCCGAAAACGCCAGATCAAATTTTCAAAAAGGCGCTCTCTTTATAAATAAACCACAGATTTGAGCTTTAAACAACTACATTCTCGCCTGAAAAAGTCTTAAAACTACATTTTGTGAAACATTAACAGTATTTTTAAATTACGAGGGGTTTCTCATCCGCTATTGACGTTTGCTTGTTGTTGCGAGATGCATTCTGGGATACCGGTCTGTCTGAAGTCCACAAGTCTCCTCTCGATGCATCCTCGATAAAAGGGGCGGATCAAGGACACATCCGGGGATTTGAACTGTACTTGGCTACTTGTGAACTTTGAATTGGAACAGGACTTGGCAGCAACTGATGACGTTTCACAATTGACGACTGATGGCGATTCCCCCCGTCCTCTGGAGTTCGTTCTCCCGAGTCGAACTTGCAAGTCTGAACTACCAAGGACGCAAGTCAGAAGTTCGCGTACTTGGTATTGAGAAACGGCCATTTTAAAGGCAGACTAACAGGTCTTTGAGGGTCAGAATTCTATAGACAGGTATTCAAATACTTATTTGCAGCTGTATCATACAAATAAATAGTTAGAAATTCATACATTGTGATTTCTGGATTTTTTTTTATTTATTTAGATTATGTCTCTCACAGTGGACATGCACCTACGATGACAATTTCAGACCCCTCCATGATTTCTAAGTGGGAGAACTTGCAAAATAGCAGGGTGTTCAAATACTTATTTTCCTCACTGTATTAACAAAACAATAGTAATTTTATTATTAAATTAACTTTGATACAATTTTCTGCTGCCACTGCTCTCGAATGTTAGTCTGGAGTCCTGTATTACAGTAATGAGAGTGACATTTTGAATTGGAGTAATGAATTTTTTTTTCTTTTAATTGTCATTGTAAAAGTGCAAAATTACTCCTAAACAGTGATGGGAATAACGGCATTATAGATAAACGGCATTACTAACGGAATTATTTTTTTCAATAATGAGTAATCAAACCAATTACTGTTTCTCCCGTTACAACGCCGTTAGCGTTACTGAGGATACAAATGCAGCGTTACTATATTTGAGCTCACTGAAGCGGTTTTCATCCGAACAGGCTAGGCTCTCTGTCGTCGGACCTGCAACGTGTGTGCGCGCACCAGCCATGCGTGTTTTTTGGTACACATAATTGATGATGATTGGTGGGTGGGAGACAAGGTTGAGGTTGATATGTTGAGTTCACACCTATTTTTTTACGGTCTATGGTTCTCTCACACACACACACACACACACCTATGACGCACACACACACACACCTATGACGCACACGCATATGCACAGTCAGCGATGGCAAGTCCAACGACTTCAAAGGTAGCTTTCGCAAACTGGAAGTATAAGCTCTACTTTTCCCTCGTTGAGGTGAAAGGTAAGAATGTTTATGTAACGTGCAACTTATGCCCAGCAAGAAACAGTCTCTCCACGTCGGTGGCAAGTAATTCTAATCTAATGAAGCTCCTCACATCATCACAGCCACAACATGAGTGACTAAAAACCCAGGTGATAACGTGAGCTCCACTACCAAAGGAGTAGTATAGTACTGATAATATTTACAATAATGTATTGAATTTGATAGGTGTCTCTCACATTGTCCCACAGCAACATTACAACAGTGTACATTAATGTACAATGTTTTATAATAATAATTCATTCTATTTAGTGTCCAATTTATTCATTTAACATATTTAATATTGGGGGCATCCAAGGTGTGAAAAAAAAAAAAAGTAACGCAGTAATTACTTTCCCTGGTAATTAGTTACTTGTATAATGATGTAACTCAGTTACTAACTCAGTTACTATTTGTAAGAAGTAACTATAACTAATTACTTTTTTAAAGTAACGTGCCCAACACTGCTCCTAAAGCATGTTTTTTTTTTTATGCCACAACATTAAATCAGCCTGTTTTGTGTTGCTTGTGGTAGTCCTGCCTATCATGAAATGTTATTGATTTCAAATTTCTGCTACACAGCTGCATACTAATTAAATGTTTGTTCTGACTTTTCCTGTGATTTTTGTCGTTGTCACAAAAATTTTAGTTTGAGATACTTTAAGTGGAGGGATTATAATATGTTATCATGTTATCTGCAATACTTTTTTCATTTTTTCATATTAACAATTCTCTTCACAATATTTAATTGTCTATTTGACAAATTACCTGTTTCAAGTTATTCAAATTAATTCGAATTGGTTCACTTCATATATACATGTTTTATGTTTTACTAGTCAGGAAGAGTCATGAATCGTTCAACTTTTAGTATGCAGACTTTTTTTATTTACACAGGTTAAAGGTGAAGAGGGGCGATGATCTGCATTAGGAGGAGTTGTAGTTGAGGTTGTGTTTGTTGATCCACAAGTGCTTCAGTTTCGGATCGTTCATGTAGCGTTCAAGCAGCAACTCTTTTTCTCTTCGCTCCTTCTCCTTGATTATTTTCTTCTCCTGCTTTTTCTTGGCCTTCTCCTCTGCCCAGGTGAGCAGAACAAGTGGCCATTTTCTTTTGCACTTTGTCTGGACGTTCACATTGTGCTGGGTCTCGTTCTTGGGACCGTCAGGAGAGGCTACACAGAAGAGCTTCATCGGGAGCTCATCGATCTGAGAGGCATCATCCGAATGGTCTTGTATGGCCTTGGTGTCTCCCATTTCACTGCGGTTACCTTCCTCTTCCTCAAATGCCTGGACCTCCACCACTTCACTCGCCCACGCAGAGTCACTGGCCCGGATGGTCTTTCCTGTGTACTCCACGTACTCGTTTTCCTCATCCTCCATGTCAATCAGCATGAGTTGTGGAGGTGGCTCAAACAGGGAAGAAGTGAACAGCTGAGGCTTCTGGCTGGGAGGACGTTGCAGAGCAACGACTTCATCAGGTGCAGGAGTGGGGCTCGAAGGAAGTCGTTTGGGATGACGCACTTGGGATGAAGAGTGTCGGATGGAAAACAGTTCATCAGGTGCTGGAGTGGGGCGTGGAGGAACCACCAATGGAAGCACATGGGATGAAGAGCATCGGAAGGAATCAACATCAACGGGACATAGAGGAACCGCCAACAGTTTGTTGCGATCCACTTGAAGTGGAGAACATGACGGGGATAACACAATCTCAGGTGCTGGATCTGGTTTCTGATGATGCACGGGTTTGAAGTGAGCGGCTGGTAGAGCGAGATGTCCGGAGACACTTGGAAGCATTGGTAGTTCTCCCTCTATTGGCTTTAAGAAGGAAGATCTGACTGTAGTATGCAGAGGTTTTACCTCCACAAGAAGTGGCGTTGGCTCTGTGAGCTTCCGTTTCTTCCGTTTTCTCTTCTTCCTTTTCTTTTCTCCAGCTTCTCTAAGCTCACTTCCTCCCTCCATCAACTTTTCCAGACTGTGCATCTCTCTTTTTTTCTGGTGTACACATCCTCTCTTCATTTCAAGGCTGAGTGTTATTTCAGCCTCATCTTTATGACTGCCTCCCTTATTGATCTTCACCTCTCTTTCCTCCTCCTGTCTCTCTCCAAGCGGGTACTTCTCAGGTACCTTGCGGCGTCTCTTCCTGCGCTTCCTGTCATTGGCAGTGTAGTCGAAGGCCTCACACTGCTCTGGTTTTACCTCCACAAGAAGTGGCGTTGGCTCTGTGAGCTTCCGTTTTCTCTTCTTCCTTTTCTTTTCTCCAGCTTCTCTAAGCTCACTTCCTCCCTCCATCAACTTTTCCAGACTGTGCATCTCTCTTTTTTTCTGGTGTACACATCCTCTCTTCATTTCAAGGCTGAGTGTTATTTCAGCCTCATCTTTATGACTGCCTCCCTTATTGATCTTCACCTCTCTTTCCTCCTCCTGTCTCTCTCCAAGCGGGTACTTCTCAGGTACCTTGCGGCGTCTCTTCCTGCGCTTCCTGTCATTGGCAGTGTAGTCAAAGGCCTCACACTGCTCTGGAAGTTTCTCTGCCGCTAGTTCTTGCGCTGCACACTGCTGTGCTCTCGGAGGTGTCTCCCTTCTGAGCAAGAAGTGAGAAAAACGCTCAAACAGTTGTCTGAATACACTGCTAAACAGCGCCATTATGGACACTGAATGCTGCAAGTAAATTCAATATTTGTCGTCTATATTTGCAGAAAGTCTTTCGATCTATTCACTCCTAACACACCAACAGCAAACCAGAGTTAGAGCTGCAGTTGAGAGCTGCCAGAACAGAATCTCCATCGATGATGTCACTACAGTGAGCTCCATAGATACGTATACATAGAAACCCCATTAGCAACTGTTTCTATGGGTGCTATACGTTTGTTGTGAACGCGTTTTTGCGAACATTCAAATGTTGCCTGTGCGTCTGCAACCGTAGTTATACGCATGCATGAATGAATATCGATATCTGCAATACACTGAAGCAGATGATTTTATAAGATTTAGTTTTATCATTAATGGTTGATAACTCTGCATATAAAAAAATATTGGTTAATTATATCTTATAAATAGCCTAGTGTCTTTGGACAGCTCTTCGGTCTTGGCAATGTTAGTAGTTGGATTCTTACTGATTGTATGGGGTGGACAGGTGTCTTTATGCAGCTAACAACCTCAAACAGGTGCATCTAATTTAGGATAATAAATGGAGTGGAGGTGGACATTGGCCGTTTCTCAATATGCGTTCTTGTCTGTACTTGTGTTCTCGTGGACTTGTGAAACGTCATCAGTCGCTGCCCAAGTACTGTTCCAATTCAAAGTTCACATCTAGCCATAGACAAGTACAGTTAAAATCCCTGGATGTGTCCTTGCTCCGCCCCTTTTATCGAGGACGCATCGAGAGGAGACTTCAGACAGACCGGTATCCCAGAATGCATCTCAGACGGACGCAATGATCAGTAATGCCATGCCCCCCAACACCCGCATGATACGCTGAACTTGGTTGTGCGCGAGCCTCTACTAACGTAACCGAGAGCAGAGCGGCATTATCATCACGGGGGCGGCATTGTTTTGTCACTTGCAACACATCCAGAATACACATAATTTCTGCTTAAAATAAGCCTAAAATGCAAAACAAGACCAATTTAGGATAGTAAGACTTATTTTTAAGCACAAGCCTAATAAAACGTTTGAAGTAAAAACATTTGTTTAAATGTATTAGGCTACTTATAGCCTATAGTAGTATAAACTTGTGAAAAATTAAATATTAAATACAATTATAAAATGTTAAAATATTTGTTAAATAGTTTTATTTATCATATTTATGTTTTATTTTTGTAATGTGTTTTTGTTAAGTCATGTTATAATATTGTTTTGAACTGCTTGTTATTTACTTAATACTTTTATTTTTTTTTGGCGGGTGCGTTGAATTGTATTAAAACCACATAAAAATCCTAATAAACTAAATCAGAATAATTATTAATGTTAATAATAATATAGAGAGCCCACAACAACAAATAAACAAACAAAAACATTTAAAAATATATTGTCCCGATTTTTAATTTAAAGATAATAACAAATGAGATTTTAGTGATATTTTGACCACTCAAAGAGGAAATGTCCCCGGTTTCCATTTCAGAAATCTGGTCACCCTAAACCACATATTAGGCTAATGTTTAATATAGGCCTATTGTTTTTTAAAATCTAAACGAAAAGAGGCAGGGTTGTGTTTTATACTTCGTTTTGTTATAAATATATAAGATAATCAATGTAGCTGCCTGAACGACATTTGTGTGGCTAATATGTTTAAGATTTTTTTGTAAAAATAATGAAAAGAGGCAGTGGTGTTTTATGACATATTTCATTTTATTGTAGCCTAAAATATACGTTTCTCTATACCTCTATACTTCGCGAACTTCTGACTTGCGTCCGTGGAGTTAATTCAGGCTCGCCAAGTTCAACTCCGGAGAACTCCCGAGGACGGGAGGACAATAGTCCGGTAGCCTACTCTGCGATTGGAACAGCAGCGTTCTTAATAGTGTTATTCAGTGTTTATATGTATATTTTAGGCTACAATAAAACAAAATATATGATAAAACACCACTCTGCCTCTTTTCATTTTCATTAAAAAAATATTAAACATAGCCTATAGCCACACAAATGTAGTGCAGGCAATGTTATATTTATAACAAAACGAAATATTAAAAACCCTGCCTGTTTTCGTTTAAATTATAATAAAAAAAACATTAATATGTGGTTCAGACAAGTGTGATTATCACTGTAATAAAATTAATTATGACATAAAACACAAGCCAGTCTATTTTTGTTAAATGTCAGTTTATGTATTTAATAGCCTAAAATTATAAAGTTATGAAACTTCACTTTGCCCTCAGTCAAAACGATTTGCCAGGGAACAAATTATAGATCCATGAGACCAAAGATCGGCCGTTAGAAGACGAATTATATCTGAAGACATCAGAGCCAGCGGCCGGCGTCAGAAGGACTAGCCGTGTTAAGTCTGCTCTGGGCGGGGAGAGCGCCCGCTGATCGCCGCTGATCCACTGGAGCTCACAACTCCGAAAACGCCAGATCAAATTTTCAAAAAGGCGCTCTCTTTATAAATAAACCACAGATTTGAGCTTTAAACAACTACATTCTCGCCTGAAAAAGTCTTAAAACTACATTTTGTGAAACATTAACAGTATTTTTAAATTACGAGGGGTTTCTCATCCGCTATTGACGTTTGCTTGTTGTTGCGAGATGCATTCTGGGATACCGGTCTGTCTGAAGTCCACAAGTCTCCTCTCGATGCATCCTCGATAAAAGGGGCGGATCAAGGACACATCCGGGGATTTGAACTGTACTTGGCTACTTGTGAACTTTGAATTGGAACAGGACTTGGCAGCAACTGATGACGTTTCACAATTGACGACTGATGGCGATTCCCCCCGTCCTCTGGAGTTCGTTCTCCCGAGTCGAACTTGCAAGTCTGAACTACCAAGGACGCAAGTCAGAAGTTCGCGTACTTGGTATTGAGAAACGGCCATTTTAAAGGCAGACTAACAGGTCTTTGAGGGTCAGAATTCTATAGACAGGTATTCAAATACTTATTTGCAGCTGTATCATACAAATAAATAGTTAGAAATTCATACATTGTGATTTCTGGATTTTTTTTTATTTATTTAGATTATGTCTCTCACAGTGGACATGCACCTACGATGACAATTTCAGACCCCTCCATGATTTCTAAGTGGGAGAACTTGCAAAATAGCAGGGTGTTCAAATACTTATTTTCCTCACTGTATTAACAAAACAATAGTAATTTTATTATTAAATTAACTTTGATACAATTTTCTGCTGCCACTGCTCTCGAATGTTAGTCTGGAGTCCTGTATTACAGTAATGAGAGTGACATTTTGAATTGGAGTAATGAATTTTTTTTTCTTTTAATTGTCATTGTAAAAGTGCAAAATTACTCCTAAACAGTGATGGGAATAACGGCGTTATAGATAAACGGCGTTACTAACGGAATTATTTTTTTCAATAATGAGTAATCAAACCAATTACTGTTTCTCCCGTTACAACGCCGTTAGCGTTACTGAGGATACAAATGCAGCGTTACTATATTTGAGCTCACTGAAGCGGTTTTCATCCGAACAGGCTAGGCTCTCTGTCGTCGGACCTGCAACGTGTGTGTGTGTGTGCGCGCACCAGCCATGCGTGTTTTTTGGTACACATAATTGATGATGATTGGTGGGTGGGAGACAAGGTTGAGGTTGATATGTTGAGTTCACACCTATTTTTTTACGGTCTATGGTTCTCTCACACACACACACACACACACACACACACACACACACACACACACACACACACACACCTATGACGCACACGCATATGCACAGTCAGCGATGGCAAGTCCAACGACTTCAAAGGTAGCTTTCGCAAACTGGAAGTATAAGCTCTACTTTTCCCTCGTTGAGGTGAAAGGTAAGAATGTTTATGTAACGTGCAACTTATGCCCAGCAAGAAACAGTCTCTCCACGTCGGTGGCAAGTAATTCTAATCTAATGAAGCTCCTCACATCATCACAGCCACAACATGAGTGACTAAAAACCCAGGTGATAACGTGAGCTCCACTACCAAAGGAGTAGTTACAGTACTGATAATATTTACAATAATGTATTGAATTTGATAGGTGTCTCTCACATTGTCCCACAGCAACATTACAACAGTGTACATTAATGTACAATGTTTTATAATAATAATTCATTCTATTTAGTGTCCAATTTATTCATTTAACATATTTAATATTGGGGGCATCCAAGTTTTGAAAAAAAAGTAACGCAGTAATTACTTTCCCTGGTAATTAGTTACTTGTATAATGATGTAACTCAGTTACTAACTCAGTTACTATTTGTAAGAAGTAACTATAACTAATTACTTTTTTAAAGTAACGTGCCCAACACTGCTCCTAAAGCATGTTTTTTTTTTTATGCCACAACATTAAATCAGCCTGTTTTGTGTTGCTTGTGGTAGTCCTGCCTATCATGAAATGTTATTGATTTCAAATTTCTGCTACACAGCTGCATACTAATTAAATGTTTGTTCTGACTTTTCCTGTGATTTTTGTCGTTGTCACAAAAATTTTAGTTTGAGATACTTTAAGTGGAGGGATTATAATATGTTATCATGTTATCTGCAATACTTTTTTCATTTTTTCATATTAACAATTCTCTTCACAATATTTAATTGTCTATTTGACAAATTACCTGTTTCAAGTTATTCAAATTAATTCAAATTGGTTCACTTCATATATACATGTTTTATGTTTTACTAGTCAGGAAGAGTCATGAATCGTTCAACTTTTAGTATGCAGACTTTTTTTATTTACACAGGTTAAAGGTGAAGAGGGGCGATGATCTGCATTAGGAGGAGTTGTAGTTGAGGTTGTGTTTGTTGATCCACAAGTGCTTCAGTTTCGGATCGTTCATGTAGCGTTCAAGCAGCAACTCTTTTTCTCTTCGCTCCTTCTCCTTGATTATTTTCTTCTCCTGCTTTTTCTTGGCCTTCTCCTCTGCCCAGGTGAGCAGAACAAGTGGCCATTTTCTTTTGCACTTTGTCTGGACGTTCACATTGTGCTGGGTCTCGTTCTTGGGACCGTCAGGAGAGGCTACACAGAAGAGCTTCATCGGGAGCTCATCGATCTGAGAGGCATCATCCGAATGGTCTTGTATGGCCTTGGTGTCTCCCATTTCACTGCGGTTACCTTCCTCTTCCTCAAATGCCTGGACCTCCACCACTTCACTCGCCCACGCAGAGTCACTGGCCCGGATGGTCTTTCCTGTGTACTCCACGTACTCGTTTTCCTCATCCTCCATGTCAATCAGCATGAGTTGTGGAGGTGGCTCAAACAGGGAAGAAGTGAACAGCTGAGGCTTCTGGCTGGGAGGACGTTGCAGAGCAACGACTTCATCAGGTGCAGGAGTGGGGCTCGAAGGAAGTCGTTTGGGATGACGCACTTGGGATGAAGAGTGTCGGATGGAAAACAGTTCATCAGGTGCTGGAGTGGGGCGTGGAGGAACCACCAATGGAAGCACATGGGATGAAGAGCATCGGAAGGAATCAACTTCAACGGGACATAGAGGAACCGCCAACAGTTTGTTGCGATCCACTTGAAGTGGAGAACATGACGGGGATAACACAATCTCAGGTGCTGGATCTGGTTTCTGATGATGCACGGGTTTGAAGTGAGCGGCTGGTAGAGCGAGATGTCCGGAGACACTTGGAAGCATTGGTAGTTCTCCCTCTATTGGCTTTAAGAAGGAAGATCTGACTGTAGTATGCAGAGGTTTTACCTCCACAAGAAGTGGCGTTGGCTCTGTGAGCTTCCGTTTCTTCCGTTTTCTCTTCTTCCTTTTCTTTTCTCCAGCTTCTCTAAGCTCACTTCCTCCCTCCATCAACTTTTCCAGACTGTGCATCTCTCTTTTTTTCTGGTGTACACATCCTCTCTTCATTTCAAGGCTGAGTGTTATTTCAGCCTCATCTTTATGACTGCCTCCCTTATTGATCTTCACCTCTCTTTCCTCCTCCTGTCTCTCTCCAAGCGGGTACTTCTCAGGTACCTTGCGGCGTCTCTTCCTGCGCTTCCTGTCATTGGCAGTGTAGTCGAAGGCCTCACACTGCTCTGGTTTTACCTCCACAAGAAGTGGCGTTGGCTCTGTGAGCTTCCGTTTCTTCCGTTTTCTCTTCTTCCTTTTCTTTTCTCCAGCTTCTCTAAGCTCACTTCCTCCCTCCATCAACTTTTCCAGACTGTGCATCTCTCTTTTTTTCTGGTGTACACATCCTCTCTTCATTTCAAGGCTGAGTGTTATTTCAGCCTCATCTTTATGACTGCCTCCCTTATTGATCTTCACCTCTCTTTCCTCCTCCTGTCTCTCTCCAAGCGGGTACTTCTCAGGTACCTTGCGGCGTCTCTTCCTGCGCTTCCTGTCATTGGCAGTGTAGTCAAAGGCCTCACACTGCTCTGGAAGTTTCTCTGCCGCTAGTTCTTGCGCTGCACACTGCTGTGCTCTCGGAGGTGTCTCCCTTCTGAGCAAGAAGTGAGCAAAACGCTCAAACAGTTGTCTGAATACACTGCTAAACAGCGCCATTATGGACACTGAATGCTGCAAGTAAATTCAATATTTGTCGTCTATATTTGCAGAAAGTCTTTCGATCTATTCACTCCTAACACACCAACAGCAAACCAGAGTTAGAGCTGCAGTTGAGAGCTGCCAGAACAGAATCTCCATCGATGATGTCACTACAGTGAGCTCCATAGATACGTATACATAGAAACCCCATTAGCAACTGTTTCTATGGGTGCTATACGTTTGTTGTGAACGCGTTTTTGCGAACATTCAAATGTTGCCTGTGCGTCTGCAACCGTAGTTATACGCATGCATGAATGAATATCGATATCTGCAATACACTGAAGCAGATGATTTTATAAGATTTAGTTTTATCATTAATGGTTGATAACTCTGCATATAAAAAAATATTGGTTAATTATATCTTATAAATAGCCTAGTGTCTTTGGACAGCTCTTCGGTCTTGGCAATGTTAGTAGTTGGATTCTTACTGATTGTATGGGGTGGACAGGTGTCTTTATGCAGCTAACAACCTCAAACAGGTGCATCTAATTTAGGATAATAAATGGAGTGGAGGTGGACATTGGCCGTTTCTCAATATGCGTTCTTGTCTGTACTTGTGTTCTCGTGGACTTGTGAAACGTCATCAGTCGCTGCCCAAGTACTGTTCCAATTCAAAGTTCACATCTAGCCATAGACAAGTACAGTTAAAATCCCCGGATGTGTCCTTGCTCCGCCCCTTTTATCGAGGACGCATCGAGAGGAGACTTCAGACAGACCGGTATCCCAGAATGCATCTCAGACGGACGCAATGATCAGTAATGCCATGCCCCCCAACACCCGCATGATACGCTGAACTTGGTTGTGCGCGAGCCTCTACTAACGTAACCGAGAGCAGAGCGGCATTATCATCACGGGGGCGGCATTGTTTTGTCACTTGCAACACATCCAGAATACACATAATTTCTGCTTAAAATAAGCCTAAAATGCAAAACAAGACCAATTTAGGATAGTAAGACTTATTTTTAAGCACAAGCCTAATAAAACGTTTGAAGTAAAAACATTTGTTTAAATGTATTAGGCTACTTATAGCCTATAGTAGTATAAACTTGTGAAAAATTAAATATTAAATACAATTATAAAATGTTAAAATATTTGTTAAATAGTTTTATTTATCATATTTATGTTTTATTTTTGTAATGTGTTTTTGTTAAGTCATGTTATAATATTGTTTTGAACTGCTTGTTATTTACTTAATACTTTTATTTTTTTTTGGCGGGTGCGTTGAATTGTATTAAAACCACATAAAAATCCTAATAAACTAAATCAGAATAATTATTAATGTTAATAATAATATAGAGAGCCCACAACAACAAATAAACAAACAAAAACATTTAAAAATATATTGTCCCGATTTTTAATTTAAAGATAATAACAAATGAGATTTTAGTGATATTTTGACCACTCAAAGAGGAAATGTCCCCGGTTTCCATTTCAGAAATCTGGTCACCCTAAACCACATATTAGGCTAATGTTTAATATAGGCCTATTGTTTTTTAAAATCTAAAGGAAAAGAGGCAGGGTTGTGTTTTATACTTCGTTTTGTTATAAATATATAAGATAATCAATGTAGCTGCCTGAACGACATTTGTGTGGCTAATATGTTTAAGATTTTTTTGTAAAAATAATGAAAAGAGGCAGTGGTGTTTTATGACATATTTCATTTTATTGTAGCCTAAAATATACGTTTCTCTATACCTCTATACTTCGCGAACTTCTGACTTGCGTCCGTGGAGTTAATTCAGGCTCGCCAAGTTCAACTCCGGAGAACTCCCGAGGACGGGAGGACAATAGTCCGGTAGCCTACTCTGCGATTGGAACAGCAGCGTTCTTAATAGTGTTATTCAGTGTTTATATGTATATTTTAGGCTACAATAAAACAAAATATATGATAAAACACCACTCTGCCTCTTTTCATTTTCATTAAAAAAATATTAAACATAGCCTATAGCCACACAAATGTAGTGCAGGCAATGTTATATTTATAACAAAACGAAATATTAAAAACCCTGCCTGTTTTCGTTTAAATTATAATAAAAAAAACATTAATATGTGGTTCAGACAAGTGTGATTATCACTGTAATAAAATTAATTATGACATAAAACACAAGCCAGTCTATTTTTGTTAAATGTCAGTTTATGTATTTAATAGCCTAAAATTATAAAGTTATGAAACTTCACTTTGCCCTCAGTCAAAACGATTTGCCAGGGAACAAATTATAGATCCATGAGACCAAAGATCGGCCGTTAGAAGACGAATTATATCTGAAGACATCAGAGCCAGCGGCCGGCGTCAGAAGGACTAGCCGTGTTAAGTCACAACTCCGAAAACGCCAGATCAAATTTTCAAAAAGGCGCTCTCTTTATAAATAAACCACAGATTTGAGCTTTAAACAACTACATTCTCGCCTGAAAAAGTCTTAAAACTACATTTTGTGAAACATTAACAGTATTTTTAAATTACGAGGGGTTTCTCATCCGCTATTGACGTTTGCTTGTTGTTGCGAGATGCATTCTGGGATACCGGTCTGTCTGAAGTCCACAAGTCTCCTCTCGATGCATCCTCGATAAAAGGGGCGGATCAAGGACACATCCGGGGATTTGAACTGTACTTGGCTACTTGTGAACTTTGAATTGGAACAGGACTTGGCAGCAACTGATGACGTTTCACAATTGACGACTGATGGCGATTCCCCCCGTCCTCTGGAGTTCGTTCTCCCGAGTCGAACTTGCAAGTCTGAACTACCAAGGACGCAAGTCAGAAGTTCGCGTACTTGGTATTGAGAAACGGCCATTTTAAAGGCAGACTAACAGGTCTTTGAGGGTCAGAATTCTATAGACAGGTATTCAAATACTTATTTGCAGCTGTATCATACAAATAAATAGTTAGAAATTCATACATTGTGATTTCTGGATTTTTTTTTATTTATTTAGATTATGTCTCTCACAGTGGACATGCACCTACGATGACAATTTCAGACCCCTCCATGATTTCTAAGTGGGAGAACTTGCAAAATAGCAGGGTGTTCAAATACTTATTTTCCTCACTGTATTAACAAAACAATAGTAATTTTATTATTAAATTAACTTTGATACAATTTTCTGCTGCCACTGCTCTCGAATGTTAGTCTGGAGTCCTGTATTACAGTAATGAGAGTGACATTTTGAATTGGAGTAATGAATTTTTTTTTCTTTTAATTGTCATTGTAAAAGTGCAAAATTACTCCTAAACAGTGATGGGAATAACGGCATTATAGATAAACGGCGTTACTAACGGAATTATTTTTTTCAATAATGAGTAATCAAACCAATTACTGTTTCTCCCGTTACAACGCCGTTAGCGTTACTGAGGAAAAAAAATGCGGCGTTACTATATTTGAGCTCACTGAAGCGGTTTTCATCCGAACAGGCTAGGCTCTCTGTCGTCGGACCTGCAACGTGTGTGTGTGTGTGTGTGCGCGCACCAGCCATGCGTGTTTTTTGGTACACATAATTGATGATGATTGGTGGGTGGGAGACAAGGTTGAGGTTGATATGTTGAGTTCACACCTATTTTTTTACGGTCTATGGTTCTCTCACTCACACACACACACACACACACACACACACACACACACACACACACACACACGATAGGTGTCTCTCACATTGTCCCACAGCAACATTACAACAGTGTACATTAATGTACAATGTTTTATAATAATAATTCATTCTATTTAGTGTCCAATTTATTCATTTAACATATTTAATATTGGGGGCATCCAAGTTTTGGAAAAAAAAAAAGTAACGCAGTAATTACTTTCCCTGGTAATTAGTTACTTGTATAATGATGTAACTCAGTTACTATTTGTAAGAAGTAACTATAACTAATTACTTTTTTAAAGTAACGTGCCCAACACTGCTCCTAAAGCATGTTTTTTTTTTATGCCACAACATTAAATCAGCCTGTTTTGTGTTGCTTGTGGTAGTCCTGCCTATCATGAAATGTTATTGATTTCAAATTTCTGCTACACAGCTGCATACTAATTAAATGTTTGTTCTGACTTTTCCTGTGATTTTTGTCGTTGTCACAATTTTAGTTTGAGATACTTTAAGTGGAGGGATTATAATATGTTATCATGTTATCTGCAATACTTTTTTCATTTTTTCATATTAACAATTCTCTTCACAATATTTAATTGTCTATTTGACAAATTACCTGTTTCAAGTTATTCAAATTAATTTGAATTGGTTCACTTCATATATACATGTTTTATGTTTTACTAGTCAGGAAGAGTCATGAATCGTTCAACTTTTAGTATGCAGACTTTTTTATTTACACAGGTTAAAGGTGAAGAGGGGCGATGATCTGCATTAGGAGGAGTTGTAGTTGAGGTTGTGTTTGTTGATCCACAAGTGCTTCAGTTTCGGATCGTTCATGTAGCGTTCAAGCAGCAACTCTTTTTCTCTTCGCTCCTTCTCCTTGATTATTTTCTTCTCCTGCTTTTTCTTGGCCTTCTCCTCTGCCCAGGTGAGCAGAACAAGTGGCCATTTTCTTTTGCACTTTGTCTGGACGTTCACATTGTGCTGGGTCTCGTTCTTGGGACCGTCAGGAGAGGCTACACAGAAGAGCTTCATCGGGAGCTCATCGATCTGAGAGGCATCATCCGAATGGCCTTGTATGGCCTTGGTGTCTCCCATTTCACTGCAGTTACCTTCCTCTTCCTCAAATGCCTGGACCTCCACCACTTCACTCGCCCGCGCTTCATCCTGCACCTCGCTGTCCTTCTCCAACCAAACAAACATCTTTCTCGGTTTGATTTCAGCCTCCAGCGTTTGGGGGCGTTCAGAGTCACTGGCCCGGATGGTCTTTCCTGTGTACTCCACGTACTCGTTTTCCTCATCCTCCATGTCAATCAGCATGAGTTGTGGAGGTGGCTCAAACAGGGAAGAAGTGAACAGCTGAGGCTTCTGGCTGGGAGGACGTTGCAGAGCAACGACTTCATCAGGTGCAGGAGTGGGGCTCGAAGGAAGTCGTTTGGGATGACGCACTTGGGATGAAGAGTGTCGGATGGAAAACAGTTCATCAGGTGCTGGAGTGGGGCGTGGAGGAACCACCAATGGAAGCACATGGGATGAAGAGCATCGGAAGGAATCAACTTCAACGGGACATAGAGGAACCGCCAATAGTTTGTTGCGATCCACTTGAAGTGGAGAACATGACGGGGATAACACAATCTCAGGTGCTGGATCTGGTTTCTGATGATGCACAGGTTTTGTCACTGGCGGCAGGGGTTTGAAGTGAGCGGCTGGTAGAGCGAGATGTTCGGAGACACTTGGAAGCATTGGTAGTTCTCCCTCTATTGGTTTTAAGAAGGAAGATCTGACTGTAGTATGCAGAGGTTTTACCTCCACAAGAAGTGGCGTTGGCTCTGTGAGCTTCCGTTTCTTCCGTTTTCTCTTCTTCCTTTTCTTTTCTCCAGCTTCTCTAAGCTCACTTCCTCCCTCCATCAACTTTTCCAGACTGTGCATCTCTCTTTTTTTCTGGTGTACACATCCTCTCTTCTTTTCAAGGCTGAGTGTTATTTCAGCCTCATCTTTATGACTGCCTCCCTTATTGATCTTCACCTCTCTTTCCTCCTCCTGTCTCTCTCCAAGCGGGTACTTCTCAGGTACCTTGCGGCGTCTCTTCCTGCGCTTCCTGTCATTGGCAGTGTAGTCAAAGGCCTCACACTGCTCTGGAAGTTTCTCTGCCGCTAGTTCTTGCGCTGCACACTGCTGTGCTCTCGGAGGTGTCTCCCTTCTGAGCAAGAAGTGAGGTGCAAAACGCTCAAACAGTTGTCTGAATACACTGCTAAACAGCGCCATTATGGACACTGAATGCTGCAAGTAAATTCAATATTTGTCGTCTATATTTGCAGAAAGTCTTTCGATCTATTCACTCCTAACACACCAACAGCAAACCAGAGTTAGAGCTGCAGTTGAGAGCTGCCAGAACAGAATCTCCATCGATGATGTCACTACAGTGAGCTCCATAGATACGTATACATAGAAACCCCATTAGCAACTGTTTCTATGGGCCGCTATACGTTTGTTGTGAACGCGTTTTTGCGAACATTCAAATGTTGCCTGTGCGTCTGCAACCGTAGTTATACGCATGCATGAATGAATATCGATATCTGCAATACACTGAAGCAGATGATTTTATAAGATTTAGTTTTATCATTAATGGTTGATAACTCTGCATATAAAAAAATATTGGTTAATTATATCTTGTAAATAGCCTAGTGTCTTTGGACAGCTCTTCGGTCTTGGCAATGTTAGTAGTTGGATTCTTACTGATTGTATGGGGTGGACAGGTGTCTTTATGCAGCTAACAACCTCAAACAGGTGCATCTAATTTAGGATAATAAATGGAGTGGAGGTGGACATTTTAAAGGCAGACTAACAGGTCTTTGAGGGTCAGAATTCTATAGACAGGTATTCAAATACTTATTTGCAGCTGTATCATACAAATAAATAGTTAGAAATTCATACATTGTGATTTCTGGATTTTTTTTTATTTATTTAGATTATGTCTCTCACAGTGGACATGCACCTACGATGACAATTTCAGACCCCTCCATGATTTCTAAGTGGGAGAACTTGCAAAATAGCAGGGTGTTCAAATACTTATTTTCCTCACTGTATTAACAAAACAATAGTAATTTTATTATTAAATTAACTTTGATACATTTTTTCTGCTGCCACTGCTCTCGAATGTTAGTCTGGAGTCCTGTATTACAGTAATGAGTGACATTTTGAATTGGAGTAATGAATTTTTTTCTTTTAATTGTCATTGTAAAAGTGCAAAATTACTCCTAAAGCATGTTTTTTTTTATTTTTTATGCCACAACATTAAATCAGCCTGTTTTGTGTTGCTTGTGGTAGTCCTGCCTATCATGAAATGTTATTGATTTCAAATTTCTGCTATACAGCTGCATACTAATTAAATGTTTGTTCTGACTTTTCCTGTGATTTTTGTCGTTGTCACAAAAATTTTAGTTTGAGATACTTTAAGTGGAGGGATTATAATATGTTATCATGTTATCTGCAATACTTTTTTCATTTTTCCATATTAACAATTCTCTTCACAATATTTAATTGTCTATTTGACAAATTACCTGTTTAAGGCGATTCAAGACCCCTCTACTTCCACTGACTACCCTATCTGGGTGTATTTTGAGATTCATTTCACATTACCTTGTATGTGTTGTACACAAGCATATGTTGTACATGGTGTACAGATTCTACTGTTCCATTAAAGGAGAATTATTTTTTTGTTTGTTTACTGGTGCAGGCTCTCGTGACGGTTCCATGGGTCTGTGGGAGATATCAGAGGAGGTGTTGTCACAAGCGGAAAAGTGTCAAAATGTGGAAGGTGTTCCTTGTTATTCCCACATCTCTCACAGCGCTCTCAAGGACATCCCGAAAGAGTATACCCACCCCTACAACTGCAAAGTGCGCGCACTGGCCTTCAACAACAGCCATAAGGTCAGCGGATGTCTTTTACTCATGTGGCTGTACTGACTCGAAATTGATTGTCTTTGTGTGTTATTCAAGCTCACTGTTTCTCCAATTTTATTTTTTTCTCTTTCATTCATCCATTAGGAGTTGGGTGCCGTTTCACTAGATGGATATTTCCATCTGTGGAAAGCAGAAGACAACCTGTATAAGGTACAGATACCACTATCAGTTTTTTTTTCTCTTTCTCATACATCAATCAGGCATAACATTATGACAGGTGAAGTGAATAACACTGATTATCTCTTCATCACGGCACCTTTTAGTGGGTGGGATATATTAGGCAGCAAAGTGAACATTTTGTCCTCAAGTTGATGTGTTAGAAGCAGGAAAAATGGGCCAGCATAAGGATTTCAGCGAATTTGACATGGGCCAAATTGTGATGGCCAGACGACTGGGTCGGAGCATCTCCAAAACTGCAGCTCTTGTGGGGTGTTCCCGGTCTGCAGTGGTCAGTATCTATCAAAAGTGGTCTAAGGAAGGAACAGTGGTGAACGGTGACAGGGACATGGGTGGCTAAGGCTCATTGATGCACGTGGGGAGCGAAGGCTGGTCCATGTGGTCCAATAAAACTGACAAGCTACTGTAGCTCAAATTGCTCAAGAAGTTAATCCTGGTTCTAATAGAAAAGTGTCAGAATACACAGTGCATCTCAGTTTGTTGTGTGTTGGGCTGCATAGCCGCAGACCAGTCAGTGTGCCCATGCTGACCTCTGTCCACCGCCGAAAGCGCAGACAGTGAGCACATGAGCATCAGAACTGGACCACAGAGCAATGGAAGAAGGTGGCCTGGTCTGATGAATCATGTTTTCTTTTACGTCCCATGGAAGGGCTGGGTGTGTGTGCGTCGCTTTCCTGGGGAACACATGGCACCAGGCCGCACTATGGCAAGCTGGCGGAGGCAGTATGATACTTTGGGCAATGTTCTGCTTGGAAACCTTGTGTCCTGACATCCATGTGGATGTTGCTTTGACATATACCACCTACCTAAACATTGTTGCAGACCATGTACACCCTTTCATGGCAACGGTATTCCCTGGTTGCTGTGGTTCTGGAATGGTTTGAGGAACATGAGTTCGTGTTGCCCTGGCCTCCAAATTGCCGGAGGCAATGTGCTGAACAAACAAGTCCGATCCATGAAGGCCCCACCTTGCAACTTACAAGCCTTTAAAGGATCTGCTGCTAACATCTCGGTGCCAGATACCACAGCTCACCTTCAGGGGTCTAGTGGAGTCCATGCCTCTACAGGTCAGGGCTGTTTTGGCAGCAAAAGGGGGACCAACACAATATTAGGTCATAATGTTATGCCTGATTGGTATATATTGGCTTTTTATGCCAAGCTCAATATTGGAAGGTTTTTACAATTGTCTCATGATTATTTTTTTCCTTTTAATTTGATTTTCAGGAGCTTTCTACAAAACTTCCTTACTGTAAGGAGAATGTGTGTCTGGCTTATGGGATGGACTGGTCTGTTTATGCAGTCGGCTCTCAGGCGCACGTTTCCTTTCTTGACCCCCGGCAGTCGACTCAGAACATCAAATCCGTGAGCTCCAGGGAGCGTGGCAGTGGTATGTTTTTTTTTTTCGCCCAAGTTAGTTCACACAAAGTTAAAAAACAATATTTTGCAAAGCAAACTGGTGTTTTCTGTTTGTTTAATTATTTCTTAGGTATTCGCTCTGTGAGCTTCTATGAACACATAGTGACAGTAGGCACTGGCCAAGGTTCCCTGCTCTTCTACGATATCAGGGCCCAGCGTTTTCTGGATGGCCCATCCAGCACACCCGGCGGGTACCGGAATCGCACTGCAGAGGGCATCCTTAAACTCACCACAGGGAGAGGATGGCTGGTAAGATTTTGACCGTAGACATCACTGTTTATGTTTGAACTATAAACTTTTATCCTAGTATTTCTGTGATCATTTAATTAAGACAGAATAAAGATGCAGGGTCCCCGCGGGATATTAAAAAGTCTTAAATGTCTTTAAATTCAAAATCAAAATTTTAAGGCCTTAAAAGTCTTAAATTCGCTGAAGTATTGAGTTCTAGGTCTTAAATAATTTTAAACGGGTCTTAATTTTCCTAAGTAAACATGCTCCCGCAATGTTTTAGAGAGAGAGAGAGAGAGAGAGAGAGTGTGTGTGTGTGTGTGTTGTTAGTTCGTTTTTTCGCTAGTGAGAGACCAACATGCATCTTATATAGCAGCCAATCAGCTTTCATGTTATTGGCGCGAGGCTCTTTCTTCCAGTTCACGCGATCGTGATAGCAAAGGCGAATCTTTCTCACCTGCCATCTCGTATAATGACCAAATAAAAGTTTGATATGCCCGATAGCACTAAACAAAGAGTTTAAAAAGCGGTGAAAACCCCGAACTCATTCGCTACTGACACACGGACTGATGTCAGACTGGCCGCGGATTCTGCAGGCGTTTGCCGCCGGTCAGCGCTCGCGCGAGTGAACCGAATCTAGGCATATTCATACATATCCATATCTATGGGCTCATCATTACTGTAGGTCTTAAAGTGAAAGCAACCCAATATAGCCGAGCCTATACCCGCTCCTGCCTGTGTCGTTAGTATTAATCAAACAACAACAACGGGGAAAAACAAACAGTAGCCCTAAACTTAAAGCACTGTTTGTATCTGTATATTTAAGTTGTATTTATTTGTCCTATTGTCAAACAAGATTCATGCATTTTGTTTGTTTTATTGCCATGTGTGACTATTGTGCATCTAATATAATGATATGGTAAATGTGGCATCCTAATTATGAAAAAAAAAAAGAAACATGCACATTTCTGAAAATGACCATCACAATATCAGTAATTTTGATCTCACAAAAAATGTATATACATACACACACACTACCGGTCAAAAGTTTGAGAACGGTTCGATTTTTAAAATGTTTTTTAAAGAAGTCTCTCCTGCTCACCGAGGCTGCATTTATTTGATCCAAAATACAGCAAAGACAGTATTATTGTGAATATGTTTTTTTATTTTTTTATTTAAAATAACTATATTTCAATATATATCTTAAATAGAATTTATTTCTGTGATTCAAAGCTGAATTTTCAGCATCATTGCTCCAGACTTTAGAGTCACATAATCCTTCAGAAATCTTTTTTTTTTTTTTTTACTTTTTTTTTATCCATCAAAGAATCAAAAAAAAAATGTTTTACACAACTGTGTTCAACACTGATAATAAACATAAATGTTTGTTGATCATCAGATCCTCATATGAGAATGATTAGTGATTTAGTGAAGGATCATGTGACACTGAAGACTGGAGTAATGATGTTAAATTCAGCTTTGATCACAGGAATAAATGACACTTTACTATATATTCACATAGAAAACAGTCACAACAGAACTGTCACAATATTACAGCTTTTTGTATTTTTAATAACATAAATGCAGCATTGGTGAGCAGAATGTAAAAACATTTAAAAATCTTACCGTTCTCAGACTTTAGACCGGTAGTGTGTTTGTATATTAATCCTGGTGGGATTGAGCTATGAGGAAGTGCAAGATTACTAATACTTTGTTCAATTTGAATAAATTAATTTGCTTTGCAAGTAATTTTGTGATTCTGCATTTCCTTTTGTACGTTTTTTTTTTTTAAATTGCGTGATATAGGTCTTAAATTTAATTCATAATGGTCTTGAAAAGGTCTTAAAAAGTCTTAAATTTGACTTGGTGAAACCTGCAGATACCCTGAGATGGTGTGTGTGTGTGGTTGAAAAGAGCGTGTGAAGCTGTTTCATACATGTCATCTGCTCTCTCTAGCTCTTTGTTATTTAGGAATAAGATTGCGTGCCTGTTTGAATCGAGAGCTCGATTCCTGTCACGATTAATTGTGCAGCTCTAATATACTAGTAAAACAATAATATTGTGAAGTGTTACAATTTAGAATACTTTCTATTTTGATACATTTTAAAATGTAATTTATTCCTTTGATGGCAAAGCTGAATTTTCAGCATCTCTACTCCTGTCTTCAGCGTCACATGATCCTTCAGAAATCATTCTAATATTCTGACTTGGTGCTCATTTTGTCACTTTGTCACTCATTTCGTGTTTAAAAAAAATGGTAAAGAAAGTCTTACTAACACCAAACATTTAAACAGTACAGTAGTATATATATATATATATATATATATATTTTTTTTTTTTTTTTTTTGTTGTTTATTAAATCTGATACCTAAACAATTACTGTTTTGCTTCTTTTTTTCCTGGGAACTTTTCATACTCATTTGATGTACGTGTAATAGTGCTATTTTTTTATTTAACATTTTTTGCTTTATATGCACACTACCTATTTTTTACCATGAAGTTTTTGGCCAAACCTTTAAATTCATTAGTCTACCTATAAGCTCCTTTACAAAGTGCTTACTTTAGCAGTCGGTTGCCTGCAGCATCAGCCTCCGCTTACCATTAGGAAGTTCATTAGGCAGAAATGCTGTCTGCTGCATTAATCGGTCCACACGGATGTATAACTGCTATTTGATTGGTTTAATTGAGTCACTTAGGTTGCTGCCCTTTTGTTACTTGTATAATAATAATTTAAGGGATAATGTACAGTCAGCCACTCATTATCGCAAAATAAACAACTCCTCTATGCATCAGGGTCCTGATTTCCCTGTCTGAGGCTATTTTTTTTATTATTATTTTTTGCTATTAATCTTGCTATTTTTTTATTACATACATATTATACACACTGTTCAAAGGTTTGGATTCAGTAAGATTTTTTGTTTTTAAAGCAATTAATACTTTCTTTTAGCAAGGATGCATTAAATTGATCAAAAGTGTCAGAACTGTTTTCTAAAAAATGTTTTTACTATTTCAATTAAATGCTTTTCTTTCGAACTTTCTATTCATTCAAGAAAGTAGCAGCACGACTGTTTTCAACATTAATAATAAGAAATGTTGAATGTGAGAAATGATCCTTTGGAAATCATTCTAATATACTGATTTGGTGGAAACCAAAAACAGAATCATTAGAATGATTTCTGAATGATCATGTGACATTGAAGACTGGAGTAATAATGCTGAAATTTCAGTTTTGCATCACAGGAATATGAAAATGGTTATTTTAAATTGTAATAATATTTCACAATATTACAGTTTATACTGAATTTGATTTTTTTTTAAATCCAGCCTCAGTGACCATATATAAGAGACTTCTTTCCAAAAAAATCTTACCAATCGCAAAATGCAGTGGTGGAAAGAGTACTGAAAAAGCATACTCAAGTAAAAGTACTGTTACTTGTCATAAAATGTAGTGCAAGTAGAGTAAAAATACCTGTCCTAAATACTACTCAAAGTAGGAGTAAAAAGTAGCCCTTGTAAAATTACTCTAGAGTAGTGAGTATTATGCAATGAATGTTATTCCACCTTATACCCTGCAAATTAAAAATGTAGCTTACTCTTTTATGGATGATTCTCAGTAAGAACAAAAAAACATGAGATCAACAGTATTTCAATATTTCTCCGAGTTTTATTTTTTTACTGCTAGCACTACAAAGTACAGCCATGTAATATTTGAAAAAGCAACCAATAATCTGGTAACATTTATGACAACCAGTCTGTAGAGGTTTTCTTGCGGTTAATTAAAAAAGGTTGCAAAGCGTTGTACATGAACAATTTTATGTTAAAAAAGCAGTTATTTATTTTCAAGGCGCATTCATTGTACTGCTTTAATTTCAATGGATGTTTTCTCTGTTAAAAGAATAGGCTACACTTCAGAAATCAGAATCGAGTAACTCACAATTTTCACCACTTATTATTCTTGCTTGTAATTAAAAACATAAACCTGATTTAAATATAAATTAGGGCCGGGACTTTAACGCGTTAATTAAGATGAATTAATTACGGGACTTTAACGCGTTAATTAAGATTAATTACGCAAAAAATAAATAACAATTTTAACCACACTTATTTTTGCACCGCGGAATGTTTTTCAATGAATGAGTTTCGACGGACCGATTATACTGGAGCACCTACTAGCGTTCTTGACTTCCGACAACAACAAACCATGAACAAACATGAACGAAGAAGCTGACGAGACCGCTTTGCTTGGCCCGTGGATGGGAAATTTTGTTTTAAAAAACGAAAAGATTGAAGCGTCGACAAGAGCATGGTTGTGTGCAAGCTATGCAACAAGGAATTTGCGTATCACCACAGCACATCGAGCCTCAAATATCACCTCAACGCAAAACACATAGGAGTTAGCGTGGACGTTAGCCCGACTCCGAGTAAAGTTACAAGGACCCACACCCAACCCACACTCCACCTGGTTTCAGGACCAGGGTAACTAAGTCACTGAAATAAATAAACAATATTTTGTTGATTAAGCTTATGTATTCAGTCATTATTCAATGGTATACTAAAAATTAAAAAATTACTTCTCACTGTTCTCAGGTCAAATATTTATATGCAATTAAAATGCGATTAATTTCGATGAATTAATTACAAAGCCTCTAATTAATTAGATACATTTTTTTTAATCGAGTCCCGGCCCTAATATAAATCTGATGTTTTATGAAAGTTATTTGCTATGGACTACATTTTTAAATCGCCATGTGAGAACACATTACATTAAAATATGCACTTGTAATGAGTGTAAAATCAACATTATAATTTTCACTCAAAATCTTTTCTTTATTATTAAAAACTCTTATTTTCTTTATTATTAAAGATTCTCTTATTTTGAATATATTTTTTGATTTTCATTGGGTTTAATTATGCTGGTATGTATATTTTTGGAGTTTTATATATGATTTGCAATGAAGTGTACCGCCCCTTTAAGAAACGCTTAACTTTGGACGCGTTCTCTCCTCGCTCAGTTGATAAACTATGCTGAGATGAGGATGTATGTTGGCTCACGGAGCAATTTCACGATTTAAGTCATCATACAGTAACCAGCAACAACCCCCTTTCATAATGCTCGCGTGCCTCTCACTCTAGGCTGGTCGCGACTCCCTAACGCTATGGTTGATATGACGGGAGTCACACGCATGGAGACAGGACTTATTATTCGCCTTGGCCAATCACATAGACAGGACAAAAATAAACATAATGTAGCGACTGTAGGTTTAGGGACAATAGCGCAGTAAAAGTACCGATACAGCACTTAAAATGTACTCAAGTAAAAGTACACAGTTTTTAAACTACTTAATAAAGTACAATTCCTGAGAAAAACTACTCAATTACAGTAACGAGAGTATTTGAAATTCGTAAATTTACACCACTGGCAAAATGAATGGTAGTGTATGTATATTATTCATTGAGGCTGAAATAGAAGAAAAGCAGAATTATCAGTCAGGTTCTTGTACCGATTCTAAAATGCTGATTCTTCTCCCACAGAATCACGATGAAACGTGGAGAAGCTACTTTTCCGATGTCCGCTCCTTCCCGAACGCTGTGTACACGCACTGCTACGACGACTCCGGCACCAAACTCTTCGTGGCCGGCGGCCCGCTGTGTTCTGGCCTACACGGAAACTACGCCGGCCTCTGGAGCTAACCTCCGTCCATCATCATCCCTCCATTTCGCTCTCACGTACCATGGACTTACAGGCCATCTTACATTTTTCTCCTCACTCTTTTTCATTTCCGGTTTAGCTTCGATCCAAGATTATCCTCTATTTCTCAAAGGACTCAGGAGCATAGATGTGATTCTCAGCTGTTTTTTCTTTTTGTTTTGTTTTGTGGTTGTTCTTCTGTCTTTTAAATTTTAATTTGCCTATCGTACTCCTGAATTCACATCTGTTTTTGTGTGTGATGAAAAAAACGATGTGACCCTGACACTGATGTCTAATCTGTTGGAGAAGTTTGTTTGAGTCCTGAAAAAATTAAAAGAGGTTTTCTCCTCTGTGCATTGGCTGCCTGAACCTTTGAGAACTGTGGAATAGTGTAAAAAGTCTCTCTGGGCATTACCTTTTAAGATTTATTTTTGTTTCATTTGGTGTTTTTTTTTTTTTTTTTTGGGTTGCCAGAAACATGGCGTTTTGAGTTTTGTTTTGCTGTGTGTTTTTTGAAGACCTGCCGATCAGCCCTCTTTCTTGGCTCGCAGTGGACTGATATGACATTGTGGATCCTGAAAAGGCTTAGCTTTTGGAGATGAATCTTGGTAAAATGAACGGACAGCCTGACATATAACCTCACTGGCAGTACTGGACACTGGGGTCAAGACTGCAGATAAATGAAGAGCACAGGGTAAACATGGACATGAATCGCGTAGCGGTCAATGAAGACTTGCCCGTTGGTTTCCTTTTTCCCTTATGTTTTCCAAAATAATGGCAGGGAGAGACAATTGAAGGAAATCAGTTTGTGTTCTGTTTGAGGTATCTTGGAGAAATGCCTCTTTTATTGCTGATTCTGTACTAACACACGCACACACTCGCATCAAGATTGCAATTTTCCCTCTGTGACATTTAGACAACTTATTTATTTTGTATCGTTGCCATCACTAGCACTCATGACGTTCAGGTACAATCATATTTGTTAGGATTGTTGCTTCTTATCTTCTCTGCTCAAAGGCAGGGCAGTGTTGTGTGACATTGTTGCCTTTCCAGAGTCTTTCTGTGAAAGACTGTTGCAGATAGAATTTGTTAAGGCTCTTTTTTTCTTTTTTTTTCTTATTTCAGGTGTTTTTTCTTTTTTTTTATACATGAAAATCTTCATGAAATTGTTAGTACAATGAACATAGTAACAGGCATATATTAAGCAGAAATTAACCATCACTTTTAAAATGTATTTTATATATGAAATGTATATGTATACATATTTGGAATCTAATAGAGGGAGAATACAGTTTATGTAAATGTCAGAGGATATATGTGCGTGTGTGTGTGTGAGTGAACTAATCTGTCATTATTTTGGTGGTGCCCTTTTTTTATACACACTTCCTGAATGTTTTTACAGATTACAAGTGTAAAGATATTGTACAATATAAAAACAAAACAAGCAAAAGAACAGTAACATCAAACATTCTTCACAAAGAAAATGAATAAAACTTTATTGATGTATTTTTCTTCCATTCTTGCATCATGATGTTTCTTTCTACTCAATACTTCTGCAGACTTAAAGCTTTTAATATCAATTTATAATAAAAAAAAACAGTAATATTGTATTACGATTTAAAATAATACATAAGAGTTAAAAAATAGTAACGTTTCCAAACTTTGTATATAAAATAGTGTGTTTTTGGGGGCATTTTGTGAGGAACACTGCACTGTAGTGATTCATTTGACCGCTGGGGGCGCAAAACGTGTTTTGACCACTGAACAGCGGCGTAACATAATGCGCGTTCACGATTAGAGACACGAAAACATGTACAATAACTTCATACAATAAAACCTAATTTAATAGATGAATAGAGAGGGCCAACTTTTCTTTTAAACTCCACAAGGATAAAGAATATAACCTTAAACAGAAAAGAAGTAGTGAGAAAATGGTGAGTAAATAATGGCAGAATTATCCTTTAAGATGTCATACAATTTATCCGTTGCGTCTTGATTCATTACTTGTTATATTGTTAAATTGTGTTATTTGCATCCGTTATTGTGTACGTGTGCGCGCACTTGTGAATGTGCCGCTGGTGCGGGAGCGCGCCTGTGGGATCTGCATGGAGAGAAGCGGCAGCAGCGCGGTGACGGTCACGTGACGGAGTCTGCTGCTGGCTGAGTGAAGCGTGTTAGCAGGTAATAAAAAAAAACAAATCACTCTTTCAGTCTCTAACTGGTCTTTATATATATCAGGTGTTACGTAGTTAATATTTCCATGTCTTTGTCGCTCATCTGTTTTAATCCGTCGCGGAGAGTTTGTCGAGGTTGTGTTGCCTTTTGTATGGCTTTGTTTTGCCTCCTCAGTTTAGCTTATTCAGCTTTAGCTCTGCTCTGAGACCGTTTTCCTTAAATATTCCTTTACAACAAGCCCACAGCACTATTAAGCCAGTTTCCTTACATTATAAACGTCATATTGATATACATCTTTGTGTTAAAATGCTCTTGAGGGGTTAAATGTTATGAACAAGGACGCCGGGCGGTCGTGAGTTAGCCAGCTAAGCTACAACAATTGGAGAGGAAATGACATTAGAGATCATGGACAAAGGAGAGCAGAAACTGTGTGCGCTTATGCTCTTCACAAACTCAGTTTTTACACATTCATGGTGTCAAAAAATGCCATATGTGACTTCAATGTGTCCAAATGTCTCTAATGAATCTTTAAAGTTAAACTAGGATGCTGACTCGGGTCCTGGGTCTAAATTCCCTTTGTTTGAGCCATCACATATTTTTTTAAACCTTGTTATGTTTATGCTTCTAGTTTTTTGGGGCATATAGAATATGTTTATAGAAACTCAAGCAAAGCAAACAAAGTCATCTGTGAATGTGCTTTGATGAAGCCATCACACATTTTGTTTTGGTTACGAATGTTTCTTTTTTCTTCTTCTTTTTTGTCTAGTTTCAGATTTTTTAATAGATTTTATTAGTGTTCGAAACTGGAAAAAAAGGCAAACCAAGTGGTCTGTTTTAGTGATAAACCAATCATATTGTTGATATTTGGCCATTTTGAGATAATTGGCAGTGGCCAATAACTAGCTATGCTCACTTGATCAGAAGTGGTATTATGTTTATGTAAAAGATTTAAAAAAATGGATAAAGTTGCCATTTTTAAAATTCACGTTCTGTTTTTCTACATTTTAGTGCATTTTTGGTGAATGTTGTCGAAGTAAATGTTCATAAACTGTCCCCCTCGTTTTGTGTAATATTTTTAAATGTACATGTTCACAATCACTTCTGTTTTCTAAGGATTTTTTGATCACTTATTATTCACTTTAGCTACCTATTCATAATCAAAGATGAAACTGATTGTCATTTTTGTAAAATTTTTGGCGTATTTATCAGTCTGCATTTCTAAATGTGTTTTACACACACGATATATGTCAATTTGAGGACACTATGGGTGGTCTGCTGACCAGAGAAAAGGTTTTGTTTTTCCATTTTCTAAGGATCTCAGAAATGTCCCCCCATGAGACCATTGTCAGCTGGTGGAATCACTTTTGAGGATTGTCTTGCTTACTGTCATCATTAAATCGGTTGTTCCCAGCAGCGCTTGCACAGCCAGATTCCCCCCATAACATCTTTATGATGTATATTGCAAGCTGGGAATTATCTGATGATCTCTGTGCGTCAGAATCTAGCTGGAAAGTTGTTTTTCGGGCGTTTTCTATGTGACTGCATAGAACGGTTAAACATGCACAATAAGATCTCTTCTAGCTGCCAAGAAAAGCCCACTGTATCCATCACAGATGTTATGTGTGTTGCCTTGTCTTCTGTGTGAGCAGTGACTCTTGCCGATGTCTTAGTTTCATGGATGTGAAGGATCTAATGTATTGTAGTGTCAAAAGTGGAGGTTTAAATTTGGTGGAAAATCATCTAAGAAGGTTTTTTTTAAAAAAAAATTTTATGAATAGCTCAGCCAAAAATGTAAATCCTGTAATTTTCCTTCATGTCATTCCAAACCCATTTGACTGATTTCTTTCAAACACAAAAGCGAAAATTCCTTGCTTTGGAACAGAAACAGAGTGGCTATCCAGCTCCAATACCCAGCTTTAAAAGTATCATAAAAAGTCTATATTACTCGTGCCATATGTTCTACTAGTCTGTCAAAGCCATATGATTGCTTTGTGTGTGAAACAGACCAAATTAAACCAATTTCAGTTGTAATCCACTAAAAATCTGCTTCCTGTCCACTATCCAGTAGGGCTGGGCAATGTTGACAATATTATTATATATATCAGCGATATTTCAACAGTTGCCATTAGGGATGCCACAGTTCTCAATATAATATTGAACCGTTCGGTACTGCATTCACGGTTCAATACGCGCTTGTGAATTGCGTTTTATTTTTTATTTTGCGCATTCAATTAATTATTTTTATTTCTCTCCGAATTGGCGGAGTGTCCTTGTGAGTCTACGCGCTGATATGAGCATTTTTTTCCAATCACTATGCACTAAGTTATGGGTGTTTAGCCTTGCTGGTGAATGCTGGTGTCAGATTTTACACTTTAACAGAGTGAGGCTGCAGTGCGCACCAGCATCTTTCAAAACTGTGGTGTGGGTGGGGTGTGCGATATCATGATTTTTGATTATGGACGAAAATGTCTCATCTGCTTTTGAAAAAAAAATATCATAGTACTACAGTACACATTCTATCATTTGCCTCCATCCCAATATACTGAACAACGCGACATACATTCACATCACACGTTAGTGGTAGAGTTATACTCACGAACACTATAGTTATTCACAAGCACAAAAGTTCATTATTTGCATGCGTTTTAAAGCATTGCCGTTTAAAGGGTTACTTCAGCGATTTAGTATTAAGCTTTGTATCAGTAGAAACCCGGTAGTATATTCGAATTATGGTACTTTCTCTTAGGGATGCACCGGTTGACCGGACAAAAATCGGAACCGGACAGTTTTCGCTTCTAGCGCGTGATCGGCAACCGGACGGTTTTCTTTGTATTTTTCTGCCGATTTCTGCCTAACTTGTGACAAAGCTGAAATACTTCTTTTTTTAAAGAAGAACATGCATACACTTTTGAAATGAAATACTATCAGTTCTGTATAGGATGATCATTTTTATTTTACCTTAAAATTACATTGACTTAATTTGATTTAAAAAGCACCTGCTGTAGCATCTTAGTTTTTTTTTCATGCACTAAACATTATTTGATTTAACATTTTGGAACAATTATATACTTTGGTTTTATTTAATTTCACTGGTAAAGACAAATTCTAAAATTTAAAAACAAATGCTGATTTAAGTAACATCTTTGTTTGGATTGTTGAATGTGTGTTGATTGTGTTGTTTGGATTGCAGAATATACAATTGTTGCCTTTAATTTCACATAAGTTCAACCCAATTCAATTTCCCGTTGAATATCCGATTGCGGACTTGTTTTCATTGGCCAAAAGCCAATTTGGCCTGTTAAATACCAAATGAACATCTTGTTCATGTATACTTTCCTTCTTTTATTGTGTAAAAAAAAAAATCAGCCGGAATCAGCCAGTTTGCTTGAAAAAAAATCGGTATTGGAATCGGCCATGTAAAATCATGATCGGTGCATCACTACTTTCCCCCCTCATGTCCCCCTGAGACGAGAAAATTATGCATTTTATTTCTGGAAAAAATCCTCCAATGACGCAAATATCGTCATTTTGCGTCATCAGAGGATTTTTTGGCCAGAGACTACAGATTAAAGCTAGTAGAAGGAGCTAGTTCTGCATGTTATCAACCCTCCCACAGGGGAGGGATCTCACTCACAGAATGTAAATGCGCACGGTTGCTCGGCTCGGGCATTCATAACGGAGCGGTGCGGAGAAAAGTGAGTGTTTCAAATTTTCAATGAATTCCTATGAAAGTTAAGCTTCCATAGGCATGATCTGATAACGTGCCAGACTGGACGCTCGTCGTGAATGACTACCGCGCTTACCTCAGCTCTGCTCAGATCTGCTCAGATCTTTGCTCTCGTGATGAATGAAATCTTGCTCACTCACACGTTATTGAAAAGACACGTTCAGTTTTTAATTGTAGTGTCTGTTCTCTAACTGAACAAAATTATTTTATTACTGTGAAAATCAAAACGACGGTGGGACAATTTGAGCATGAGACATCGATGACAGAATTTTCATTTTTGAGAGAACTATCCTTTTAATGTTAATAAAACAACAAAAGATAAAGAGAAAATCAAAAGTAAAATAAAGAAAGAGTATTGTTTTTCTCCTTAAGCTCTTGCTGTCACCTAAGAATAGAATAGCAAAAAACTGATGTGACTAGCCATCAGAACCGAACCGAAAACCGTGGTTAAAAAACCAAGGTATGTATTGAACCGTGGACTAACTGTATTGTTGCATCCCTAGTTGCCATATATATTTTACATAGCCTTGTAGTTACCATACACATCTTTATTTATTTTTTATTTTATACTATACAATAGGGCTGTACGATGACAAAAATCATAATTGCTCATTATTCCCTTGAAATTGTAATTGCGATTTATTAATTATGATTATCACAATTTACGGACCCACTTTATATTAGGTGGCCTTAACTACTAATATGTACTAACATTTAAATTAATCATTTGATACAATGCACTTATTGTGTACAACATACATGTTTTTACATTGTACTTGCATAAAAAAAAAGCTGCATGTAATTACATCTGTAATTAATTTCTTTAGTTACATTTGTAATTACACTGTTGACACTTCCCTGACTCCTAACCCTACCCTTAAACTTACCCACCACACCTGTCCCTAACCCTACCCTTAAACTTACCCATACCACCACACCTGTCCCTAACCCTACCCTTAAACTTACCCACCACACCTGTCCCTAACCCTACCCTTAAACTTACCCATACCACCACACCTGTCCCTAACCCTACCCTTAAACTTACCCATACCACCACACCTGTCCCTAACCCTACCCTTAAACTTACCCACCACACCTGTCCCTAACCCTACCCTTAAACTTACCCATACCACCACACCTGTCCCTAACCCTACCCATAAACTTACCCATACCACCACACCTGTCCCTAACCCTACCCTTAAACTTACCCATACCACCACACCTGTCCCTAACCCTACCCTTAAACTTACCCATACCACCACACCTGTCCCTAACCCTACCCTTAAACTTACCCATACCACCACACCTGTCCCTAACCCTACCCTTAAACTTACCCATACCACCACACCTGTCCCTAACCCTACCCTTAAACTTACCCATACCACCACACCTGTCCCTAACCCTACCCTTAAACTTACCCATACCACCACACCTGTCCCTAACCCTACCCTTAAACTTACCCATACCACCACACCTGTCCCTAACCCTACCCGTATCCACCTCAATATCAGCAAAAGTGTTTTGCAATAAAATATGAACACAGTAAGTACATTGTACTTATTTTTTGATGTAAATACATAGTAGTTAAGGCCACCTAATATAAAGTGGGACCCAATTTACATGGAATGACATTTTTGAATAGCTTTATGCCAATGTTTGAAGCAACTGCATGCCATATTGTTATATCAAAATAAACAAGCTGAAAACACTCTTCCTGAAAAACTTATATTGCTTTTCTATAGCATTAAGCCTCAGATGTCAAGTATATATTGGTTTGGTTTCTTCTTTAATATGCATGGTTATAATGTTATACTAAAACAAAAATTGAAACAATGGTAAAAAAAAACCCCTTAAGATAACCTGTAGAAAAAAAACCTTATGCACCACATCTTTGAACGATTACATCATTGTGGCATCCGTAACTGTAATCACGATTACAAATTCGATTAATTGTGCAGCCCTACTACACAATTAGTTAAAGGAAAACATATTAAGGTATTGCGGACAAGATGTTGGCTGTCTATTTTTGCCACAAACACACACTTTTTTTTCTTTTGTGGCTGGGCCAGTGAATGTTTTGATGGGTGATGAGTACAAATCTGAACCACTATCCCGACTGGCCCAATAGAAAAAATCCTTAGCATTTAGCCCTTGGATTTAATTGTGATAACCTTTTCTTCACACAGAACTACTATGGATTAAGAAGACTTGCAATATAGAGCATCAATCAAACTAATTTTATGATGCTTTTTTTCTAAATAGACAGCTTATATGCCAGCATGGCAAAGAAAATAGTTAAAGATCAGAAGGTTTTGAAACAACATGAAACATTGATGACAGAATTTTCATTTTAAGGTGAGCCATCCCTTTAATATTACTTTGTTTGTTTCAACATTTCAAGTTGTTGTGTAAATGTGCTTTTCATGGTTAATGAAACCAGCAGAACTGACAGAGAATTTATTCTGTGAAATAGCTAGATATTTAGATCATAAATACATGCTTCAGTGTAGATTCAAGGATGTTGGGTAATATACATTCCTTCATGTCCTCATGCCAGATGATTAAGTTGCTGTTTTGTATGCTTGAGAAATGGCTATGTGATCTGAGTGTGAGTGTTTTAGAAGGACAATACAGGATAGTTGATAAGTGTTAGTGGACACCAGTGTGGTCTCGTAGCGTGGTCTTCATTTCAGCGGGGCTCGATTGTTTTTTCTACAAGGGTTTCTGGCGGTCAGAGTATTGCTCAGTCTTGCCCAACTGGGTTTAGGAGAAAGGAAATCCGATACGTCCCCTGTGTGTTTGCCTGACACTACGCGGGACACTGAAGGGAAGATCTGCAGAAAGCGTCAGCTAGCTCGCTTGAACAAAACCTTGTCTGGTGTCTGCAAATATTTGGACTAGAATCTAGCAAATGGAAGCTTTTTCTGAATAATAACCCCTTCCTGTTTTTGGCCTTGTTTTTTCCCCAGATTTTTCTGTTTTGTACATACATTGTTTTGTATATACTGTATATGATGACCTCGGTGGGCATCGAACGAGCCCGGGGCACTCGGGACAAAGCGCTGCCCACTACCACACAGACCACACAACCACAGAAGCAGCTTCAGGTGAGTGAACAACATGTGGAAACATATGCTATGTTATGAATAACACACTACCATGCTACTCTTACTATTTCTTAGGGGTGGGAATCGGCAGAGGCCCCACGATACAATATTATCACGATACTTAAACCATGATACAATATTATTATTATTATTTTTTTTAAGCGATATGTTGAGTATTGCAATAACATTACGATTTATTACCTTTTTTTCAAATACAAATGTCCCCCAACTGCAAACTTTGTCCACTCATATTTTTATCTAATAAGTTTCTCAGTCTGTTCATTTTACATCTTCAGATCCACATCCCTTACTTGTCAAATGTTTTCATTATTTTTCCTCATATTTTAAACACATTTATTACAAGAAATTACATGTCAAATAAAAACCTTTGCAGTGCACACTCAATTCAATGTATTTGTTTTTCAATACATATAATGAAGCAGTTTTATAAAGAACAACCCTAATACCCTAATGAACAAGTTAAAGTTGACACTATTCAGTTATGAAATGTAATTAAATGCTGAATCACATTTATGTGATCATATTTATAAGAAAATGCATACATTTGCCATTAACGGCTTATAACTTGGACGCTAGAGTTATTTCCATAGTGAAATTGCCGCAAGGCAGTTTGATTTTCAAAAGAGTATAACCAGTATCACCGACCCAGTATAGTGTAACCAGTATCTCATAGCATTAGACACGCTTTACCGCTGCTGCTGTTTGTCTTCTCAATTGTGTTGTATAATGAACGAGTGCGCTGACTGTGTAGATATGGTAAAATATAGACAGCTTCTTTGATTGTAATTGCGAGCAAAAGTTCTGTTGCATTGCAGTGCGCAGCTGGCTTGCACTTGTCTGTCAAATCAACACGTTTATCTAACACACAAACATTAACAGAGCGGTCCATGTTCAGAAATATGTGAGTACGCTTCCTGCGCACTTGTGTGAGCGAGAGTGATGCGCTGTTAGTGTTTATTACAGTCTGAAAGAAATACTTCAAATTAGTATTTTTTCCCGCGTTATAAGCGTGCCGCTTGCGGTAACGTTTTTCACAATACGAGCTGAAATTCAGTCCCTGAAAATATCGATACTTGCCGTCCTTGTCTCGATACAATATTCCCATACAAAATATTGTGATACTATGCTGTATCATAAAAAATCAAATAAATGTATATCCCACCACTACTATTTCTGCAGTATATAGTATGAATATACTCTGCTGGGTACTGTATCCCAGAATGTCTTGGTGGAATGGATTGCTAAGCCGCACTTTTATAAGTTGAACCGTTTTATAGTGACCTCTTCACACAGTGCTTGTAATGGGATGCTCAAAAAACTCTTTTTCTCTATTTCAGAGATGATAACTGGACTCCACTTGCAATGAAACATCTAATGTCTTGTGACAAAAAAGTACTACTATTTGAAATGCGTATTGTTGTAATATGCATACAGTAGTAGCCAAACATACTTTCAGTAGCCCATGTCTGCTTCCACTTGTAGGTGTCCTGGTCATAAATCTGACTCTGCTCATTCAATTCCCTTTTATTATTGTTTTTTTTTCTTTTAAGAAAAATTGGGCACTCATTCTGATGTTCGTAACTTGTGCTTCCCATTGCAGGCTACAGCCGAACAGATCCGACTGGCCCAGATGATCTACGACAAGAACGATGCAGATTTTGAGGATAAAGTGAAACAGGTATGAGAAGCTCTCTTTCATCCGAGTAAAAGTGATGTTTAAACTTCTCTGTTAACCCCTGTCCATATTTGCTCATAGCTCATAGAGGTTACAGGGAAGAACCAAGACGATTGCATGGTTGCTCTCCACGACTGCAATGAGGATGTCAACAGAGCCATCAACTTCCTGCTTGAGGGAACCTCTGATGCGGTAAGAATTCCAGATGCACATGTGATGCACATCTAGACTACTTAGTAGGCACTAAAACTCATGATGAGTTATTGAAAAAGGAGAAGGAAAACCGATTTTATTGAAAATGTTGTTGCTACTGTCAGCTGTTTGGTGGCTGGGCTGTAAAAGGCAAAACAATGGTTTATTTTTCTGCATGTTTTTCTTCTTCTTTTTTTAGCTTAATGATGAACAAACAACGTACAGCAGTGCTTAATGTCCATATTCATGTGTGATTGACGCTAATCTATTTCAGAGAAAAAGCGTCTGACTTTTGTGGTGAAATTTGAGAGGCCTCTTCTTATAGACTGGGATTTGTTTGAATTATTTCTCGGAATGAAACTCAAAAATAGAAAGTGGGTCACTTCTGTAGTGTTGATCAGAAGGTAATCCTGTGTCATAACAGACCTCTGCCTCCACCACTGTGTAACAGTACAAGCTCCTAAATGTCCTCCATCAGTAATGAGGATTCAACAGGGATGATTAGCAAACCTGTATTTAAATCAGTTATGTAAAATGGCACTGCATTGATGCCTAACATCTGCTGTACAATTATCATCTTTTTTATCTTCTTTTATGTTTGTTCTAACTAGTAGTAACTCTTTTCTCTCTGTCATCTTGCAGACCTCCTGGGAAACGGTGGGGAAAAAGAAGAGCCTTGGAAAGGATGGCACCTCCGCTGAGAGTAAGGAGAACAAGGAGAACAGGGAGAAGAAAGAGAGGGAAAGCAGCAAGGGTCGTGGAGGAGCGAGTCGCCGTGGCAGAGGGACCAGTCGCAACAGGCCAGGTGAGTGTGTTAATGAGGTTTCCTTGTTTTTTTAACATGGCTGTTTAAGGCCTGTTTACACTTGTCTCTTAATGTGTTTTTACTGATCCGATAGCAACCCACTTGTTAAATCTGTTCATTTGCACTTGGCCACATGAATGTCTCTCCGCAAAACAAGTATAAATCCGATCTTCAATTCCTGTGCTATTTACAAATTCAGTTCAGTTCACATCAACGAAAGCAGCAGATATGAGCTGCATTTTATTTATCATCAGCTAATTTCAAGATCAAATAGTAAAAATAGGAGCAGCATTAGCACTGGTAAAATAATTTAGTCTCACTACTTTTTTTTTTTCCAGTTGCGAGTCCAACCAAGTGGTTTGATTGATCAGATTGGGTAACACTTTATTTTACAGTGTCCTTGTTACGTTTGTAACATGTAGTTACCATATAATAACAGTAAATTATGCATAATTACATGCAACTAACCATCGAACAAAACCCTAATCCTACCTTAACCCCATAGTAAGTACATGTTTTTTATTAATATTATTCCGTACTTAACTATATAATTACAATGACACCTTATAATAAAGTGTAACCTCAGATTGTAGTCTGGTATTTTCATGATCAGATAGCTATCCAATCAGAAAGTGCATCCAGCAGCAATATTTAGACAATATCTAGTTGAAATTTTGGAAACGTATAGCAATACCACCACGTCTGCATGCCTGTGATCTATTTTCTTATATTTGTGCTGTGGTTCTAGTTATAGTATGCCTATACACAGCAACCATGAATTTTAATGAGGAAACAGCGAACTTCTTCAAACTGAATTACTGTGATCATTTACATTTTTATTTTATTTTATTAAAAGCCTAGCTTAGGTTTTTTTTTTTTTGTGGATGGCAACAATTAATTCAAGTATCCAGACCCTTCCCCATGAAAATAAAAATAAAATTGGCATCAGATTCAGAGGAAATAGTGTTGGCGCAACAACTTGTGCACTTGTTTTTTTGTTTTTACAAATTGAATTTGTGTGTGAGTAGGTTATAATTTTAAATGGCTTATGTTTGATCTCATGTTTTTATCTGTATAGCAAGGACAGAGGAGAATGGTATGGACCCTGCTCCTGTTGAGAGATGTGCTGACCGTGGCCGCAGGGGCAGAGGGAGAGGTGAGCCCACACACACACACGCAGTATAAACATATCATTCACATCAATTGTGCTTATTAGGCATGTGCAAAACTGTTTACGAAATCAACTAGTCCGGTTTTTAGGATGAGGGGAAGCCCTGTATAACTAGGCTCATATCCACCCTGCACTGATTTCACTACATGAAATGTATGGATATGGTTCTTCAGTAGGGTGACTGACACATATTCAACAAATAAATAAATCAAACCTTTTGTTACACTGAATTGACCATGGTCCTCATAAAACACTGAGATAAGAATGTTACTTCCCGCAGGTGATTTGAAGTCTGACAGTTAATGTCGATTTATTGTTGAAAGCAGTGCTTTGTTGTCTGTAGTGGTGGTGCTTTAAAGGGGATTAATTTCTCTTGGGTTTTAAGTGTGTTTTAACCCTTGACAGTTATAGTAGTTATAGACTGTCAGCAGCGCATTATAACCTCTGAGAAGTTGCGTTTCCCTATTTGAAGTGCTAAATACTTTAAAGATGAAACTTTAAGAAAAAAAATTGAGCTGTTGGACAATTGGGGTATTTGACCATCCTGACCCATCCCTAGTGCTTGCATTTTTATAAGTGCTTAGGAACTTTTATTATTATTGTTTTTTTATTTTGTATTAACAGTGTCTGGAGGTAGAGGCAGAGGTCGGGCTCCGATTACCAGCAGGTTTACAGCACAGGGGATGGGGTGAGTATCACTCAAATATCTTTGAAGCTATAATCAATTTTCATTATCATACAGCCACCTAAAACCCCTTTTCGCACTCTGCTTATCCTCCTGCAGAACCTTTAACCCTGCAGACTACACCACAGACAGTGGGACATCAAACTCGCACGCTGATGTCTGGGAGACAGGGGCCAACGACACTACAGATGGGACAGGTGAGAGACGCACCTCTGTTGCACAGAACTTTTCACAATCCTTTGGCCCTCTCTCATCTCTCTTTCTCTCTTTGACACATTCAGTGGCATGGCAGAACACTCTGGACGAGTGGGCAGCTGAAGACTGGAGTGAAGATGTGAGTGTGAGTCATGCTCTATAATTAACCTCCTATGCATTATGGGATTTGCAGAGCTTGAAATGAATAAGCCTGAAAAGACATGGTATATGTGTTGTCCAGAAATGTTGTAGATTCATATGTAGACGATAGTGATTCTTTTATTATTAATGTATTATGCAATATTGCTCTTCTTATGTTGTTTATTATTATCAATAATATTAATATTATATATTTATAGTTTATTTATAATTCTGTACTATATAATTATAATATTTAAATTTGGTACATCTGTACAATCTCTTTTCATATATTATATTAGAAATGTATATAAATTAAAATTGTATATAATTGTAATATAATTTTCTTGTATAATTTAAATCTTTCCCTCATATTTGTACACTATAGTCATATACAATATTTAGCATATTAATTTAACCCTAACTGGCTCTTTTTGATCTCCAAAGCTCTCTGAGACCAAAGTGTTCACGTCCTCTTGTGCACCTCCAACTGAGAACCACATCACACCTGGCCAGAGGTAATAAAGGCAGAGCTGGGGTTCTCATTTCATGTGTTTGAGTTCAGCAAATCTTAGGATATCTATTATTTTCAAAGTTTTCAAACATAGCATTCCAAACATATGATGATTATAGCATTGCATCGTGAATATACTGTCTTGTGTTTATTTCACTGACTGTATTGTTTGTTTGTTGTAGTCTGGATCTAGCATCTCTGCTGCAGAAGCCTGTGGATCGAGAAGAGGCGGGGGGTCTGAAGGCCGTGGGCTCCTCTCAGGGGCTCGGCCACAGTCTGGTCTTCACCAACTCCCACCACCAGCCTGCTCGAAACGGAGGCACATCTTCTGGCTCCAACAGCTACACACACGCCACTCTGGTGAGACAATCCACAGGCATGATTTATAGCACTTACAGAACTGTTTTCCTAGAGAACGAATGGGTGCTTAAAGGGATAGTTCACCCAAAAATGAAAATTGTAATTTACTCACCCTCAAGTTGTTCCAAACCTGTATGAATTTCTTTCTTCTGCTGAACACAAACGAACATATTTTAAAGAATGTTGGTAATCAAACAGTTGAAAAGTAGCCATTGACTTCCGTAGTAGGAAAATAAATACTATGAAAGTCAATGGGTCCCGTCGAATGTCTGGTTAGCATCATTCTTCAAAATATCTTCTTTTGTGCTCAACAGAAAAAAGAAACTCATACAGGTTTGGAACAACTTGACGGTGAGTAAATAATGACAGAATTTTTTTTTTTTTTTTTTTGGGTGAACTAACCCTTTAAAGGACCTTTTCACAGTTTATTGTGCAATATCGCTAGTGCCGATATAGTGAGATCTGAATGGGTTTCCTAATGGCACCTCTCCTTTGTGTCTTTTCCCAGTCCTCTGTTTTGGGTTCTGGTTTTGGAGAGCTGGGTGGTCCAAAACTCGGGCAGACGGCCGGGCAGCAAATACTGGAACAGCTGAAGGGGCCTGGTCTTGGGCAGCTTACCTCCCAGCCCTCCAGCACAGGGACCAACTGCTCCCCTGTAGGGGGCCTGGTGGGGACGGGGATTTCAGTGCCCTCCTCCTCCTGGGACATCAAACCTCCTGGAACACAGAGCTCTGCTTCACTCCCGTCCCAATTCAGTCGTGAGTGTTATAATTGCTTTACTGGCCTGGAAACACAAACTTGTTCATACTTTCAAACATGTGGCTATGCAGTAATTTATTCCTATCAACTTCTTCAGACTGCATCCCAAAACATTTTTTATTTAGTCACATGTGACTTGGTGTGAACATGTTTTTTCTGTATTGTTTTCCCTGTAGGGGAGTTTCAAATGCAGCCAGAGCCATCTTTGGTGCTAAGCCAACTTGCCCAGCGACAGCAGGGCTCCCTGACCCACACAGGGCCTCTAGCCAGGCAGTCCAGCCCTCCCCCACTGAGCACCCCTTTACCTGCCTCTGGAACACTGGAAGCCTTTCCGAAAGCACCAGAACCATCACAGCACCGTGACGGGCCCTCGATGGCCCCCTCACAGGCTGCCGACTCTCAGGGCAGCAGCACACAGCAGCGGCAGATAAAGACACAAAAGCGACGGATACCTCCCACTTCCAAGGTGACTAAAGATTTAAAAAACATTGAGGTGGAATGCTTTGTAAGATCCCGTGGAGAGCGCTCTATTGCCTGCTACAGTTTGTAGATAAATATACATGAAATGGCCTTCGCATCCTATTTTGCTTGTGTAATCTGGCTTATTTCTGGGTTCAGTGGGATTTTCTTTTTAGCCAGAAAGGGTGTAGGGTGGGGCTTGATTTTATCCATCTGGAATTTATTAAATCGTAAAAAGTGGGTGTTACCAGAATGGAGGGGGGTGCAAGTTATGAAGAAGAAAATGCACAGAGGAATTGCTCGCGCATAGTTTAGTCCATTTTGATTTTTGTTGAGATTTGTCTTATTTTTTTCTTTTGCATACGTGTTTGAAGTTTGGGGTCGGTAAGATTTTTTTAAAGAAGTCAAAACGTGATCACAAGGCTGCATTTATTTGATCAGAAATACCGTAAAAACAGGAGTATTGTGAAATATTATTACAATTTAACTCCAGTCTTCAGTGTCACATGATCCTTCAGAAATCAGTCTAATATGCTCAAATGGTGTTTAAGAAACATTTCTTATTATCAGTGTTGAGAAAAGTGGAAACTTCACTTTTGAACAATTTAATGTGGCCATGTAAATATTATAAAACCCTGTAACTGTTACAAAGCTTTTTTGTTTTCGTTGATGCTTTGTCAGTGTGTGTATATACTGTCTGTTTACTGTTTGTTGTTTGTACACATCCAGATTCCCGCATCTGCGGTAGAGATGCCCGGGTCAGCAGATGTGTCTGGTCTAAATGTTCAGTTTGGTGCCCTGGACTTTGGTTCAGAATCTGCCCTGCCAGACTTCGGCCAGTCGGAGAACTGCAACAGTGAACCCATAAGGGAGGTTGCAGTGGTTCCTCAGTCACAGAGTAGCCTTTACTCTAAACCAATCAGGTGAGTTAGTGGGAGAAATGGATATAATGAAGACAAAATGGTCTCGCTGTTGTCTAAATTGAATTTAAGGCTTTTTCTTTTTCTTTGAGCAGTGGACTACATGTATGGCTGATTTTCCTAAAACTCTCAACGCATGTATTTTAAACCAACGTGCTTTAGCTTTAAAAACTCTCCATTCTGCATGCTAATACGTTTCCCGTGATCTCCCCTGCAGTGAATCTCTGACCAGTCCGGTCCCTTTGCTGCTGCCTCTGGCCTCTTCTGACAGCATCTACCCCTCTCCCTCGGTACCTCTCCCCAGCCTCGCCCCCTCCCACACCACCCCCAGCTCAGTGACAGCCCCCTCGTCCTCCTCATCTTCCTCTTCCTCCTCTGCTGCATCATCGGCGGGTAACAGCTTTGACTGCGGTGTGGCCCCTCACTCAAGACTGACCTTTTCTCAGAGCAAGGAGCCTTCTGGACCTGTGACGGTAAGTACAAAGAGAGCTGTGAAACTTAACTCGAATTCTCAGTTAAAGGTCTACGTTAACCAAAAATTAAAACTATTAATTTACACTACCGTCTAAAAGTTTGGGGTCAGTAAGATATTCTTCTTTCTTTTTTTTATAATACTTATTTCAAATAAACAATGATCTTTTGAACTTTCTATTCATCAAAGAAATCAGAAAATGTATCTTGGTTTCTACAAAATTATCACGCAGCACAACTGTTTTCAAAATTCATAGGAAGAAATGTCTTACACCAAATCGGCATATTATGATTTCTCGGGCAAGGTACAAGGCAACCGTGCCTAGTGTGAGTTAGGGGTGTGCCATATCATACCGTCCATGATAATACCGGTATACATTTTTACATGATAAAAAAAGTGTCATATCGCGATATCAATTATATACCGACGCGATGGCGTATGGCGCATTTACGTTCCCTAGTGCGTACAACAACAACACCTGTCAGAGTATACATGAAGAGCAGCATGTCAGCCTCCGATAACGACTTAGTACCTAAAAAGGGAGCTACTTGGTTACAAGAGGTCAGCCCTCTTGACGACTGACTAAACATTGACAACTTAAAGCTGCTATTGATGTTTGCAGCGCAATATTTGACCGGAAGGGTAACATTGACAATTATTTTCATCAGTTACGGCTCGTTAGATCTAGCATTCTGCCTTCTTTGAATCAGACACAGAGATAAAGTAGTGCGTAAGATTACATTTATTTGAATGAATGGATTATAGCATTTATTTGGATTAATGAGAGAGAGAGAGAGAGATGTGTGTACCTGTGTTTCGTACCTGTGTGACTCTGTTCACGAAGATGAACATCTCTTAACGAAGATGTGCGTTTATTATTGAAAACTAGCGATGTAACCCCATCGTTGCTGAGAAATAATGTAGAAATAATGTAGTGATCCAGTAACTTAGCTATTGTATTGCTAAAAGTCATGGGGCGGCGTTAATAGTTTCTGTGCTCATGAATGTGCAGCGCGATCTCTGCTCTCTGAATGCGTGCCCGCGCTTCAATAGCCCCGTTTACATGCACACTTTTATGTCATTCCGATTAAAATCATTCCGATTGAACGATTCAGTGGACACTTTACACAAGACATTATCTAAACCAATCTGGTGTTGCTGTAAGAAACACCTCAGAAAAATAAATTCTTCTGTCAGGCGCAGTTGAAGTAGAAAGTGCCTGGGACAAACGCTGACAGCTGTCAGATGAGATGGCGTAGCCAGGCTATGTCTGTGTCATTATTCCAACATTTATCTTCATAACTTGTTACAAAATAAAAAAGTTTTACACTTCAGAAATATTAGTGTATCCTTATGAAAGCAGTGTTTATATGCAGCATTTTCATTCGGACTTTTAAACCGATTAGTGCTCCGTCTAAACACACCTGAAATGAAAACACCGCATTAATATAGAACGAGGATTCATCTGACTTGGAACTACCTGTGCATTAAACGATTTTATTGCACACCTTCCAGCCAATCAGAATCAAATATTCAGACAGACCATGGCATAAATTACATTATTGTTAAACTAAAATGTTATGTTATGGTTTTGTTTGCACTAATAAATGCTGCTGCCTTCCAGCTGCAATAACCAATAAAACTTTGTTCCATAATTTTGTTTCTATATCGTCATCACAAATATTCTTGAAATATCGTGATATAATTTTGAGGCTATATCGCCCACCCCTAGTGTGAGTACACCCTAAGATACTTCTTTCAAAAACATAAAAAAAAAATCTTACTGACCCCAAACATTTGAACGGTTGTGTATGTGCTGTCATGTTGTACCATGTATGCACTATTTCTTTAGTGCATCGTACATCAAGGAAGTTATGCTGCTAGTATTAATTTGATTCGGTACACTTTGTTTGCATCTCTGACAGAATGGTTTCAATGGTGCGAGGACCTCTGCTGCTTTAGACAGTAAGTCAAACTCATCAGTTTTACCCTTCTTTCTGTGTCATGCATTAAAGATTTAATTTAACGCTCTTTAACTGCTTCATTTTTATAATGTATGACATTTATGCCTTCTCCATCAGCCACATCGAGTTCCTCCACTCCAAAACAAGAGTCTCCCTCTCTGGGCAGCAACACGAGTGTTGCCCCATCTGCCCCATCCTCACTGTTGCCCCCTTCTGTTACACCACACAGCTCTGTTCTGCCCAGCCTGGCATCTGAGCTGTCCTCTGCCAGCTTACCTCCTCTCAGCAGGTGAGCAAAATGTTTTATACCTTTTCTTGGTATTACTCATTTATGTACATTTTGATGTAAATGTTCATGTTTTCAAAAATGTTATGTTGGCTACATATGTCTGTGACACTTCCTGTTTTTCCTGTAGTCATGTGAGCAGTGGCCATTCCTCTGTGTCGGCACTTTGCACCACATCTTCACTTACAGTGAGTTCTGTAGGATGCACAGGCACACACATTCTCCCCTTACCACCTCCACTGCCTGTAACACCTCTCTGTGTGTATGTGTCCTCAGTATACCAGTGTGGACAGCGTGAACTCTCTCGCCCCCTCATCGATGGCATTTTCCTCCCAGCCTGTGTCCGTTCTGTCCAGCATCAGCGTGAACAGTGCAACGAGTGGCGGCAACAGTCTGCACGGGTCCGGAGTTTTGGGTCATGGCAACAATGGTAGCACACCTTCTGGTATCAGGGCCGCCCCGCTACTGTCTTCCTCCAGCGGTAAGAGAGCACAATATTGTTATCATATAGCAATTATCACAATACCATGTAGTATCATGATACCGTTTAAAAATTAGTACTATAAAGCAAGGCTTCGTTTATTTAATAAAAAATACAGTAAAACAGTACTATTGTGAAATAATGACGTACATTTTACATTTATGCATTTGGCAGACGCTTTTATCCAAAGCGACTTCCATTGTATTCAAGGTACACATTTTACATTTTGTCCGTTTTTGCTTTCCCTGGGAATGGAACCCATGACCTTGGTGTTGCAAGCGCCACACTCTACTGTTTGAGCTACTGGAAAGCCCTGTAATATATTTTAATAAATAAAATGTTCTGTTTTAAAATGTAATTTATTCCTGTGATGCAAAGCTGAATTTTCAGCAGCCATTACTCTAGTGTCAAATGATCCTTCAGAAATCATTCTAATATGCTGATTTGGTGCTTAAGAAACATTTCTTATTACTATTAATGTTGAAGACGTACACATGCTAAACATATATCCTCTGTTTGTGAACAAATGGACAGTTTATGGACGTAATTCTGTCAAAATATTCTAGGTATGTATATAAACATAAGGTGTTAATAATTTTAATATTTTCTGCGGTAGTTACTGGTGTTACCGGTGTTACATTACTTGACCATTGCTGCACAGACACTGTCGTTTTCCATTTTTATAGAAATAAAAACCATTTAGTTCAGTTGGACAATAGACGCTACAATTGTAAACTGAAAGCATCTGGTCTGCTCCATACAGCACACGCTGCAGAGTCGCAGCACTGTGCAGTAGGAGTCAAAATCAGATCACATATCACATGAAGAGAGTAAGGAGACGACTGATAGCAGAGGATCTGGTGCGCAACAGATCCTAAGCATCATTGACTCATTTTGTAAAATGTGCAGTCAGTACCGCTGCTCCCTATACATAGAGCAACAGTGAAAGAGCACACATTCAAAAGCGATTTCAATACCCCGCATTTAGATAGCGGCTCCCTGATGCCCACAAATTATAGGCCTATACACAGAGTATGCGTGATCGCGGATTCAAAAACAAAAGTGAAAAGCCGACCACACATTCAGAATACTCTCCCTCCCCTAAGTGTTAATTCCAGTGTTGTTCCAAGTTTATATAGAAGTGTTTCTCACTGTGACATCCCTAAATCTAATCAGCCACTTTAGTTTAGTGGAAATGTGCAATTCTTCATTCTCCAACAACTCTTCCCTGTCTGTGTGCAGGTAAAGCTCCTCCTAATCTCTCTCAGGGGGTTCCTCCACTGCTGCCTAACCAGTACATCATGGGACCCGGAGGTCTGCTGCCTGCCTACCCCGTAAGAACCCTCATCCTCTTAAATCAAAACAGATCAGCTTTCACTCCTCTGGGAAGGATTGTAGTGTATGTGGAATTTCAGGATTTTTGTGTGCATGTGTTTGTTTTGGGTTGGGTGATTCAATAGTGTTGCTTTTATGCACTCTTGTAAAGTGGTGTGTTATTGTGTGTATGACTTGTAAAGAGTGTATGTGATGCGTATTTCATTACGTGACCCAGTACAAGCTCTGAGCTTGTGAATAATGAAATACTGAATATTGAGTTCAGTATAGTGTGTAAGTATAAGTGTTTATTTAAAGTGTGCTGAAAGTTCTTGTTTGTGTTGTGCAGCAGATTTATGGTTACGAAGACCTCCACATGCTCCAATCCAGACTACCAATGGTGAGTCTGAGACCATCAAATTCCCTCTTTTTAGTTATGACAAGCTCTAAAATATTTTATCGGAGGGAGTCATGAGTCAAAATGTTTGAGATCCACTGCTTTAGAGCTTTACATTTTCAGATAACAACATGATCATTGTGCACTGTAGATTCCAGTCCATTTAAAATTACTATCCAAATAAGATATTTTTTAAAGTGAATATAAATGCATAAATCAAAGCTCTTCCTTTTGGATTTTAATCATTTAAAAAATATTTCACAGGGTAAATAAATTGTAACAAATATATTTACGTAATTATTGTAATAATAATAAATGTTTATTATATTATACTAACTATATTAACTAATTCAATTCATGTAATATTCAAGCATTAGCAACTTTAATATAACTAGTAGGGATGCACCGATACCACTTTTTTTCAGACCAAGTACAAGTACTTACATTTGGGTACTTGCCGATACCGAGTATTGATACGAGTACTTAATAATACCATTACAGTTCTTCTAATAATGTTTTATTTTCATCAGATGTTTTTCACTTTCTGACTGTAACAAAGTAAATACACAAATTGATGCTGTTGCTGACATTTTAATATTCAACTTGGTGTTTTCCTAAACAAATATGGCACTGCTGCCCATTTCACATAAATGTAACCTGTAACATTCTTGTGGATTCCAGTACCACACAACATGGTCAAGTCAAGTTTATTTATATAGCGCTTTTAACAATGTAAATTGTTTCAAAGCAGCTTTACAGTGTTAAACAGGAAAATAATGCAGCATAATTTTATTCAGCTGTATAGCCATTTGATGTCATCAGTTCATTTCAATTTCCATACGGTGACAGTGTGGGCTTTAGATCAATAATTAGATCAGTAATTTAGTTTATATGGTTAAATTAGTTTATTAATTAGATTTATTTCGATGTTTAGTTGAAAAATATAGGGTCTCCAACTGAGCACGCCAAGCCAGAGGCAACAGTGGCAAGGAAACCAAAACCCCATTAGGTGACCTAATGGAGAAAAATAAACCTTGGGAGAAACCAGGATCAGTCGGGGTGCCAGTTCTCCTCTGGCCAATTAACAAACAGCGTAGTATTATTATTATTAATAATAATAGATCGGAATATTCGAAGGACCGGAGGCAACACGCTGGAGACGGGTTTATTGCGGATGACATATCGATTTAAGTATTATTTAATTGTAATATCCGAACAATCGAAGTCATCACGCTGGAGACGGGCTTATTAAGATGCTGTGTCGATGAGGCAGTTGCAGGGGGAGGCTAATTGACACGGTCTCTGCGGACACTTCGGGGTCCTGCGTTGGTCTTCTCTGGGCGCAGGTCCACCATCTGATCTGGATACGGCCCGGGTCTGGCTGACTGCAGTAAACCTCGGGATAAAACAGAGAGACTATCATTAGCGTAGATGCCATTCTTCTGATGATGTAACGAGTACATCAGGTGTTATGGGATGTGTTCCCGGTTCCGGCTGACCTAGTTAATGCAGCCTAACAATAATTTCATTGAAAAAGTGTTTTATGTGTATGCCACAGTAAAGAGATGTGTTTTTAGTCTAGATTTAAACTGACAGAGTGTGTCTGCTTCCCGAACAATGTTAGGAAGACTGTTCCAGAGTTTAGGTGCTAAATAGGAAAAGGATCGACCGCCTGCAGTTGATTTGGATATTCTCTGTATTATCAACTGGCCAGAGTTTAGAGAGCGCAGTAGACATGATGGAGTATAATATGTTTAGAGCTCGCTCAAGTATTGGGGAGCTAAACCATTTAGTGCTTTGTAAGTAATAAGCAAGATTTTAAAATGTATGTGATGTTTTATAGGTAGCCAGTGCAATGTTGACAGAACTGGGCTAATATGGTCATACTTCCTGGTTCTAGTAAGAACTCGAGCTGCTGCGTTTTGGACCAGCTGGAGTTTATTTATTAAGCGAGCAGGGCAACCACCCAGTAGAGCATTACAATAATCTAGCCTTGGATATTCAAAATAAATTAACCGAATAGCTTATCACAAAGGTCGGAATAATGATCTTCCACATGTGTTTCTCTGCTTTGCTATTACCTCTGGTCCAGACTGTATTTGCTCCTCTGGACGAGCCTTTTTAAATCGTTTAAAATATTTTTCAATATTCATCTGGATTGAGGGAGCAAACAGTCTGCGTTATGATTAAATACTTAAACATTAACGTTATGTAGTAAGGGCAGTCGATATTAACAGCTTACAGCATGTTGTGTATAACTTGCATGCTGTAACTGTTATTCTCATGTAAACATAGCATAATTATTAACTAGCCTCCTTAATGCTTGCTAATGCGTTTCCATTACCCTTCAAATCGCGCAAATTGAAAATTAAGCTCAATGGAAACACGCCAATTTTGCATAAAAGACTCTTTACGCTCCTTTAAAAAAAGGTTTTACGCTCTCGTGAGGTGGAAATATTTTGCAAAACTGCAATGGAAACACATTTACAGTGCACATTTACAGTGAACTGACTTAGAAAGCGCGGTGTGTTTGAACAGATTACAAGACTTCTTTAATTCATAAAAGACACAATAATTAGAGGAATAACGTTACTGGATTCTAAACCTTAAAGAAATGCCACAATCAAGACCTCGGAGCAGAAATGAGCGAGAAAATACCTCATATGTGCCGCTCACAGTATAAGGGTCTTTCCTTGTCATTAATTAACCTCTTAACCTGCGCCCCATTTTTTGAGAATTTTTTGAAAACGACATACCCAAATGAAAATGTCTGCAGCTCTTAAACCCTATGGTCTATATTCATAAATCTGGTCTTATTTTAAACTAGACACTTGAAATGTTGCTACCCAAGAGTCATAATAACTCAAAGTAATATGGGAACAGTAATATACATGTAAATATACATGTAAGTGACTCACGTTTTTTTTTTTTTTTTTTTTTTTTACTTAGGGAAAAAATATTATAATTTAATGTTAAGAGCCTGAAAATAACTTAAATATAAAACTGAATGTCTAATCATGTCATGATTCAAATATGAGGATGATTCTCTCAGTAATGTAGCTTCTGTGAGCTTTTATGTCAAGAAAAGTCTAGGCGAATTTCAAAAAGGCCATTTATTTCAGAACATTTCAAATAAATTCAAATTATTTCAAATAAATCTGCAATAAACTGCTAATTATAATGGATAAACAGTTACTGAAAAACTAAAGCAACTATTTACAGAGATTACAAAGTGTAAAAAACTCATTTAGCTGATGGGAAGCGTCAGTAAGAGTCTGCGTGCTCCACTGCAGTTGCGCCATTGAGAACGCGCAGACTGCGCACAAACAGTATTCACCAAAGCCTACTTACGTAAACTGCGCAAGATAATGCCTTTTGATTGGTTACTAAGTCCAGCAATCAAACCTTTGTTGGAAAGGCATTGGCTGGGCACCGAGTGCCTTTATCCAACGAAAACCATGGGCGCAATGATTGACAGCTCACCAAGCCTGTAAAGCGCTTCCTCTATATGATGCATCACAGGAGAGACTCTGATTGAAGGAGAGAGACGAGGGAGGGTTTATAATACGTGGGAGAGACTATTCTAGCAGGGGGAGTTTGCCAGAAAAGGATTAGAATCGGTATTTCATTGAAAATGGACATGATTGATTACGCTAACTCAAAACTCCCTTGCAAACAACGAAGGATTTGTTGTTTTTTCCCTATTTTTTCGTTGTTTTGGATTAAAAAGTGGGATGCATTTTGAAGAGTGGACTCTTACACAGAGATGTATGCGGGTGTTTATTGGATTCGTCCGATCTGATCCGAACGACAGGAGATGAAAGATGAGTACCGCTAATATTATGCTAATGTTTACATGGCCGGTCCTTTAGCGTTTCATTTAACCCTTTCCTCTCTGGTTTATTTATTGCAAAAACAAGTTCAGAACATGAATCTTGAGAGTTTTAGCTTTCAAATGATGCATAGTTTGTGATAGTTGATTGAATATTTTGTGTAAAACAAAAGTAAATAAAAGTACAGACACGCCCACTTCAAGCTTCTTCTTTGGACGCTCGTGTTTTGATTCAGATCGTGCTCGAAGAGGAGGGGCTATTAGCTGCTTCTCCTCCGTTTGTCACTTGTCAGTTTGTGAGAGAGGGAGAGAAGGGAGCAAGCTGCGCGCAGATCTACAATAAAATACAACTTTACCCATATTAAATAGTAAAAAAAACCTGAAAATCAATCCGTGGCGGCCGCGTCGATATTGTGGCGGGCCGCCACAAATTAATGAACATATGGGAAACCCTGATTATACAAGTAACTAATTACCAGGGAAAGTAATTACTGCGTTACTTTTTTTTTTTTTTCAAAACTTGGATGCCCCCAATATTAAATATGTTAAATTAATAAATTGGACACTAAATAGAATGAATTATTATTATAAAACATTGTACATTAATGTAATGTTGCTGTGGGACAATGTGAGAGACACCTATCAAATTCAATACATTATTGTAAATATTATCAGTACTGTAACTACTCCTTTGGTAGTGGAGCTCACGTTATCACCTGGGTTTTTAGTCACTCATGTTGTGGCTGTGATGATGTGAGGAGCTTCATTAGATTAGAATTACTTGCCACCGACGTGGAGAGACTGTTTCTTGCTGGGCATAAGTTGCACGTTACATAAACATTCTTACCTTTCACCTCAACGAGGGAAAAGTAGAGCTTATACTTCCAGTTTGCGAAAGCTACCTTTGAAGTCGTTGGACTTGCCATCGCTGACTGTGCATATGCGTCATAGGTGTGTGTGTGTGTGTGTGTGTGTGTGTGTGTGTGTGTGTGTGTGTGTGTGTGAGAACCATAGACCGTAAAAAAATAGGTGTGAACTCAACATATCAACCTCAACCTTGTCTCCCACCCACCAATCATCATCAATTATGTGTACCAAAAAACACGCATGGCTGGTGCGCGCACACACGTTGCAGGTCCGACGACAGAGAGCCTAGCCTGTTCGGATGAAAACCGCTTCAGTGAGCTCAAATATAGTAACGCTGCATTTGTATCCTCAGTAACGCTAACGGCGTTGTAACGGGAGAAACAGTTATTGGTTTGATTACTCGTTACTGAAAAAAATAATTCCATTAGTAACGCCGTTTATCTATAACGCCGTTATTCCCATCACTGTTTAGGAGTAATTTTGCACTTTTACAATGACAATTAAAAGAAAAAAATGCATTACTCCAATTCAAAATGTCACTCTCATTACTGTAATACAGGACTCCAGACTAACATTCGAGAGCAGTGGCAGCAGAAAAAATGTATCAAAGTTAATTTAATAATAAAATTACTATTGTTTTGTTAATACAGTGAGGAAAATAAGTATTTGAACACCCTGCTATTTTGCAAGTTCTCCCACTTAGAAATCATGGAGGGGTCTGAAATTGTCATCGTAGGTGCATGTCCACTGTGAGAGACATAATCTAAATAAATAAAAAAAAATCCAGAAATCACAATGTATGAATTTCTAACTATTTATTTGTATGATACAGCTGCAAATAAGTATTTGAATACCTGTCTATAGAATTCTGACCCTCAAAGACCTGTTAGTCTGCCTTTAAAATGTCCACCTCCACTCCATTTATTATCCTAAATTAGATGCACCTGTTTGAGGTCGTTAGCTGCATAAAGACACCTGTCCACCCCATACAATCAGTAAGAATCCAACTACTAACATTGCCAAGACCGAAGAGCTGTCCAAAGACACTAGGCTATTTACAAGATATAATTAACCAATATTTTTTTTATATGCAGAGTTATCAACCATTAATGATAAACTAAATCTTATAAAATCATCTGCTTCAGTGTATTGCAGATATCGATATTCATTCATGCATGCGTATAACTACGGTTGCAGACGCACAGGCAACATTTGAATGTTCGCAAAAACGCATTCACAACAAACGTATAGCGGCCCATAGAAACAGTTGCTAATGGGGTTTCTATGTATACGTATCTATGGAGCTCACTGTAGTGACATCATCGATGGAGATTCCGTTCTGGCAGCTCTCAACTGCAGCTCTAACTCTGGTTTGCTGTTGGTGTGTTAGGAGTGAATAGATCGAAAGACTTTCTGCAAATATAGACGACAAATATTGAATTTACTTGCAGCATTCAGTGTCCATAATGGCGCTGTTTAGCAGTGTATTCAGACAACTGTTTGAGCGTTTTGCACCTCACTTCTTGCTCAGAAGGGAGACACCTCCGAGAGCACAGCAGTGTGCAGCGCAAGAACTAGCGGCAGAGAAACTTCCAGAGCAGTGTGAGGCCTTTGACTACACTGCCAATGACAGGAAGCGCAGGAAGAGACGCCGCAAGGTACCTGAGAAGTACCCGCTTGGAGAGAGACAGGAGGAGGAAAGAGAGGTGAAGATCAATAAGGGAGGCAGTCATAAAGATGAGGCTGAAATAACACTCAGCCTTGAAATGAAGAGAGGATGTGTACACCAGAAAAAAAGAGAGATGCACAGTCTGGAAAAGTTGATGGAGGGAGGAAGTGAGCTTAGAGAAGCTGGAGAAAAGAAAAGGAAGAAGAGAAAACGGAAGAAACGGAAGCTCACAGAGCCAACGCCACTTCTTGTGGAGGTAAAACCTCTGCATACTACAGTCAGATCTTCCTTCTTAAAGCCAATAGAGGGAGAACTACCAATGCTTCCAAGTGTCTCCGGACATCTCGCTCTACCAGCCGCTCACTTCAAACCCCTGCCGCCAGTGACAAAACCTGTGCATCATCAGAAACCAGATCCAGCACCTGAGATTGTGTTATCCCCGTCATGTTCTCCACTTCAAGTGGATCGCAACAAACTGTTGGCGGTTCCTCTGTGTCCCGTTGAAGTTGATTCCTTCCGATGCTCTTCATCCCATGTGCTTCCATTGGTGGTTCCTCCACGCCCCACTCCAGCACCTGATGAACTGTTTTCCATCCGACACTCTTCATCCCAAGTGCGTCATTCCAAACGACTTCCTTCGAGCCCCACTCCTGCACCTGATGAAGTCGTTGCTCTGCAACGTCCTCCCAGCCAGAAGCCTCAGCTGTTCACTTCTTCCCTGTTTGAGCCACCTCCACAACTCATGCTGATTGACATGGAGGATGAGGAAAACGAGTACGTGGAGTACACAGGAAAGACCATCCGGACCAGTGACTCTGAACGCCCCCAAACGCTGGAGGCTGAAATCAAACCGAGAAAGATGTTTGTTTGGTTGGAGAAGGACAGCGAGGTGCAGGATGAAGCGTGGGCGAGTGAAGTGGTGGAGGTCCAGGCATTTGAGGAAGAGGAAGGTAACCACAGTGAAATGGGAGACACCAAGGCCATACAAGGCCATTCGGATGATGCCTCTCAGATCGATGAGCTCCCGATGAAGCTCTTCTGTGTAGCCTCTCCTGACGGTCCCAAGAACGAGACCCAGCACAATGTGAACGTCCAGACAAAGTGCAAAAGAAAAGGGCCACTTGTTCTGCTCACCTGGGCAGAGGAGAAGGCCAAGAAAAAGCAGGAGAAGAAAATAATCAAGGAGAAGGAGCGAAAAGAAAAAGAGTTGCTGCTTGAACGCTACATGAACGATCCGAAACTGAAGCACTTGTGGATCAACAAACACAACCTCAACTACAACTCCTCCTAATGCAGATCATCGCCCCTCTTCACCTTTAACCTGTGTAAATAAAAAAAGTCTGCATACTAAAAGTTGAACGATTCATGACTCTTCCTGACTAGTAAAACATAAAACATGTATATATGAAGTGAACCAATTCAAATTAATTTGAATAACTTGAAACAGGTAATTTGTCAAATAGACAATTAAATATTGTGAAGAGAATTGTTAATATGAAAAAATGAAAAAAGTATTGCAGATAACATGATAACATATTATAATCCATCCACTTAAAGTATCTCAAACTAAAAATTTTGTGACAACGACAAAAATCACAGGAAAAGTCAGAACAAACATTTAATTAGTATGCAGCTGTGTAGCAGAAATTTGAAATCAATAACATTTCATGATAGGCAGGACTACCACAAGCAACACAAAACAGGCTGATTTAATGTTGTGGCATAAAAAAAAAACATGCTTTAGGAGCAGTGTTGGGCACGTTACTTTAAAAAAGTAATTAGTTATAGTTACTTCTTACAAATAGTAACTGAGTTAGTAACTGAGTTACATCATTATACAAGTAACTAATTACCAGGGAAAGTAATTACTGCGTTACTTTTTTTTTTTTTTCAAAACTTGGATGCCCCCAATATTAAATATGTTAAATGAATAAATTGGACACTAAATAGAATGAATTATTATTATAAAACATTGTACATTAATGTACACTGTTGTAATGTTGCTGTGGGACAATGTGAGAGACACCTATCAAATTCAATACATTATTGTAAATATTATCAGTACTGTAACTACTCCTTTGGTAGTGGAGCTCACGTTATCACCTGGGTTTTTAGTCACTCATGTTGTGGCTGTGATGATGTGAGGAGCTTCATTAGATTAGAATTACTTGCCACCGACGTGGAGAGACTGTTTCTTGCTGGGCATAAGTTGCACGTTACATAAACATTCTTACCTTTCACCTCAACGAGGGAAAAGTAGAGCTTATACTTCCAGTTTGCGAAAGCTACCTTTGAAGTCGTTGGACTTGCCATCGCTGACTGTGCATATGCGTCATAGGTGTGTGCTTTAGGAGCAGTGTTGGGCACGTTACTTTAAAAAAGTAATTAGTTATAGTTACTTCTTACAAATAGTAACTGAGTTAGTAACTGCTATTGTTACATCATTATCAGTGTTTCCCACAGAATTAGATTTGATCTGTGGTGGTGTGGTGTGTTGGGGGGGGGGGGGGGGGATATTCAAAATAAATTAACCGAATAGCTTATCACAAAGGTCGGAATAATGATCTTCCACATGTGTTTCTCTGCTTTGCTATTACCTCTGGTCCAGACTGTATTTGCTCCTCTGGACGAGCCTTTTTAAATCGTTTAAAATATTTTTCAATATTCATCTGGATTGAGGGAGCAAACAGTCTGCGTTATGATTAAATACTTAAACATTAACGTTATGTAGTAAGGGCAGTCGATATTAACAGCTTACAGCATGTTGTGTATAACTTCCATGCTGTAACTGTTATTCTCATGTAAACATAGCATAATTATTAACTAGCCTCCTTAATGCTTGCTAATGCGTTTCCATTACCCTTCAAATCGCGCAAATTGAAAATTAAGCTCAATGGAAACACGCCAATTTTGCATAAAAGACTCTTTACGCTCCTTTAAAAAAAGGTTTTACGCTCTCGTGAGGTGGAAATATTTTGCAAAACTGCAATGGAAACACATTTACAGTGCACATTTACAGTGAACTGACTTAGAAAGCGCGGTGTGTTTGAACAGATTACAAGACTTCTTTAATTCATAAAAGACACAATAATTAGAGGAATAACGTTACTGGATTCTAAACCTTAAAGAAATGCCACAATCAAGACCTCGGAGCAGAAATGAGCGAGAAAATACCTCATATGTGCCGCTCACAGTATAAGGGTCTTTCCTTGTCATTAATTAACCTCTTAACCTGCGCCCCATTTTTTGAGAATTTTTTGAAAACGACATACCCAAATGAAAATGTCTGCAGCTCTTAAACCCTATGGTCTATATTCATAAATCTGGTCTTATTTTAAACTAGACACTTGAAATGTTGCTACCCAAGAGTCATAATAACTCAAAGTAATATGGGAACAGAGTAATATACATGTAAATATACATGTAAGTGACTCACGTTTTTTTTTGTTTTTTTTACTTAGGGAAAAAAATATTATAATTTAATGTTAAGAGCCTGAAAATAACTTAAATATAAAACTGAATGTCTAATCATGTCATGATTCAAATATGAGGATGATTCTCTCAGTAATGTAGCTTCTGTGAGCTTTTATGTCAAGAAAAGTCTAGGCGAATTTCAAAAAGGCCATTTATTTCAGAACATTTCAAATAAATTCAAATTATTTCAAATAAATCTGCAATAAACTGCTAATTATAATGGATAAACAGTTACTGAAAAACTAAAGCAACTATTTACAGAGATTACAAAGTGTAAAAAACTCATTTAGCTGATGGGAAGCGTCAGTAAGAGTCTGCGTGCTCCACTGCAGTTGCGCCATTGAGAACGCGCAGACTGCGCACAAACAGTATTCACCAAAGCCTACTTACGTAAACTGCGCAAGATAATGCCTTTTGATTGGTTACTAAGTCCATCAATCAAACCTTTGTTGGAAAGGCATTGGCTGGGCACCGAGTGCCTTTATCCAACGAAAACCATGGGCGCAATGATTGACAGCTCACCAAGCCTGTAAAGCGCTTCCTCTATATGATTAGATTAGATTCAACTTTATTGTCATTACACAAGTACAAGGCAACGAAATGCAGTTTAGGTCTAACCAGAAGTGCAATAGCAGCAAGTGCAGGATATATACAATGGTTGCGTAAGTGCTGGGCATAAAAATGTACTGAATATATATAAATATGTATAAGTAGAGAGATGGTTATTACTATAAACAGAACTGAATTTACAGATGAATATATACAGTGAATAAATATAAATATACAGATGGCTATTACTATAAACAGAATGTAAACAGAATGTACAGGTGAATATGTACTATGAATATAATATACAGATGGCTATTACTTTGAACAGAATTTTACAGATAGAGGTATACAATAATATGTTAGGCTAATATGAGGAATATAGCAGTGGATTAAGGTAGTGCAATAAATTATGGACAGAGCTATCCGAAAGAAAGTGTAAAAGTGCAGTGGAAAGTGGTTGCATATTACAGTTAGAAGTACGGTGCAAAATGCAAATGTAAACATGGTTACTATAAATACAGTCGGCAGTGCAAATGAGCATATTCCAGTTAAGATATGGTGGTGCAAAATGCATAAGTAAACAGTTGTTACTGTAATAAACAGTCGGTAGTGCAAATAACAAAGTGAATGTAGGTGTGAGGTAGGAGAGTTTTCACAGGAGAGACTCTGATTGAAGGAGAGAGACGAGGGAGGGTTTATAATACGTGGGAGAGACTATTCTAGCAGGGGGAGTTTGCCAGAAAAGGATTAGAATCGGTATTTCATTGAAAATGGACATGATTGATTACGCTAACTCAAAACTCCCTTGCAAACAACGGAGGATTTGTTGTTTTTTCCCTATTTTTTCGTTGTTTTGGATTAAAAAGTGGGATGCATTTTGAAGAGTGGACTCTTACACAGAGATGTATGCGGGTGTTTATTGGATTCGTCCGATCTGATCCGAACGACAGGAGATGAAAGATGAGTACCGCTAATATTATGCTAATGTTTACATGGCCGGTCCTTTAGCGTTTCATTTAACCCTTTCCTCTCTGGTTTATTTATTGCAAAAACAAGTTCAGAACATGATTCTTGAGAGTTTTAGCTTTCAAATGATGCATAGTTTGTGATAGTTGATTGAATATTTTGTGTAAAACAAAAGTAAATAAAAGTACAGACACGCCCACTTCAAGCTTCTTCTTTGGACGCTCGTGTTTTGATTCAGATCGTGCTCGAAGAGGAGGGGCTATTAGCTGCTTCTCCTCCGTTTGTCACTTGTCAGTTTGTGAGAGAGGGAGAGAAGGGAGCAAGCTGCGCGCAGATCTACAATAAAATACAACTTTACCCATATTAAATAGTAAAAAAAACCTGAAAATCAATCCGTGGCGGCCGCGTCGATATTGTGGCGGGCCGCCACAAATTAATGAACATATGGGAAACCCTGAAAGAGCACACCCAGGTTCCTCACTGATGACGAAGACTTGACAGAGCAGCCATCAAGTGTTAGACAGTATTCTAGGTTACTACTTGTGGAGCTTTTTTGGCCAATAATTAAAAATTCATTTTTTTTTCTGAATTGAGTTGCAGGAAATTACCAGTCATCCAATGTTTTATGTCAGCTATGCATTCCGTTAATCTTGTGAATTGGTAAGTTTCTTCAGGGCGTGAATAAATATAGTAGCAGAACAACTGAATTAAATTATTATACGTTATCATAGCCATACAGCCCTTTTCGGAAAAGTGAGCGGCTGGTTCTTTTTGATGAAAAGAAGCTTCTCTGCATTATTAGCTATGAGCCGGTGTCTGTTTTCATCTACAATGTGTGTCACTGAGCTAACTTAGGGATGAGCAAGACTAGTCGATTAAACGTTAGTGCTGCTGCAAGACGACTTGGAAAATACTAGTCGTTTACATTTTTGTGCACATTTAAGGTTTTGCTTTAAAAAAAAATTTTTTTTTTACAAAGGCTATGTTTAAATTACTGTCGTGTAAATGTTATATCTTGAAATTAATATATTATTTTGAAAAGTGTATATTTGCAGCAAAACAAAATCATTTAATTTTACCTCAGGTTTTGCATGCGTTGGTTTTCTCTGGCGCTCGCGGAGGCTTCAGATAAATCTCCACTCGGGTGAAGGAGGATTTTGAAAGCTTATACAAAACTTTTCCATTTTCTTCCATGTCATGTCAAACTAGTATAACAATTAAGCTTGCTTAGGCTTGTTATAGTACAACCGGGATTAGGCTAGTCATTGCGCACAGCGAATCATGTAACTTTCCGCGCGGCTCCGCATCCGAAGATGCGTTGCCATAAAGTGGTATCGGGTGCGGTTGTATCGGGGTAGTTTTACGAGTACGAGTACTTCACAACAGTATCAGACCGACACCCGAGTACTGGTATCGGTGCATCCCTAATAACTAGCTAATATTATTGTATTATACAATTATTGTATTATATAAATATATGATTATTTAATTATTATAAATAATTTGTATAATTATTAGGGCTGTCAAAAGATTAATCACGATTAATCACATCCAAAATAAAAGTTTGTGTTTACATAATATATGTGCGTGAACTGTGTATAATTATTATTTATATATAAAAACACACACAAGCATGTATATATTTAAGAAAAAATTATTATATTTATATATAAAATATTTATATTTATATATAATATAAATTATATAAATGTATACAGTGTATATACATGCAAATATTTCTTAAATATATACATGAATATTTATATAAACATAATAATTATACAGAGTACACACAAATATATTATGTAAACACAAACTTTTATTTTGGATGTTATTAATCGTGATTAATCTTTTGACAACCCTAATAATTATATAATTATTTCATATTATAGTATATAATTTTTATATATATATATATATATGTATACGTATACAGGGAGTGCAGAATTATTAGGCAAGTTGTATTTTTGAGGATTAATTTTACAACATTAATAATTAAACAACAACCATGTTGTCAATGAACACAAAAAACTCATTAATATCAAAGCTGAATATTTTTGGAAGTGGTTTTTAGTTTTAGCTATTTTAGGGGGATATCTGTGTGTGCAGGTGACTATTACTGTGCATAATTATTAGGCAACTTAACAAAAAACTAATTTATACCCATTTCAATTATTTATTTTTACCAGTGAAACCAATATAACATCTCAACATTCACAAATATACATTTCTGACATTCAAAAACCAAACAAAAACAAATCAGTGACCAATATAGCCACCTTTCTTTGCAAGGACACTCAAAAGCCTGCCATCCATGGATTCTGTCAGTGTTTTGATCTGTTCACCATCAACATTGCGTGCAGCAGCAACCACAGCCTCCCAGACACTGTTCAGAGAGGTGTACTGTTTTCCCTCCTTGTAAATCGCACATTTGATGATGGACCACAGGTTCTCAATGGGGTTCAGATCAGGTGAACAAGGAGGCCATATCATTAGATTTTCTTATTTTATACCCTTTCTTGCCAGCCACGCTGTGGAGTACTTGGACGCGTGTGATGGAGCATTGTCCTGCATGAAAATCATGTTTTTCTTGAAGGATGCAGACTTCTTCCTGTACCACTGCTTGAAGAAGGTGTCTTCCAGAAACTGGCAGTAGGACTGGGAGTTGAGCTTGACTCCATCCTCAACCCGAAAAGGCCCCACAAGCTCATCTTTGATGATACCAGCCCAAACCAGTACTCCACCTCCACCTTGCTGGCGTCTGAGTCGGACTGGAGCTCTCTGCCCTTTACCAATCCAGCCACGGGCCCATCCATCTGGCCCATCAAGACTCACTCTCATTTCATCAGTCCATAAAACCTTAGAAAAATCAGTCTTGAGATATTTCTTGGCCCAGTCTTGACGTTTCAGCTTGTGTGTCTTGTTCAGTGGTGGTCGACTTTCTGCCTTTCTTACCTTGGCCATGTCTCTGAGTATTGCACACCTTGTGCTTTTGGGCACTCCAGTGATGTTGCAGCTCTGAAATATGGCCAAACTGGTGGCAAGTGGCATCTTGGCAGCTGCACGCTTGACTTTTCTCAGTTCACGGGCAGTTATTTTGCGCCTTGGTTTTTCCACACGCTTCTTGCGACCCTGTTGACTATTTTGAATGAAACGCTTGATTGTTCGATGATCACGCTTCAGAAGCTTGGCTATTTTAAGACTGCTGCATCCCTCTGCAATATATCTCACTATTTTTGACTTTTCTGAGCCTGTCAAGTCCTTCTTTTGACCCATTTTGCCAAAGGAAAGGAAGTTGCCTAATAATTATGCACACCTGATATAGGGTGTTGATGTCATTAGACCACACCCCTTCTCATTACAGAGATGCACATCACCTAATATGCTTAATTGGTAGTAGGCTTTCCAGCCTATACAGCTTGGAGTAAGACAACATGCATAACGAGGATAATGTGGTCAAAATACTCATTTGCCTAATAATTCTGCACTCCCTGTATGTATATGTGTGTATGTATATAATATATGTATATATGTGTGTATATAATAAAAATGTATTACAATAATTACATAAATATAATAATTTCTTCACTTTAGACTGCAATATGTTTAACCCTCAGAGACCTAAGGGTATTTTTACAATAAATTTTCCGCCTGGTGTTATTTACTAAAAAAGCTTGTAAAACATCAACCCTGTTGTGCACAGACAATTGACACACCTCTTTTTTTTCAAGACAAGTTGCACTGTCAGTATATTTGTGTTGCATTGATGTCACCTGAATGTAAAATAAGTTATGGGACCATAAAGACAAATGAAAACATAAAACGGAAATTGAATCCCTCAAATATTTATTGAAAACACACACAAATAAATAAAAGCTAAGCATATTTCCTCTGGAAAACTGTTTGTTCAAGTCTTTGGAGTCCTGGAACTCAGGAATAAACATGATAACTTATACAGAACCAAAACTATTTACATTTTTCCAAAAAAAGTCCAGGCGCTTTTGGCCTCTTTGGATTTTGGATATTTACTGGTGCCAAGCCTCAAAACAGTTCCTATCAGGAACTTCTCCTCAAACTTTTTCCTCAAACTTTGTCCACAAAACTACTCAAAACTGCAGCACGTCTCTCTCTCTCTCTCCTCAATACTAGCCGTGCGTATGTATCTCTCCACAATAACAGAGCTGTGGTTCATGCGTAATGACGCACACCAACGTGAATGACGGATCAGCCTGTCATTGGTCAAACCCTCATCCAAAATGGCAGCTAGCATCGCGCTAGCGGCAAAAATGACGGAAAATGTATAAATTATGGACATCAAGTGGATATATCTTGGATGTAAGCGTTTTGATTTATTGCTGAACAACTCCAAAAAGATGCACATGTTCCAGGCTGGATAGAAAACCTTCTGTAAAGGCTACAAAGACACCAAAGACACCCCCGTGATGGCTAGCTCGTTAGCTTTCTGCTGGAAAAAACGGTAAGAAAATCGATAAAAGTTTCATGAAATAATATAGATTTTTATCGGAGGTGCCGTGTGACGTCGTGGGCGATGCCGTCGGGCTCTGAGGGTTAAAATCCAAAGGAAGAGCTTTTGATTTCTGCATTTTTACTTTAATATTTAAATTATACATGAACAAAAAAAATGTAATTGCTAAGCACAATTATTTGAATAACAATTCATTGGCAGCCCAAGTCTAGCCACTCTGCAATCTCTGCTTTTTTCTGATCCCTGTAGGATTACTATGGAATCACATTCCCAGGGCCGACTGCTACGCTGTCTAGCAGAGATGGAAGCCTCGCCAACAACCCTTACTCAGGTACTGCATTGCTATATTCAATTGCTTTTTATTGGTCTGTAAGCGTTGATTCATAATGATGGACATGACATCTGTGTAGACAAAAGCAGAAAATCAAAAGTATCTGGTATTTTTTTTCCCTCCACTCAGGTGACATCACAAAGTTTGGCAGAGGTGAATCCACCTCACCAGCACCCTCTACCAGCCTGTCTGCTGCTCACGCCCCACAGACGGCACAGCCTCCGCAGGCTCAGGGCCAAGGACAGAGCCAGCCCCAGCCGCAGGGCCACCACAGCACCCAACAGACCTTCCTAAACCCAGCCCTGCCCCCTGGATACAGCTATACAGGCCTTCCCTACTACCCCGGGGTGCCTGGCGTGCCCAGCGCATTCCAGTATGGCCCCACCATGTTCGTGCCCCCTGCCTCGGCCAAGCAGCATGGCATGGGGCTGAGCAACCCCACAACGCCATTCCAGCAGCCCAGCGGATACGGCCAGCACGCCTTTAGCTCAGGTTTGTGCAGATTAGACATATGCGCAAATTCTCATGCGTACTCTGTGCTGTTGAGTTTTAAAGTATTGGTTTTTTTTTTTTGTCTATTTCAAGGGTATGATGACCTGACACAAGGCCCAGCAGGAAATGAGTACAGCAAAGCCTACAGTAACTCTTCTCAAACACAGGCCAAATCTGCTGCCTCTGGCCCAGGGAAAGGTACAAACATACTCGCACTTCACATTTAAATCTTTTTATACCTAAATTTACCCTGTTCACTAAATTAAAATGAATGATGCATCATTTTGTGTCCCAGGTGTCTCCGTGACATCTAGCAATTCTGGGGTGCCAGACATCAGTGGAACTGTTTACAATAAAACACAGGTACTTTTATTCATTTCTGCTTTACACACACATACAGTACTATTCAAAAGTTTGAATTGTCTGTTTTTCCTCTTTTGAGTTGATGGTTAAAAAGAACAGCATTCTGAAATAGAAATATTTTAAAACATTACACGCATCTTTACAGTCACTTTAGATCAGTGTTATGCTTTAAAAAAGAAAAGAAAGACTTTTCTATAAATATCAATGCTTATATATATATATATATATATATATATATATATATATATATATATATATATATATATATATATATATATATATATATATATATATATATATATATATATATATAAAGAGAGAATATTAGGTATATATAATGTGTGTTTGTGTTTCCTGCAGCCGTTTGATAAGCAGGGTTTCCATGCTGGCACACCTCCTCCTTTCAACCTCCCCTCGGCTCTGGGCGGCACGGGACCTTTGACCCCTGGCGCTGCCCCTGGTTATGCTCCGGCTCCATTCCTTCACATTCTGCCGGCACACCAGCAGCCCCACTCACAGCTGCTCCATCATCACCTCACCCAGGATGGACAGGTCAGTCCCTGTCTATTCACACAAAGTCTTTATACAGTCTGCGATTTTATTATTGAAATGTACATGAACCAAAATGAATAAGGCCCAAATCCCATTTCTACCCCTTACCCCTATGCTTTCCCCAACCCCTCTGTTTTGCACGTTCATGTGAAGTGGTAGGGGTGTCTCGATTGCTCTTTTAGTTGGAGGGTTAGGGGAAAGGGACAGATATAATACAAGGGCCTTAAATATACAGGAGTTTCCCCCCCACAGTGGATGCATATTAAAGACATGGACTTAAAAATTGATATCACAGATAAAAAGCACAGGTTTTTACAATAATAATTTTACAATAAATCCTTAGACCTTTATAATGATTTTGTCATTGGCTGTCTGCATATTAACAGGTAACTCAGCAGTTATTTTTGTAAAATATAATAATAATTATTATTATTAGTAGTAGTAGTAGTATATTGTTATATTTATTCTTAAATACTCTATTTTTAATAATAAAAATGTTATTGTAATAGTAATATTTCTTATTTTGTTAAATATTTTTATTTAGCAATAATAATAATCATAATAATAATTATTAGTCATATTAATATATAAACACAATGTTATATACACACACACTTTTCATTTGTAAGAAAATAAATTGCATTTAACCAGAATAATCGCAATTAGATATTTTCCTGAAATCGTGCAGCCCTAGATGCGTGTTAATGAATGGTGAAGAGTTTAATTTACCACGCACACATACACACACACACAAGCACGCACACAAGCACGCACTTGCGGTGTATTCACCCTCAGCCGCCTCATGAACGCATGAACTTTATCTTCATCTCGAGTCAATTCATAAGCATTTTACCATTTCATTTGAGAAGACTCCTATATCATAGACACACAAACTTTAAGGTCTTCACGGCAACATCAAAATAAAAGACCGGTTTAACTTGAAATTGTGACCAAAAAAAAAGTTAAATTTCATATGATTAAAAGATCAATTAAATGTAATGTTTTATGCCTACATTTGATTGCAAGAGAAATTAAGATAACACAATTTTTGGGGGGGAAATCATAGAATTAAAAAAAAAAGTTTTTTTTAAATTAAAATAATTAAACATGCTTTTAGATTTCATTCAAATTTAAATAAACCATTAAAATGGAATACAGAAAGAAAAGAAAAAAATGAATTGGGTAAAAATAAATAATTTAAGAAAAAAAATTATAAAACGCATTTCATAGGGCCCTAAACAAGTAATTTTTGATTGTCGTTAAGTTTCATGATTTCAATTAATTAGATGTGCTTTTTGATTACTTGCTGTGTTGGGCACGTTACTTTAAAAAAGTAATTAGTTATAGTTACTAGTTACTTCTTACAAATAGTAACTGAGTTACATCATTATAAAAGTAACTAATTACCAGGGAAAGTAATTACTGCGTTACTTTTTTTTCTCAAATGTTCAAATATGTCAAATAACTTGGATGGCCCCAATATTAAATATGTTAAATTAATGAATTGCACACTAAATAGAATAAATTATTATTATAAAACGTACATTAATGTACACTATTGTAATGTTGCTGTGGGACAATGTGAGAGACACCTATCAAATTCATATTATCAGTACACCTACTATAGTGTAAATATAGTGTAAATATTATCAGTACTGTAACTACTCCTTTGGTAGTGGAGCTCACGTTATCACCTGGGTTTTTAGTCACTCATGTTGTGGCTGTGATGATGTGAGGAGCTTCATTAGATTAGAATTACTGGCCTCAGACGTGGAGAGACTGTTTCTTGCTGGGCATAAGTTGCACGTTACATAAACATTCTTACCTTTCACCTCAACGAGGGAAAAGTGGTGCTTATACTTCCAAGTTTGCGAACGCTACCTTTGAAGATGTTGGACTTGCCATCGATCTGACTCCTCCTGGTCGTTGGTGTGTGTGACTGGGCATATGCGTGTGGGTGTGTGTGTGTTTGTGTGAACTCAACCTATCAACCTCAACCTTGTCTCCCACCCACCAATCATCATCAGTTATGTGTACCACCCCACCCACCCCTCAACACGCAAGGCATGCAAGGCACGCGCACACACACACACACACACACACACACACGTTGCAGGTCCGACTGACAGAGAGCCTGTTCTGATGAAAACCACTTCAGTGAGCTCAATTATAGTAACGCTGCATTTGTATCCTCAGTAACGCTAACGGCGTTGTAACGGGAGAAACAGTAATTCGTTTGATTACTCGTTACTGAAAAAAATAAATCCGTTAGTAACGCTGTTTATCTATAACGCCGTTATTCCCAACACTGATTACTTGCATTTAATTTAACCATTAAAATTGAGTAAAAAAATGTAAAAGGAATTCAGAAAAAATATTTTTCAACATTAATAAGGATTTTACCTTTACCATTCAATATTGTGTTCATATTGACGGTCATGGTCTTGTGTTGAACTTTGGAGCATCTTTTTGACGTAGGAGCCAGCGACAATGTGTGATGACGTAACGGTGTAGTAGTGGTGTCCCATTTCTTAGAGTGGCAAGGTGAAAAATTATGTGAAAATATTCCTGTTTTAAGGGGGAAGGGGTATAAAATAGAATTGGGATTGGGCCTAAATGTAGAGCATTTTATACTTTTAATGTAATTTCAGTCACGGAGAACATGGCTACAGTCTTTAAGTACAAAAGTTGTCAACATGGTAACCTTTCACCCTTGTAAGCTCATCTGTCTGGTGTGTTCGTTCACATAGGGTGGGCCAAACCAGAGAAGCCAGTCCAGCACCATGCAGCAGAAGACCCAGGTCAACAAGTCCAACTATGGCAGCTCTCCCTACTGGGGCAACTGAGCACAGTTCACAGCGCAGGTGCCGTCCCGCACCCGACGACATGCCGATCAGAGCAGAGGGATGCCCGTACACACTACCATCATCCTCCTCACGCATTCTCATCTCCCCTTTTCAAAGTTTTGGCTGTTGTATGTAAAGTATATTTATGTATGTATTTATACAGTATATATGTATTGGTAGAATATGAAATGTGGTTTTTCTGCATTTTGTTTTTGAAGGAATTTTTTTTCATTGCTAACTGGCTAAGAGGATATGATGACAGAAGTGATGAGAACATAACAGAAGAGTGAATATACTTGAAGCAGAGCAGGCATCATGATTCAAACATGGGAGTTTTTATTTGTATACATACCCCTGATAATGTATGTACATTACTGCTAAGCTTGATCACTTGATGGTGAAGCCTTTTTTTAACTTTTGTATTTTGCTCCTCCCCCCTTCACCTGTGAACTTTTTTTCTATTGAGGGGGATTTTTAATTTCAGGGCTTAATTTTGCTCCCTCTGCCTTTCATTTGTGAAATCCCTCCCACCCACCAAATTGGCTAAATGGTAGCATTTTAGATCAGATTTCATTTTAACATTGGTTTTACCCTTGTTGTCAAAATAAAACTGTCCAGTTTACTCCTTTCAGTCTGATTCTTCACACACAGCACTTCAGCACACGAGCAGCAATTATTAAGATTAATTTGTTAACATATACATTAGGTATCATGAACTAACAATGATTTTTAGGTTACTTTTATTTTAAATCTTTTGACACACTCCAGCAAAAACAAATGTGGACTGGAGCGTTTGTAAATGAGTTTAATATGATATAGTATTAATTTGAGGTGACTATAGAACCAGACCTGCCTCTCGTGCGGCTTCCCTGTCATTTTGCGCCTAAGGCAACGGGCTGACCCTGCATCTCTATTTAGCAGCCAGCCTTACTTAGGCAATATAGCCCTAATTAATCTTAAGATAGCGTTGTACAGGATAGGGAAAGTTTTTGAGAATTGATTAAATGACCCCAAGATTAAATGATCTAAACTGTTTTCTCAAATATCAGCATGACCGCTAATGTGCTATTTTATACAACAGTTAGTTAAAAAAAGATAATACAGCAAGTGACATTTCAACAAAATAGTTATTGACAAAGAATAGATATGCTTCTAAGCAACACAGCAGCGTTTTGTTACTGAATGAAGTGGTTTTTGAGTGACTTGTTACATATTTAAAAGTAAAATTATATCTACCTCTATCTTTTTTTTCAAAATATTTGGCAACACTTAATTTGTGTCCCTGTTACGCATACCCTAAACTCATGAGTTACTTTGTGCACCATTGTTTGTGCGCAAAAAAAAAAACCCCTAAATAACTTGTACAGTGAGGACCAATGCATCATGAAGCGTTGAAGCTATGAATCAGCAAGTTGAATCAAACTGTCAAACTGCTGAAATTATGTGACTTTGGCGATTCATAACGCTTCGAAGCTTCATGATGCAGTGTTTTGAAATCAGTCATCACTGTAGTGAGACGGACTTTGTAACGTCTTTAGTACCTTATGGGTCCTGAGAGTGTACAGTACATTGTGCCAATGGAGGCCTTTCTGAGCCATCGGATTTCAAATAAAATATCTTGTGTTCCGAAGGTCTTGCTGGTGTCGAACGACATTAGGGCAAGTAATTAATGACAGAATTTTCAGGTGAACTAAGCCTTTAAGTGTAAAAAATGCATCCAAGTGTAACAGCACTAGTTTTTCTAAAATTACATTCCATTTAAGAATTTTACAAGATAACTTTTTTTAGGGGTTTGCCATTGCCTGTAGTGGTGATAATGTATTTATAGAAATCGGTCACTTTATGATGTCTGAGTACCTGCACAAGAAAAACACTTTTGCAGAGCTTGTAGCATTAACATATAACTTTACAAATGAATTGTCATCCAATAGTAATTGACATGACAGGAACAGCTGAAATTACAGAATCATAATTTATTGAAATGGCAATAGTTTATGCATTGCATAATATGAATCCGATTAGATGGAGTACTTGAGAAAAACAGCTAAGTAGACACCACATGCATGATATCAGTTCACATGTAACATCTCGGCAAATTTTAATTTCAGTATGTGCAACTACAAAAATATGTTTTATCACAAACTGCTCCAGATCAGAGATTACCATGAATAAATCAAGCAGCACGCTTCAAGGGAAGCATGTGACATTTAAAGTGAAATCCAGGTGGCAAGCTTCAATCTTTTCACTGATGCCAAAGGGTCGTCATTTTAGAGCAAGGCACATCAATGAACGGTTCAGAAGGGTGCTTTGAGAATGACAGGAAATAAAGCAGTTTTGTATAAAAGAAACATGACGGCTCAATCAATTGCTTTTCTTGCACGCAGCTCACAAACATCTTAAATGCTTGACCATGAGTCCATTCATCATAGAAACTAAAAAATAAAGCTATACAATACTGAAAAAGTCCAGGCAGAAGGAACATGTTCATTCATCCTCCTCGGCCGCCTTTTTCTTTTTCTTCTTTTTCTTCTCCACCTGCGTCACATCCGTCACCTCAGGCTCCGCCTCCACGGCACTGATCTTCCTCTTCTTTTTCTTGGCAGGCGTGGGCTCACCACTACCACCATTTGTCGTGACCTCTTCCTCCACCTCTGGTTTCTCCTCAGCTGCCGGTTTCTTTTTCTTCTTCTTCTTTATGGTATCTGTGACCTCCTAAGAACAAAAGGAAACCATTAACGCCACATAATACTAAACCAGATTAAAATCACTCACAGAAGAGATCATGTCCTGCTCACTTCAGTGATCAAACCCACTGAGTCGGGCCTGTCAATGGTTCGGAGGAGATTTACTTTAGCATGACAGATATGAGACCGGTCCATGAGAAGGTCCAGCCTCCAGTATAGTCATGCAACATGTGCTAGACCGGGGGGGTGGGGGGTTGTTTTCAATCTTTTTAGATGCCATGGACCCCCAAATATGACCACCGTAAAAAAGGTAGCTTATACAGTCTCATGTAGAAACACCCAATTTCACCTCGTGGTGAAAAAAAAAAAAAATAGGAAGTCAATCATTGTAAAAGCATTCATTTAATTTACAGAAAGCACTGACATTAGTAACCCTCCACAGCCACCGTGCCAAATGCCCAAAACCTTAGGCCCAAAATGAAGATGGGTAAGTTTGTTTTAGCCTTCAAATAGAATAAATAAATAGACAAAACAGCATATTAATAGCCTAAAATTGATCAGGCTACTCCAAACTACGATTATTCTGGTTAAAATGTGTTTTTTTTTTTTACAAATAAAAACATTAATGAGACTAATAATTATTATATTCGATAAATACAAATATTTAACAATTTGAAATTATAGCATTCATTTAAAAAATAAAATAGAGTATTTAAGAATAAATATAACAATTAGGGCTGTAATCTCCCAGTCGATGTGTTCTGGCTTGACCAAAATTCTGATTGGTCGATTTTTTGCCGCGTTCATTTCATCAGTTGTGCTGCGCCGTGTTAATTTCATCAGGTGGAGAGCACTAATTGCTAATGGGGGTGTTTTCAGAGCAGCCGTGTTTCACAGGTAACAGTCTGTCTTCAGAACACACCCTTGTTTCCACTTCTTTTGGATTAGCCCAACCCACTGGAGAAGAGACAGATTGAAGAAGGCTAGTTTGCTGCTGTATTTTATTCATTTAATTGAGAGCGTTTCTGCTCTTGCTCTGGCTTGTTTAATAAATATTCCTTTTTTATTAAAGTGGACGTGCCTTTTGTGTTTAAGAGTAAAAGCTTCAAGTTAATAGTCTATTTGTGTCTCAGCCGAAGCTGATCCTATGTTTGAGCTGCACAGAGCAGCTGAAATGATAGTGTCTGTCGATTATAATAGATATGACAAAAACAATTGTCTAAATTATGTTGCATATTCCTCAAAACGTTTGTGACGATATCACTAGTTGACAACATAGCCTGATTTCCGAAAATATAGTACGATGATGGTGCACGTGATGCAACGCTGTCAGAGCCGAAAGACTGTGTCAGACTCATTTCAGTGCAAAATAATCAGGTCAAATGATTTAATATACTGCAAATAGCCTAGTAGTTTTATGTTTATTTATAATTCATTTAGGCAGACAACAAGGCTACCAAGTACTGCACACAGTGTGCTGCTAATTAATTTAATGTTCTCTCCTAACGTAATTTTTAGTCGAAAATTTCAGGACTTCAGTCGACCAAGATTTTCTTTGGTTGATTACAGCCCTAATGACAATATTAATACATTTAAGACGTTTTATGCATGCGTGTTGTGTGATTGAGATCTCACACACACGGAACCCAGTTTGAATACCCCTGCGCTTTTAGCCATGAAGAGTTATTCACAAGTACCTCAGCATCACCATTGGCCTTCTCGTCATCTCCTTCTGCTGTGGAAAGAGCTTCTAGTTTCCGCTTTTCACGTTTCTTTTTCTTCTTTTCCTTTTTCTCGATCTTCCGCTTGATTTCAGCAGCCACCTCAGTCGCCTGCAAGCGAGAAAAACAGTCATGCATCTGCATTTGTACAAGCCTAGTAAAAAATAAAAACTTCAGTGCTGTGTCAGGCTCATTAAATCAGTTTATGCCTCCATGTAGGAGTCAGGAGAGAGTCGTCATCATTCACAGCACTTCCGGAAAACTATAATACAACGATTCCTAGTGAGAAATTCACAATCAGCACTTTAAAAAAATAAAATAAATAAATGTATTATTAGCAATAAAGAGCAGTTACAAACAGTAGGAAGCTCCCTAGCCTTAAGCAGCACAGGTCAAACACACTGACTACACAGAACATCCTTTTAACGGTCATGCGATTTGGTAATATCAGATATACCATTTCGGCTTGGAATATTATAACTTGACAACATTAAATAGTTAGTCATGAATAACATTTCATAGCCGACTGATAATTAGCCGCTCATGTGGTTCTGGTTTCTGAACACCATTCTGCTATGGTTTAGTTCTCACCTGTGCAACAGCTTCTTTCATGACGTCCAGGTTCTTTCGTGGAGCCTCACCGGTCTCATAGAAAGCCAGACGTTCTTCCACTTGACCACGTAGCTTGTCACCAAACACGCATGTGGGAACCTCTGTGTAAACAGAACAAAGACATCAAGACAAGGACAAACAAGTACTATTGAAAAGGTGTTTGGCCCCAAGTTCTGCTCAGGATTTTGAATTTCAACAACCACTGAGGTGGGTTACTGTTGACGAAAAATAAGAGCATCATAGCAAAAACCAAGCAGTGGCAACTAAAGAAATGAGGGAAGATGGGATCACTCACCAGAAAAGCAGTCAATGCGTGATGCAATGGTACACTTGTTGGCAAGGTAGCGCGAGATGCGTCCCTTGTTCTTGGCAGCAGCGCGTCCAATGAACGTTGAATGGAAAATGAGACCATACTTTGGGGTGTTTCCTCTGGTCTTCAGTGCCCTGATTCACAGGAAAGAACAAAATCCATCTACACAGGGTTTGTCTCAGTCACATCAATTTAGTGATAGACCAAATTTTAGCCAAAAAGTCCAACTAAATTTGGGTAATTGAACCCTGTATGGTTTTCAGAATGTGTTAAGTCATTAAAGTTCAAGAGGTGGCTAGTTGCCCAACCATAAAACTTAACTCAAGAACTAATTTGTGATGAAAAAAAAAAAAAAAATCTTTAGAATTTGGAGTTGTGCTCTCAACAGAATATCTTCATATGCATCTACCTCTTAAAACCTATAGCAGCTGCTCAGACTGGGGGGGGTACATGAGATTGAGCGGGATCACCCTTTACGGTGTGTTCAATGACACGCCAAAAGTCACCCGCTCCTGCTACGCCCCGGCCCTGCCATCACTGCAGCTGCATGAAACCCCAGCAGGGAAGGGGAGCCCCAGTACCTGAACAGGGCCTTTTCTGCCCCCAGGATCTGCACGGTGGAGGCCGGATATTTGGCCAGGTTTGTCAGACTGCCAGCGTGAGAGATGAGACGGGCACCCACCTATTAAAAGAAAATCAATGTTAGAGAACGTCTATAAAAACAAACTAGTCAATATCATGTAAATCTTAAAGGTGCAGTGTGTAATATTTATGAGGATTTATTGAAAAATGCAATATAATATCAAACATTTTTCATTGTGTGTAAAGACATTACACAATGAACCGTTATGGTTTATTACTTTAGAATGAGTCATTTCTATCTACATACACCATGGGTCCCCTTACAGTGAAGTCACCATTTTGCACCGCCATGTTTCTACAGTAGCGCTAAATGGACAAACTGCTCTACAGAGCGCTAGCTACTCTGCTGTCTCAGGGGTGAGCGGTGGACGGTTGCAATTCACCACAAAATGTACATAGTGCACCTTTAAAGAAAAGTCTAGGACATCTTAAATGCTTTCAATGCTAAAGTTAAAATTTTCTAAATATAAAATTGTACAACAGACTACAATTATACACTTAATGCATTTTAAAATAATTTGCGCTAGCCAAAAATAGTGTTCACCAGCCAGAGAAAACCTTTTCCAGAAAGTTCGCTTTAGCAAGCCGTTTCGAACTCCCGAAACAAACTGAACTTTGTTTTTGCCTGATTTTGATATACTTGAAACAAAAATCAAAGAATGAACTGACGACATCATTTAGAACAGTGTCTTTAAGTGTGCCGACAAACACCTACCACATCACCAATGAGAGCTGCAAGATTTGGTGCCACCTGGCCCATTTTAGATCGCAGGTACTCTTGCAGTTCCTGTCTGTAGTTTGTGAGCGAGACCACACGATTGGAGAAGCTCTCAATGTTGATCAGGTCAATAGGAGAGATATCCATACCTTTAGAAAAAAGAAAAAGATAAACTTAGTGCAAATCAATGGAGAACTTAAACAAGTTGCGCTAAAGTGACTATGGTTCAGTTAGTGTGCTGTCATCACATGGTTTCAGTGGATTGACAGATTATTATAACATCATAACATCCGAGACACTCACAACAAGCTACGTTCATGACATCAGCGAGCTAGTCTTACCCATAGAGCTGCGGGATGCGTCGAGGATGGCCTGAGCTTTGGCACTGTCCATTGTGATCTCCTCCATAGCTTCCAGCATCTCCTCACTCAGTTCCTTTCGGTTCCCGATCAGCTTGGCCATCTTACAGTATGTGCTGTTATCACTCACTATCTTTATCAGCTCTGGGAAGTGGTAACCGTACCATTCACTGCACAGATAAGGGAAAGAATTAGAAACCGTGCTGATAGGGCTACACAATTTGGCTAAGAATTGTGTACTATATCAATACTACTTCTATCATAATAAATTACCCAAAAATATAAAGAGCAGTTACATTTTACTGTACAAATCTATGAAAAATAACTTTACAATAACTATACAGTATTGTGGCAGATGTCTTAATTTCTTCATTTTCAAGGGTTAAACTATGCTTTTATTTTCAATTTGATGATCGAACAAAGCAATAACCGTGATATCTATTATTTTGATTGATTAATCATGTAGCCATACATTCCGAACACCAAGCGCCAAACAACATTACTGGGAAGCCACTAAAACGTCTGTGTCCCCCTCAGGTTGTGTTCGCTCCAGTTTGAAGGAACAAACACACCAGAGGAAGGACTTTACTGTCCCTCCATTTTTTTTTACAGCCAGCACACTAGGAGGCGCTGTCTGTGGTAAGCATTAGGAGGCTGCTGATTAGATCCAGCTACAGGAAAGTTTAGCAAGAAAACATCTTACCGCACACGCATGGAGAATGTGTTGATGTCCTTGTCCAGCTGGTCCAGGAGGGCGATTGACTGGATGATCATGTTGTCCGCCCTATTGACATTAAACTTGACTTTGGCTCTGGAGTAGCTGTGACCCAAACCTAATTGAGCTTTGGACGCGGCCTGAGCGGTAAGCCCCTTAACCAGGGAATGGAAGTGCAGACGCACACCTGTCGATCACAAGCAGTTGCATTAACAACAGATAACACTGCTGGACTCCAACGCTTTTTTTTTTTTTGCCTGTCTGTTCAGCTTTTCAGTATATAGCATCAGAAATCAGGTAATCTAAGTACATCATTACAGACAGGCTGTAAAAGTATGAATGTGATTTGCATTATAATGATTTAAGCCAGGGGTTTTCAGACTGAGGTCCATGGACCACAGGGGGGGATCCACAAAACAGTAAAGGTAGTGTTTGTGTATAAATAAAGATGAATCAATAAAATATTGTTTTAAGTCAATTATATTTACATTTAACTACTACTGTGATGACTAGGGGAAAAGTAACAATAGAAACTAAATACAGTTTCCTCAAGTACAATCATATTTTGGGGTCCATGGCACCTTAAAGATTGAAAAAACGATTTAAATAATCATGCTCACCCCTTAAGATTTCAGCTACAACACCTCCAGTCTGAATGGACAGATTAAGCTCTTCCTGAAGCGTTGCACCAATCTTGGCATCAGACACCCCCAACATGGCCTTCTTTTTACCCCCGGACGGAAGGTTGGTCTCCAAGAACAACTTGAGATCCGCATGGACAACTCCTGCAAGGATCAGATGAGGAAAAAAGTCAGTAATTGAAGGTCACAATTTGCAAGTCAACAAATCAGCCTCAGATGCTCAGTTTGTAGGTATGTGGTCATCACAGTAATTCAGTGGATTGACAGATTATATTATTCATCATTACATCAGTGAAGCAATTTGAAGAAAAAAAAAGAAGTGCTCCTCTCTCTTACCTTCTGAAATGGCATTGATATTTTCCAGAGCAGCCTGGGCGGATTTAAAGGGGAAGAATGCACTCAGTCGGATTACGCTACTGAATTTGCCAACGTTTAGGACACTTTCCTCCACCTATGAAAGACCAAGAATCATAACATTAGTCATCTAAAAATAATAATAAACTACATTAACAACAGATCTTCATATTCAGACATACATCCAAAGCCATATTCAGACAGGATTAGCTTTACATTTACATTTATGCATTTGGCAGACGCTTTTATCCAAAGCGACTTACAGTATTACAAGGACAATCCCCCTGGAGCAACATGGAGTAAAGTGCCTTGCTCAAGGACACACTGGTGGCGACTGCTGGGATCGAACCAGCAACCTTCTGCATATCAGTTCAGTGGTTTAACCACTGATATTAAAATATTAAATATTAAAATGGCCAGGTTGCACGGGATAAGAAATCTCAGTAAAACTAGCAGAAGTGGGAGGTAGGGCTGTGCGATATTGAAGAAATGCGATATGCAATATCCTTATTAAATAATGCGATATGATATGCTTTAAGTGTGTAAAATCTAGATCTTTCCCCAACTGATATTTCACTTAAAAGCATAACCGACTGTTCACATGAATACTCATCAAGACAGCCATTTTGACATAACTGTATTTGACAGTTCGAGTGTGTAACAAGACAAAAAAAAAAACTGCTTGTGCGCACGTTTCGGTGTGTGTGTCAGACAGCAAGGAGTTGTTTTTCCGCAAGTTACTTTTTTGTTTAATAACTTTAACGTCAAGCAAGTCACATAAGTAACAGTCGTGGGCTCAGTCCATTCTCAGATATATGCACCAACCTAAAATGTACACTTTTCACTAGGGATGCACGATATATCGCCAACATATCATTATCGGCCGATAAATGATTATTTTTGATGTTATCGTTCCAATAAGAAAATTGGACTGATATATTCAAGCCGATAGATAATGTATTATTTCCTTCAGCTGAGACAGACGCGCTGTCCTCCATGATGGTTTGAATTGCTCTAAATATGATTGGAATCACTTCGAAAAGGAAAATACAGTTACGTGCAACATATGCAGCGCAAGTCTAATATAATCTACATAAAATGATAATGAGAATACGGCTGTAAAAGAGCGTTGTGTTTCAGCGCGTTTGTTGAGGGAAGAGCGCGCCCACAGAGTTACACCTTTATGACAAGCACAGTCAAGTTCGCTTGTGCATTCACAGCCTTCTGTGCCATTGTAAGTTGTAATATTATATGTATTATGCTGTGTATATAATCTCATATAGGATGCGTTTGGTTGAGTTAATTAACGATGCAGTAAAGCACTTCATTGTACCGGTCTTTAGCGCGTGCATTTCAAACAGAAATGCACAGCATTCATAACTACTGGGACGGTCCTATACATAACACTGTAATGAGAATATTTTTGTTATAAAACGTTGTGAATTCTCTGGGTTTAGTTGTTGTGTTTCAGCGCGCTGTTGTGGGAAGCATCCACAACGCATTCTGACCAGCACAGACAAGTTGGCTTGTGCATTCGCGTCATTTTAAGCATATGCAAGTCGTAATATTACGTTTTTGTTGTATAAACATCTGATTAATGTCATATAGGATGCGTTTCGTTAAGTCAATAACCACCCTTTAATAAATAAAGATGATGAAGTCAATAACCCGCAGTGCTTCATTGTACCGGTGATCATCTTCAGTTTCAGCGCGCGCTCTCAAACAGGGGAAGAGCATCCACAGGAGTTATAAGCCTTCACCTATGCGTGATTTTGTGTTAATATAAGTTGTAATATTATATTTATTTTGTATAAATATCTGATTGTTCTCATATATGATGCGTTTAGTTGTTAATTAACCTTCTAAGCTCTTCAGTTTACGGTTGTTCGTTCATTCTCTCCAGCTTCAGCGCGCGCTCAAACAGCAACATTATTCCTAATAGACTAGACTAATATTAAAGATGTTTACTATTACTGTAATATTAAACTTTTTTTTTTCAAAAACACAGAAGCGTTATTTTTTATAACTAGCACTTTTATTTTTCTCGTATCATTTCCATCAACAATACGGTTTGATTAAAACCATTTCCTTATTGTCTGTGCGGAGGTTATTTCATGCACTTGCATTCTGATTCTTTATTATGCAGCCTAAGTAATGCTGTCCAATAACTTGTTTGCATTATTTAGGTATATTATTTTTATTTTTTAGGCAATATAATTTGTGGTAACATTTTACAAATAAGGTCTCATTTGTTAATGCATTAACTAACACGAACAAAGAGAGCAATAACCTTTGTAGTAATAAAATGTTTGTGTTTATTAACAGTCCATTCACAGTGCATACCTAATGTTAACACACACAACTTTGGGTCTGAATATGTTGAGATTAACATGAACTAAGACGAATAAATCCTGTTGAAGTATTGTTCATTCATTGTTGGTTAACTAATACTAACAAAAATTAAACCTTATTGTAAAGTGTTGACTTTTTTTATTTTTATAAAGTAAGTTGGCCATAGGAGTGTAAAATTTATTTGAAACGGTAAGGAATCTTACGCTGGTTCAAATAGGCTACTGTAGTGTATAGGTTTGATTTATGTTGTTTGAGTGTTTGGGACATGGCTTTTAATGGTGAGCCTTTTGTTTTTGTAATCAGGCTCTCAGAGTTCATTAAAATTTGTATTTAGATTTAATCGGCCAATATATCGGTTATCGGCTTTCAAATATAAAGAATTATCGGTCAAAATGTTCATATCAGTGCATCCCAACTTTTCACAATGTTGAAGTAGCCTATTAAAATCATTCAGATATTGCGTGCCCTTGCAATATGCATATTGCACAGCCCTAGTGGGAGGTTTAACTCGATTTACGCAACACCGTAACCTCCATATTAAGTTGCTTTCTAATATCATGTGCGGAATGTTAGATCCAGTCAAACAATTTCTAATTCTGTTGGTAATAGGCACTTACCGAAAGCTAAAAGAAGCTTCAGGATTTCAAAATGACTAAATGATTTAAAGCATACATGTGGCCACATGGGTGTCGGAACTATTGTATGTGGGTGGGACAAGACCCACCCACTTTTTACAATCAATGATATTGGACCCACTCACTTTTATCGTCTCTAACATTCAGCACAGGTCTGTTTACCTACCCCTAATCGATAACCACTTATTATTAAACACATGTTAGACGCTTTATTTCCACTTTTCTAATATTTTCTTAATTTTTATTGAAAATAAATGCCTTTCCGATCTGATGGGAAAAGGAAGATTGAGCACGGCGAAAGGCGGACTCAAACCGCAGGTCGATTTGTGTCAACTAGATGCCGTGTGTCCAACCCCTACACTACTCCCACTCTCAATAATATGGCAATTCCCATAATTTTGTCTTTCCGAACTATACGCTTAGCAAGCAAAGTGGTATATTTGTACTTATTGGCATCTACTCCAGTAAAAAATTCTGAGGACCCACCCACATTTTTTTTGTTTACGACGCCCATGCAAACAGTTTATAAACACTATAATCTTTTGAATTCTATGCGCATAGATCATTGGACTACTTTTAAAATGGCACTTATGGCTGAGATTTGAACCAACAATCTTGTGATAACATGGTAACATAACCCTTTTCTCCACATTGTTGGCGTCGACAAAAATGTACATACTTTTGCACTTCCTTAATATACAAACCTGAGGTAGAAGCATTCCAATCTCTTCCACTTCTTTGACAGCAAATAATGCATATCCAGCTGCATGCTCGAACAGCACGTGTAAAAGCACCTGAGGAAGAGATTGGAAGATTATCATTTACCACCAATACCATAAAAATAACTAAGATACAACAGAAAAAAAGAAGTCTTAAATGCTTAATTCCCATATTAATAACCAACAAACACAAATGACTGTTGTGAATCTGATCTGTTTAAGTTGCAAGTCAACACCAGCACATGTATGAAGCACACATGGCGGTGGCACCTCCAGCCACAAAGCAGCCTCGTTTTTAAGTATTAAATATGATAATACAGCATTACGTAAGCAGATGATAACAACCGACGTTAATAAACTACCCATGTTTAGATTTTATTGCATTAGAGCTTGAAGCTGGGGAGAAACACATTAGCATGGGTTAGCACAGACACACCACGTGCTCCTCAAGTAGATCAAATAACCAACTCAGCGCATCACTTTTAAAACTGAACTGCGGTCAGAACCAGAACATCGGTCCAAAACACTAACAGAAGGTGAGTGATGCATAACAAGCCTTTTTGATTGGATTAAATGGCTGCCGTGGGCTTTAATATAACATTGAGGCCTTGTGTCGCCCGTGTATCCTCAAAACGGCTGCGGTAATCGTGCAAATGCGGGTTGTACCATAATAATTGTGCTTAATAAACTAATTAAGACAATTGTAATAACTCTGTATTAGCAACATGGCGCAAATATACACATCTCTACAAACATGCACGTCGGCCATTACAAAAGCACGATTTATAATACAACGCGGCGTTGAAGGTTAAAATGTTGCACAACACCAATCTGCTCATTTCTAAAGACTGCATAAAGAAATATTGCATGCTTTACCATGTTTGCTGATCTCGTGCGCCACGCACGAGGGAGCGTTCCGTTCCTTCCGACCGCTTGAACAGGAAAGAAATTCACATGCGCTCAAGTACGAAAACCCACATGGTTCAGTCACGCAGCCTATCGCGAGATTTCGAAAGGGCGGGATTTTGCAGGAACGTGTAGTGCGTCGCCTGTTGGAAATGCACGGAAATGCAAGAATGATGCACATGATTGGACATCCCGTTTGCAACAGAGGAAATTAATATTACAAAAAGTACCCAAATTGAATAGAGTTTAGGCTACTGTTAACCAATGGTAATTCGCGTAGCATACCTAAATCATTTTTGAGAATTAAAATGAACAGTTTTATGCAAAAATAGTTGAAATAAAGTAAAACACTGTTGATAAAAAAATTATTCTCATTCAAATAATCGTATATCAATTTACTAGGCTAGATTGTCAAAAAATTATGATGTCGTTCTATAACTAATTAAATACAGTTGAGAAGATCAATGCGTCTTGTTTGCATGCTAAACGCATATGTCTCAAAAGGCTAAATGTGTGATTCTTTCGATTCTGAATAAGCCATAATCTACATGCTGCAAGCATTTGCCCGATAAAACTTTATTAATGTGACTGAGAGTGTTTAGGGGGGACAAATTGCCAAAATATATTTGATGCAGGAAACATTTCAAGAGTTATGATAGGAAACAGTGCTGGTTGCATACTCATCCATCCACTATTTATCAGACAAATGTGCCATAATGTATGACCCACAGCAATAAATACCAGTGTTGACTTCGTATTTTAAGAAATAATTGAATTTATGACTTTATAGCCACATCAGGTGGGAATGCAGAGTCCTTAGAAACAACAAAACACACACGCTTAGGAATAAAAGTTGTATTTAATTTTGCCCTTCACCCAAAAAAAGAAATTTCTGTCATAGTTTACCCTCATTGTGTTCCAAACCTGTATGCATTTATTTCTTCTGCTAAACAATAAAAGATTTACACTCACCTAAAGGATTATTAGGAACACCTGTTCAATTTCTCATTAATGCAATTATCTAATCAACCAATCACATGGCAGTTGCTTCAATGCATTTAGGGGTGTGGTCCTGGTCAAGACAATCTCCTGAACTCCAAACTGAATGTCAGAATGGGAAAGAAAGGAGATTTAAGCAATTTTGAGCGTGGCATGGTTGTTGGTGCCAGACGGGCCGGTCTGAGTATTTCACAATCTGCTCCGTTACTGGGATTTTCACACACAACCATTTCTTGGGTTTACAAAGAATGGTGTGAAAAGGGAAAAACATCCAGTATGCGGCAGTCCTGTGGGCGAAAATGCCTTGTTGATGCTAGAGGTCAGAGGAGAATGGGCCGACTGATTCAAGCTGATAGAAGAGCAACTTTGACTGAAATAACCACTCGTTACAACCGAGGTATGCAGCAAAGCATTTGTGAAGCCACAACACGCACAACCTTGAGGCGGATGGGCTACAACAGCAGAAGACCCCACCGGGTACCACTCATCTCCACTACAAATAGGAAAAAGAGGCTACAATTTGCACAAGCTCACCAAAATTGGACAGTTGAAGACTGGAAAAATGTTGCCTGGTCTGATGAGTCTCAATTTCTGTTGAGACATTCTGATGGTAGAGTCAGAATTTGGTGTAAACAGAATGAGAACATGGATCCATCATGCCTTGTTACCACTGTGCAGGCTGGTGGTGGTGGTGTAATGGTGTGGGGGATGTTTTCTTGGCACACTTTAGGCCCCTTAGTGCCAATTGGGCATGGTTTAAATGCCACGGCCTACCTGAGCATTGTTTCTGACCATGTCCATCCCTTTATGACCACCATGTACCCATCCTCTGTTTACTGTACTAAAGTGGCCCCACAGTCACCAGATCTCAACCCAATAGAATTAAGGCAGTTCTGAAGGTGAAAGGGGGTCAAACACAGTATTAGTATGGTGTTCCTAATAATCCTTTAGGTGAGTGTATGTATATTATGGGACTCATTGAATCATTGACATAACCAAGAAAAAACGTTTTTAAAACATATAAAAAAACTGGAGCAGAATGTTTTAGAACATGTTTTTCTTAGCTGTGTAATTACACTTACTGAGCTCTCTAACATACATTTTTTTACTATAACGAAACATACAGCAAGTCCAGAGTGACTACAACCAAGTTATGTCAAGTCCTTATAGTGTCTCTCTCTTGTCTCCATGGTCAAGCTGGAGGAGTTTATGGAAACATACAGTACGTCAGAGATAGTAAATAAGAGCTCAGTGATCCGAGGGTTCCTATAAAGCTGACTGCTCTCTGACCACTGACACAAACATAAAGCCGTCACTGAGGCCACCTGCATGCTGTACAAAGGTACAACTCTCTCGGCCTCTCTCACTCCTTCTGATTTTATCGTGAAAATATAGATCTCTAATTCTCTCTGCTGTGCAACACAACTGGAACTAACTTATCAAACAAAGCATAAGTAGCACACTATCTTATCTCACATGTTGTGTTTAACACTTGCTGATTTGTGTTTTTATGTCACCCAAAGATGCGCGGAATAGTTACAGGATGTTTGGTGCTGGTGTATGTTGTTGCTCTTCAGGCTGACCAGGCAGAGGGACACATCGCATTCTTCAGCCCCAAAGAGATGAGAGAGCTCAGGGTGAGTATTCATTTCAATTCAACCTTCAGTTAAACCTGAGTTGTCCACGAGAGAAGTTAATTAATTTCTACCGTCATCTTCAAAAGGAAAAGGAGGGAAGGAAGGATGCTGATCCCCAGGCAGAGGAGGTTTTAATTGATGAGATGTCTCCAGAAGAGACTGGAGGAGAGTCAGCGGTGAGGGATCTCAGCAGGTTTTTCAAAAAAAAAAAAAGGTATTTGAGTTTCTGACTGGCTGTGTTTCCATCTGAAGGGCCAGCCTGTAGAAATAGGGCTGAAGCTCACTGCTAAAAAGGGCCACATTGGATCCGCTCTCGGTAAGATGCTGCAGAGCATTGTAGAAGAGCCAGAGAACGGTAAGGAACATTTAAATCCATGCAGTAAAACGTCTTTCTATATTTCATATACACTCACCTAAAGGATTATTAGGAACACCATACTAATACTGTTTGACCCCCTTTCGCCTTCAGAACTGCCTTAATTCTACGTGGCATTGATTCAACAAGGTGCTAAAAGCATTCTTTAGAAATGTTGGCCCATATTGATAGGATAGCATCTTGCAGTTGATGGAGATTTGTGGGATGCACATCCAGGGCACGAAGCTCCCGTTCCACCACATCCCAAAGATGCTCTATTGGGTTGAGATCTGGTGACTGTGGGGCCATTTTAGTACAGTGAACTCATTGTCATGTTCAAGAAACCAATTTGAAATGATTCGAGCTTTGTGACATGGTGCATTATCCTGCTGGAAGTAGCCATCAGAGGATGGGTACATGGTGGTCATAAAGGGATGAACATGGTCAGAAACAATGCTCAGGTAGGCCGTGGCATTTAAACCATGCCCAATTGGCACTAAGGGGCCTAAAGTGTGCCAAGAAAACATCCCCCACACCATTACACCACCACCACCAGCCTGCACAGTGGTAACAAGGCATGATGGATCCATGTTCTCATTCTGTTTACACCAAATTCTGACTCTACCATCTGAATGTCTCAACAGAAGACCAGGCAACATTCTTACAGTCTTCAACTGTCCAATTTTGGTGAGCTTGTGCAAATTGTAGCCTCTTTTCCCTATTTGTAGTGGAGATGAGTGGTACCCGGTGGGGTCTTCTGCTGTTGTAGCCCATCCGCCTCAAGGTTGTGCGTGTTGTGGCTTCACAAATGCTTTGCTGCATACCTCGGTTGTAATGAGTGGTTATTTCAGACAAAGTTGCTCTTCTATCAGCTTGAATCAGTCGGCCCATTCTCCTCTGACCTCTAGCATCAACAAGGCATTTTCGCCCACAGGACTGCCGCATACTGGATGTTTTTCCCTTTTCACACCATTCTTTGTAAACCCTAGAAATGGTTGTGCGTGAAAATCCCAGTAACTGAGCAGATTGTGAAATACTCAGACCGGCCCGTCTGGCACCAACAACCATGCCACGCTCAAAATTGCTTAAATCACCTTTCTTTCCCATTCTGACATTCAGTTTGGAGTTCAGGAGATTGTCTTGACCAGGACCACACCCCTAAATGCATTGAAGCAACTGCCATGTGATTGGTTGATTAGATAATTGCATTAATGAGAAATTGAACAGGTGTTCCTAATAATCCTTTAGGTGAGTGTGTATACATAGACCTGATGTTTGTGCTCTATTTTAACAGGGAAATAAGGCTGGCTTTTTTATCTGCACTCAACGACAATTGCAGTCTGATGATTCGCCACAATTGCAAGCACAAATGTTTTGTCTATGAATGTAAATTAATCACAATAAAGTGAAATTGCATGCATGAAATTGTTTCCTGTCATATATAGGTGCGTTTTTTAAACTGTTAACATGCTAAATTTCTGTTTGCATCTGTTTTAATATGACTCTTAAAGGGATAGTTCACCCAGAAATGGTCCCATGATTTACTCACCCTCAAGCCATCCTAGGTGTATGACTTCTTCTTTCAGATGAATATACAGAGTTTTATATATATATATTATATAAATATATATATATATATATTATATATATATATATATATATATATATATATATATATATATATATATATATATATATATATATATATATATATATATATATATATATATATAAAAAGTCCAAGCATTATAATGGCAGCCCAAAATTTGAAGCCCATAAAAGTGCATCCATCCATTATAAAAGTAATCCACACGGCTCCAGGGGGTTAATAAAGGCCTTCTGAAGCAAATCGATGTTTGTGTAAGAAAAATATCCATATTTAACATGTTCTAAAGTAAAATATCTAGCTACCGCCAGACCGTCTTCCGTATTCAACTTACGAAAAAAGCACAACTGGCATGGTGTATGATGTCCGATGTAGCGTAAGTGTTTTGAACTGCGAGAGGAAGGTGGTCCGCTGGAAGCCAGATATTTTACTTTAAAAAGTTTTAAATGGATATGTTTCATACATAAGCCCATCAATTTGCTTCAGAAGGCCTTTATTAACTCTTTATTAACTAAGGATGGCTTGAGGGTGAATAAATCATGTGATAATTTTCATTTTTGGGTGAATTATCCCTTTAATTTGGCTCTAAATGCCTTGTTTCCTGTAATTTTGTTAAGTTTTTACTATTACTAATATATATTGTCATTTAATATACCAAATGATTATGGAAAAATTATCTCAGCTTCGCATTTTTATTGCACAAATGCCTTTAAACCTTGCAATTTACACTACCGTTCAAAAGTTGTAATGTTTTTGAAAGAAGTCTCAGCTCACCGAGGCGAGCATTTGATGAAAATACGGTGATGAAAATATAGTAATATTGTGAAATATTATTATAATTTAAAATATCTCTTTCTATTTAAAATGTAATTTATTCCTGTGATGTCAAAGCTGAATTTTCAACATAAATACTCCAGTCTTCAGTGTCTCATGATCATTCAGAAATCATTCTAATATGCTGACTTGCTTTTGATTTGATTTTTAAAGAACAGCATTGACATTTTTTGTAACTATGTAAAAGTCTTGACTGTCACTTTCAATAAATTCAATGCATCCTTGCTTAGTAAAATTATAATTTCTAATAAAATCTTACCGGACCCTAATGCATAATGATGTGTTTTAGTCATAAAGAGCATATGTGTATGTTTGAGTGGAATGTTTACAGTGGTTTCAATATGTATAGTGTCAGCTTTGGTTGGAAATAATAGAATACATACATATTTTTTTATTATAGAGGATTTATGGTGTTATTGCAAAACTTTTTATAGCAAATAGAGAACATATGTTGAAACCTTTAGATGTGTCTACATGGGAAAAATGAATTCACATTGCATTTTGAGAATGCTTCTTCATTTTGTTTCTCATTGGTAGGTTTAAGAAAAGAACTACCACATTGGAGAAGGGAACATAAAAAACATCACATTTGAAAGAACAACTCCCTGTAAAAGTTGTTGAGTGTACAAAAAAGAGAGACATAATGGCAGAATGTACCTTTATTTGTTCTTGATTCAAAGAGGTTTTTGTACAATATGTTTCCCAGACAGCAAAGTGGATTCAGCGAATACCAGATGTGGGCCGGATTAACGCTCAGACTTGCCGGATTGGCCAGATTTAACCTCTTAACCTGCGCCCCTATTTTTGAGAATTTTTTGAAAACGACATACCCAAATGAAAATGTCTGCAGCTCTTAAACCCTATGGTCTATATTCATAAATCTGGTCTTATTTTAAACTAGACACTTGAAATGTTGCTACCCAAGAGTCATAATAACTCAAAGTAATATGGGAACAGAGTAATATACATGTAAATATATTTTTAAAAAAATCACTTAGGGAAAAAAATATGATCATTTAATGTAAAGAGCCTGAAAATAGCGTAAATATAAAACTGAATGTCTAATCATGTCATGATTCAAATATGAGGATGATTCTCTCAGTAATGTAGCTTCTGTGAGCTTTTATGTCAGGAAAAGACTAGGTGCCTTTCAAAAAGGCCATTTATTTCAGAAAATTTGCAATTGTAGAGAGTAGTTTTTCATTCAAATAAATCTGCAATAAACTGCTAATTATAATGGATAAACAATTACTGAAAAACTAAAGCAACTATTTACAGAAAATACAAAGTGTAAAAAACTAATTCACTGGAATGAGTGTGTTTCAAACACTGGAAGGCGCGTGCCAGTGTTATGAAAGCCTAGTAGTATTCACTAGTAGTATTCACCAAATCCTACTTAAATAAACTGCGCAAGATAATGCCTTTTGATTGGTTACTAAGGCCCTGTCCACACGAACACGGGTATTTTCAAAACCGCAGCTTTTTCTATGCGGTTTGGCTGTTCGTCCACACGCAAACGCAGTATCCGGTTACTGAAACCGGACTTTTTTGAAAACTCCGGCCAAGGTGAAGATTTTTAGAAACTCCGGTTACAGCGTTGTCGTGTAGACGGTGAAACCGGAGATTTAGGCTTGTTAAGTCAAAATGTGCGCCGTTCTCTCCTTTGTTTGACGTCAGTTTGTGCGCCGTTATCGATTTTGTTTAACGTTACATGAGTCGAGTCTATGCAAGCGCGGACGTAGCTTTTAATAACTCTGCTAATAGCGCTTATCACATGTAGCCTATACAGATACATGCACAGTTATCTCATTGTATTGCAGAACAGAGGTGCCAGAATTCAATAATACAACATAGTAAGACAAGTGTGTGAAGCTTCAGTCCACTTGAGCCCTGCCCCTGTATATACAGTTACCTGTCACTGAGTCCAAAGTAAACTTGTAGAAGGGTTTCACTGAGCCCATAGCATCCCTCCGTGGATGGGACCCATGTGGAAATCAGGCAGCCAATCATAGCGCGGTTTTGCGTTTTCATGTGGACGGAGATTTTTTTTAAACCGTGCTTGTGTGGACGCGATTGTTTTTTTAAACGGAGAAGGAAAAACTCCGGTTATAAAAATACCCGTGTACGTGTGGACTAGGCCTAAGTCCATCAATCAAACCTTTGTTGGAAAGGCATTGGCTAGGCACCGAGTGCCTTTATCCAACAAAAACCATGGGCGCAATGATTGACAGCTCACCAAGCCTGTAAGCCGCTTCCTCTATATGATGCATCACAGGAGAGACTCTGATTGAAGGAGAGAGACGAGGGAGGGTTTATGTCACGGAGAAGAGACTATTCTTGCAGGGGGGGGTTTGCCAGAAACAGATTAGAATCGATATTTCATTGAAAATGGACATGATTGATTACGCTAACTCAAAACTCTCTTGCAAACAAAGGAGGATTTTTTGTTTTTTCCCTATTTTTTCATTGTTTTGGATTAAAAAGTGGTATGCATTTTGAAGAGTGGACCCTTAGATGTATGCGAGTGTTTATTGGATTCGTCCGATCTGATCTGAATGACAGGAGATGAAAGATGAGTACCGCTAATATTATGCTAATGTTTACATGGCCGGTCCTTTAGCATTTCATTTAACCCTTTCCTCTCGGGTGTATTTATTGCAAAAACAAGTTCAGAACATGAATCTTGAGTGTTTTAGCTTCAATGATGCATAGTTTGTGATAGTTGATTGAATATTTTGTATAAAACAAAAGTAAATAAAAGTACAGACACGCCCACTCACGTCAACCTCCCCGCCCGCGATCCTGTGCGGGTTAAGAAGTAAAAAAAAAAATATTTTAAATTTACTGCAGTGCGAACAAAGAAAGATCCTCATTGGTCCATAAGAAACATAAAAATAGGCTATACAAGCAGGTGATTGGATAGATGTGACTATCAAATCTGTCCAATCAGCGGCTGGTCAAATCATGTCAATCATTCTTATTTACGTCACTGCTACTTATTTACGCGCAAGACGTCATAGTTTGATCCCTTTTTGAAAGTGCATATAGAAAAATATGGCAATGCTGGCAAGGGAACGCCATCCGTCTCTATGTTGCTGTCTGAGTTGCTTGTTCTGCTCTATAAAAAAGGTTAACGTTGACAATGAGTAACAGCCGAGCTTAAGGAAAAGTTAGGGGCAAACGTTACATTTGGTCAGTTCCTTACATTAAGCTATCAATCGGCTTCAAAACACTTGAAATATAGCACATGGGTCACATGGACTGTGCATTTGGTCAGTTTTGAGAGCTGCTGTTCAGTGTATGGCGAAGAACAGCTTGGGCAGAAGTAACCTCTTTTCATAAATAGGTTTGGAGAAACATGACAGTGAATTAACGATGACAGAATTTTCCTTCTAAAGGTGACTTTCCCTTTTATGGTTTAGCTGTCAGTCTCTCACAGATCTCATATTCCTTCACTCCAAGGGCAGGATCTCTGGCAGAAGGTGCCGGAAGGACCAGGGAACAGTCACTGTCGAAATATTTTCCAGTTATTCCTTCTGTTTCCTCCGACACTGCACAGTATATTGGGCTGAAAGCCCCCTCTTCAGCAGTCTGTGATGGAAAATGCACACAAACACATAACGTCAATGGATAAACAATGTTTGTTAAATATTCACTACATGTTGTATAAAACGAGTGTCATTTGACAAATCTCATCTGCTGTTGTTAAATTGTAGTGCAGTTGTGGGGTTTGTGTCCTTTCTGGTGTTTATATGAAATTTATGTCACCGGTCCTGAATTGCACAATAAAAAATTCCAATTGCCTGAGACGACTTTTTGGTATCCTTTCAGGAAAACAGGCTATTTCTGCTTCTCAGTCCCTGACTGTTGATGCCTCAGTATAGTAACTCCTGTTCTTTAACAATCAATGTTAAAGTGCCCCTATTGAGCTTTTTCGGATATTACCTTTCATGCGTTGTGTAATTTAGCTGTTTGTAAATGTTAAAGGTCTGCAAAGTTTCAAAGATCAAAGTGCACAATAAATAAAGTTATTTTCTCACAAAAGGAAGAACCGATTCTGAACTGCCTGAGATGAGTTCCTGCATGAACCTATAGCCACGTTTCCACCGCAGGAACTTTCCCCAGGAACTAGGAACTTTGAGGTGATACTCAGTGTGTTTCGACCGCAGGAACCATGGTCTAAATGAAGTTCCGGGTAAATATTTCCCCCTCCAAACGGCCCTGCTCACAAGGTAGTACTTTTTCAAAGTTCAGGAACTTTGGGGGGTGGGACTTGGGCGCTGAACATGCTGATTGGTTGAGCTCACGCAGCATTTTATTTCAACCGGCATTTTTAAAAGTCTTGCGAGGTTCGTTCTGCGTCTTGCTCTTTCTGTCCGATGGCGCACGTTGTCTCAGCAATTGCACGGTCAATGTATGTAATTTTTTTAATTTGAAATCTAGCTTTCAGAATACGCTTTAGTATCAGTGCTCGTCTCTTTTCCGCCGTTTTGTTAATTACATCTTTTAATAAACCAATACATAACTAGCGAAAGCAGCGCTGCTTGCATCTCCTCCATATTTGTTATTGTTGCAGACAGTGTTGCTCAAAAATGATTACTGTCCGTCGCTGACTGGGAGGAACAGTCACACGCAGTCCCACGTCTCTATGTAGGTTTGTAACAAATTTGCATAATGCCATCCTATGATCTTCATTGGCTTCCCGCAAACAACATCTACTTTAACCCGCCCTCAAACACTGTAGTTGTAGCTGAGACTTCAAGAGTTTGATTTGTGTTATGGACATGTTGAGAAGACGCTGTTTTCTGCGCTGTGAAAGCAAATCTACACTTCCAAAGGATGAGGACTCTGGCTCGAATTGATATGGTAAAATCGACTCCATTGTTATTGTTTGTATCACTGTGCATGAAGTGCCGAGGAAGCCTCCGGAGCTCCAAATGACCAACCAAGAGACTGGGCCAGCTGACCAATCAGAGCAGAGTTGGCTCTTGGAAAGGAGGGGTTTAGAGACCATTTTCAGACACTGATAAATGAGGTGATGTTGTAACCTGTTTGTAATGGTCACAGGGGTTTGCCAACTGCGGTCCAGGGACCCCTAGGGTTCCTCCAGAAAGACACAGCAAAAATGGATAAAGTCTACTCTAACTCTTTTCATTTCTAAATGTTTCTCTCCTTACTTGCCTTATACATAGGGGAGCGCGGGGCACAACCTAACGCTTTTTGACTTTCTCAGTTTGTATCCACTTGGGGTTCAGAGTATTTATTTATATATTTTTCCCACATTAATTGCACACATGTCTAGTACAATTGTAACATGACCAAATAACAGCTTAAAATGTTACCTGATATAATAAAAAAATATACAAGACAAAATAAAATATTTTGTCAACAAAATACAATTATTAACCTTTTTAAATAAAATAATGGCATTTTTTAATCATTCAAAATATAAGCATTTTTGAGTTTGACTATAAACACATCGCTAAATACAGTTATACAGCATAGTTCAAAACATAATAATAATAAATAATTTCTGAACATTAACTCTCAGTCATTATTCACCCTTTTCTCATGGTTTCTCAAAATAATTAATAAAAGTATAGAATATAATGGCATATTTCTAATTGGGGCTCATTGTAACCCAGTGTTACAACACAACCCATCTGCACAACTGGGATTTAAATTGCGACTCGTGTCTTCTGCTGGTTAGATCAGCATTAAAGAACGATCTCAACTGTTAAATAACATTTATAAGATTAAAATAATATTGTATTTGTCTTATTTTAAATAAACACAAAAACAGAGATGAAAACTAAACTTAAGTAAGAAATTTACTTTTGCTATGGTTAAATACATGTTCAGTAATATCTTCCAGAGATTTTTTAATTTTGGCGCTATTTTTTCTCTAAATAATGTTGATATGGCAACTAGTAAATACACTTAGTTTCGTCAGTCTGGCATGTGTGGAAAGCGTTAAAACATGAGTGTTACAACTAACCCCGTGTTAGGTTGTGCCCCACGCTCCCCTACTTTCTACAATTGTATATGTTTGCCTTGTATCTTTCTAGTGCAGGATTCCCGTGGGGTCTTAAAAAGTCTAAAATTTCAAAATCAAAATTTTAGGCCTTAAAAAGTCTTAAATTCGCTTAAGTACTGAGTTCTAAGTCTTAAATCATTTTAAACAGGTCTTAATTTTCCTACGTCCATGTAACGCTACTCTGCATTGAAATGCTCCCGCAGCGCTTTAGTGTGCGTTTTATCAGGGGTGTTGTAGTTCTTTCTTTCGCTTGTCCAACTATAGTTCGCTGTATTACACATAGATATACATAATAAAGGCTAGATGTCTTACGGCGGAGTCGCTAACGTCATCACCGGCGGCCTGTGGTCCCTGATGTAAGGTGAGTGATCTGCACGAACACAAATAATCTTGCTGAAGTCTTGACGGATTTACAAATGGTTTGGTTTCTTACAAACGTTATTAACATGGCTATAATTCTGGATGCTTGAACAAATTATGAATAATTATTCATAAGTATGCAGTGGCATAACTACATCTCTGACGTCTATAACAAACCAAACCAAACAGTTTGAAAATCGGTAGAAAATTGAGCAAGTTATGGTTATTTAAAAAGTACATGCACCATTAAAACACAATGTTACGAGTGAGCAAGCTGACTGTGACAAGATGGCCGCCAGGTTCGGACGTCGACCCAATGGGGTAATCCAGCACCCGGAAAGCATACCTTCCATAGGGGCAGCCATTGCTAACCAAGCCATCACCTGCTGTTAGCATCCCATTGACTCCCATTCATTTTGGCGTCACTTTGACAGCGAATAACTTTACATCTCAGGCGTTTAAAGACTCCATTTGACCATTGTTTATTTCTAAAGAAACACGACAATGTAAAAAAGGCTCCATTACCTTGTATCTTACACAATCACCCCATAGAAGCAATTTTTGTAAAAAATAGGCTAACGGTTGTGTCATCACCACGTGACTCTGTTGCATAGTAGAGAAATGACCGTATAGACAGGAAGAGAAGCTCGCAGGCAATCTTTTGCTGTCTATGAGGCAATCGGGGGGACGTGGAGGCATAAAGTCCGATAAAGTCAAGGGAGAAGTATGGGGTGAAGCCCACAGAGAGCCAAAAGCAACGGGACAAATTATTTCAACAATGTGATTCAGATTTCACTTTGCACAACTACTAGAAGACTTACAACTGTCAGACAGGTTGCTCACGTCACATCTACGTCGTCAAGCTCAGTCTGAGGCTGCACAGTACGCTCAGCCATCAGGAAGTGAGTGCTTCTAATTGACTTCCCTTTTCCCTATCGAAGCCTTTGGGGTCGCTGTGTCCTCTTTTTTTACTGTATGTGTCGACCTCCATTGGCCAGCAGCGCGGACGAGACATATAGCCTTTATTATGTATATCTATGGTATTACAACTACAAATGAGACCAACATGCATCTTATATTGCAGCCAATCAGCTTTCATGTTATTGGCGCAAATCTCTTTCGGATTGTACCACAGACACATCAAATGGATTTCATTCTTCAGCTAATAGTTCTCCAGTTCCGCTATCGTGAAAGCGAAGACGAATATTTCTCACCTGTCATCTCGCATAATGACCAAATAAAAGTATGATATGCCTGATAGCACTAAAAAAGAGTTAATAAACCACGAACTCAGTTCGTTACTGACCGATGTCAGACTGACTGTGGATTGTGTGCACGCGTTTACCGCCTGTCAGCGCTCGTGTGAATGTGTTCTATTTCTAGGCTTATTGTCCCTGAACGATTAAATACACACAAATACGATTAAATACACACCCTTTACTTGATTACTTTGAGAACTTTTTACTTATATTGAGCAAATGCTTATTGATGTGGTTTACTTGTAAGATTTTGGTCATATTTCCCACTTTAAGCGATCATGTTAGCTAGATAGCACACCACTGGACCTTATATTGTCATGTGTGACAATTGTGCATCTAACATAATAATATGGTAAATGTGTCATCCTAATTATTAAAAAAACATGCACATTTCTGGAAATGACCCCACAAAATCAGTAAAAAAAAAAAGGAAAAAACAAGATAGATGTCTTTGTCTTGCTCACTGGGGTTGTAAGGCAGCATTCTTAACGCAGTTCGTAAGCTGCTTACATACATTTATTGTGACAGATGCTTATACAAATAATGTTTAATTGAAAATGTTCTTCAGGTTTACTCCTACAAGGTGCATATTAGTACCTTAGAGTAAATACGTACCTTACAGTACTACTATGAACCTTTTTGTGGTAATAAAGGTACAAAGATGTTCTTTTAAGGGTACTGCCCCAGTGACAAGCTGTTGTATACCCATAAAGCTACAAATTTGACACCCTTTTTCTCAGTGTGTACGGTAATTTTAGGTAGAATGACAACTGCGCATGTGCGTAAAAGGTGTGTCTGTAAAAGATGTGAAAGGTGAGCAGGAGAAGAGACAACATGCTCTACTGACTTTTGTACTTTTCCTTTTATTTTCCTCTTTCTATTTGTGACTTGAGTTGAATGTTTATTTCTATACTTTTTCTTACTCGATCCCCATAGTGTGACAGCGTTTAAGTCATTTTATTAAACCTGGGGAAAATACCCCAGCTCTCGTCTCTTGTGCATCTCTTGACATCAAACATTTCAACTTTGCGTTACAATATGCAATGTATATTGTGCGAAAATTCAAGGTTGTTTTTATTTTTACCTTTGATGTACAGGTGCTGGTCATATAATTAGAATATCATCAAAAAGTTGATGTATTTCACTAATTCCATTCAAAAAGTGAAACTTGTATATTATATTCGTTCATTACACACAGACTGATATATTTCAAATGTTTATTTCTTTTAATTTTGATGATTATAAAAGACAACTAAGGAAAATCCCAAATTCAGTATCTCATAAAATTAGAATATTACTTAAGACCAACACAAAGAAAGGATTTTTAGAAATCTTGGCCAACTGAAAAGTATGGACATGAAAAGTATGAGCATGTACAGCACTCAATACTTAGTTGGGGCTCCTTTTGCCTGAATTACTGCAGCAATGCGGCGTGGCATGGAGTCGATCAGTCTGTGGCACTGCTCAGGTGTTATGAGAGCCCAGGTTGCTCTGATAGTGGCCTTCAGCTCTTCTGCATTTTTGGGTCTGGCATATCGCATCTTCCTCTTCACAATACCACATAGATTTTCTATGGGGTTAAGGTCAGGCGAGTTTGCTGGCCAATTAAGAACAGGGATACCATGGTCCTTAAACCAGGTACTGGTTGCTTTGGCACTGTGTGCAGGTGCCAAGTCCTGTTGGAAAATTAAATCTGCATCTCCATAAAGTTGGTCAGCAGCAGGAAGCATGAAGTGCTCTAAAACTTCCTGGTATACGGCTGCGTTGACCTTGGACCTCAGAAAACACAGTGGACCAACACCAGCAGATGACATGGCACCCCAAACCATCACTGACTGTGGTAACTTTACACTGAACCTCAAGCAACGTGGATTGTGTGCCTCCCCTCTCTTCCTCCAGACTCTGGGACCCGGATTTCCAAAGGAAATGAAAAATTCACTTTTTTCCCTTTTGTCTTTAGCACAGGCGAGACGCTTCTGACGCTGTCTGTTGTTCAAGAGTGGCTTGACACAAGGAATGCGACAGCTGAAACCCATGTCTTGTATACGTCTGTGTGTGGTGGTTCTTGAAGCACTAACTCCAGCTCCAGTCCACTCTTTGTGAATCTCCCCCACATTTTTGAATGGGTTTTGTTTCACAATCCTCTCCAGGGTGCGGTTATCCCTATTCCTTGTACACTTTTTTCTACCAAATATTTTCCTTCCCTTAGCCTCTCTATTAATGTGCTTGGATCAGAGCTCTGTGAACAGCCAGCCTCTTTTGCAATGATCTTTTGTGTCCTGCCCTCCTTTTGCAAGGTGTCAATTGTTGTCTTTTGGATAACTGTCAAGTCAACAGTCTTCCCCATGATTGTGTAGCCTACAGAACTAGACTGAGAGACCATTTAAAGGCCTTTGCAGATGTTTTGAGTTAATTAGCTGATTAGAGTGTGGCACCAGGTGTCTTCAATATTTAACCTTTTCACAATATTCTCTTTTTCTGAGATACTGAATTTGGGATTTTCCTTAGTTGTCTGTTATAATCATCCAAATTAAAAGAAATACATGTTTTAAATATATCAGTCTGTGTGTAATGAATAAATATATAATATACAAGTTTCACTTTCTGAATGGAATTAGTGAAATAAATCAACTTTTTGATGATATTCTAATTATATGACCAGCACCTGTATGTAAATCTATTGTAGAAAACCTTAAACGAAATTGGGAACCTTTAAAACAGCATAATAAGGACAATTAAACTAAACTGCTAAGTTATGCATAAAGATGCATAAAGATGTAGAGTAGCACCCGTGTACAGCTGAACTTTAAAGGTTATTAAATGGTATGTTTAGGACTTTGTTCCAGAATTGCAGTAAGAATGAAAAGCACTAACACATGTCATCTATTTTGGGAACTAGTCCACTAGTGGTTCCAGAAAAGTTGGCAGAAAGCAGGCAGGACATGTGTGTTGCTTAACATCATTAGAATAGGTGACTCACTTTGAAGAAGAAAAAGCCGACCAGGTTGAAGAGGAATCGGATAATGAAGTTATAGTTTCTCATTACATCAGTCATAACTACACCTGGATGCAGAGAGTTTGCCGTCACTCCTGCAAAAAAAAAAAATCCAAGCATTGTCTCATCTTTCCAACATGTGTGATTGCCATCAAAATCTTTAAACAAAAAATACCCTTGTTTGAGAGGAAAGTGAAAACACATGTGTGACGCCTATTGTTGCATTCTCTCTCTGTTGCTCAACTTGAAGATTTTTTGAGGAAAAAGAATGCTTCTTTTTTAGCTATAGTGTCCATTAACATATTAACATATTATTGCATACCTCTATCTGTAAAATTCTGTTTATAGTAATATCCATCTGTATATTATATTCATAGTACATATTCACCTGTAAATTCTGTTTATAGTAATAGCCATCTGTATATTTATTCACTGTACATATTCACCTGTAAATTCAGTTCTGTTTATAGTAATAACCATCTCTCTATTTATACATATTTATATATATTCAGTACATATCCATGTCCTGCACTTACGCAACCACTGTATATCCTGCACTTGCTGCTATTGCACTTCTGGTTAGACCTAAACTGCATTTCGTTGCCTTGTACTTGTACTTGTGTAATGACAATAAATTTGAATCTAATCTAATCTAATTAAATTGATCATAGTTATAATATAACATTATACATTATAATATATTTTTTATATTGCATTATGCACATTACATAGAGTACTGAATCATCAAGCAATGGCAAATTTAATAATCGAAACAATCTAAAACTAATTATGACTCTGTGCTCATGACAGCAGACAGTCAGTAGACGCGGTTTGGATAGGTACCTGTGCCCTGAAGTCTGCGTGCCAACTCATTGGTCCAGATGACATTGTGCAGCTTGGTGTGGTTATATGCAGCGTCCATCACATGGTTTAGATTGTCCCCACGGAAATGAGTGAAGTCTACTTCGCCTTTCCAGTGATTCATAGAAGAAACATTTACGATGCGAGCTGGGGCTGATTTCTTCAAAATGTCTGTGTGACAATAAAAAAAGTGTTACAGCAGATGTGTCTTTCTGAGATTGGTATAAAAGCATTAGCAATGGTAATGTTTGACCTAAAAGCAAACTGGTGAGCAGGAACGGCCCAATGTGGTTGGTTGCAAATGTGACTTCCAACCCATCAGCGGTGATCTTACTGGGTAGGCCTGTAATGAACAAACCACTGCTTGTATGGATATATACAACCCAATATGGATGCATGTGAGAAAGAGGGAGACGGTCGTTCCACCTGAGGCCCCAGCGTTATTGACCAGAATGTGTAATTCCTTCTCTTCCTCCAAGATCCGTGCTGCAAACTTCCGGACAGACTCGAGCGACGAGGTGTCAAGCAGACGCAGATGCACGTTCTGGTTCCCACTGCTGTCTCTGATCTCTTGCATAGCTGCTGTCCCACGAGCCTCGCTCCGGCATGCCAGAATCACACGTGCCCCACGACGAGCAAAGTCCAGGGCAATGAACTTCCCAATCCCTGAGAGGTAAAAACAAGAGATGAATTTCCCAACAGTATATCACTCTTACAGTTTTCTTTTTACAATCGCTAAGACACATTTCTCAATACTTAGGTCACTTTTTTAAAACTCTTCACACAGTGAGCACAACAGAAATCTATGTGGCAGAACATGCATTCAATGACGACATCTTTCAATTTACATGAATTCTTTTCACACTTAGACACAAACACCACCAACACTTTATGTACTGTATACCTACAGGTCAATTTACACATGTTTACATACTCGTTTCGAAACTGTTAAAGGTATAGTTCACCCAAAAACAAATTTTTATGTTTATCTGCTTACCCCCAGGACATCCAAGATGTAGGTGTCTTCGTTTCTTCAGTAGAACACAAATTAAGATTTTTAACTCCAACCGTTGCAGTGTGATAGTTGTATAATGCATGTCAATGGGGATATTTTAGAGTATGAGAGCAATGAGAGTAAAAACACATAGACTTACGAATCCTTATTAAACCATGCGGCTCGTGGTGACACATTGATGTCTTAAGACACGAAACGATCGATTTCTGCGAGAATTTTTTTACCTCTTATCAGACGAATGTCATCTAGTATTCCCAGCGCCATAACTTCTGGCGAATAAGGTCAAAATACTGGCACAATCAAAAAAATAATTACATAGATGCCTCATTCGACCGATCCGCACAGGCACTAATGAGTAATCTATGTATATATCTATGATCGCACCGGTATTTTGCATGTATTCTGACCTTATTTGCTGGAAGTGATGGCGAGGGACGGCTGATGCAGAGCTATAGAAAAAAATTAAATACATTTTTAAATATGGATATTTTTCTTACACAAACGCATCGATTTGCTTCAGAAGGTCTTTATTAACACACCGGAGCCGCGTGGAGCACGTTATTTGATGGACAGATGCATTTTTTTTATGGACTTCAAAAACAGAGCAACTATTACTGCTATTATAAAGCTTGGATTAGCCAGAACATTTTTTATATAACTCTTATTCGTCTGAAATAACAATGTCATATACACCTCGGATGACTTGAGGGTGAGTAAATCATGGGATAATTTTCATTTTTGGGTGAACTATCCCTTTAAACTTAAGTTCAAAACCTAACACAATACAAAAATGAATAATACAGAAATTTGCTAAATTTCTACAGTACGTAATACCATGTTGAAGAAAAAAAAATCTAATACTATCAAGGCAATTAGATGTAATGGAAGACCTAAACAAGTGTAGTCTTTCAATTTCATTATCATCCATTCAAAAGGGGAAAACGTATAATAATTTTTTACTGTAATGTAAACATGGATCGTGTAACATATACTGCAGTGAATTCCAAACGGTGTCATTGTTGTTTTGTAAAGAAATATTACGAAATAAACGAATAATGAAATAAATAAAGTGAATTTAGGGTGATTGGAACACTTTTTCCAAATCATCTCGATGGCAAAAAGTGTCCCAAATCACCCTGAATTCACCCCTGATGTTAATGTTTTTAAGGGCTGTATTTTATGAGTGATAAAGTGTGTTATGCAAAATGAGTTGATTTGGGACATGTTTTGGTAGTTGTGCCAAGTTAAAATTCGGTTAGGAGAACTGTGTGAAGAGTTAAAAAACGCCCTAATTGAGAAATGTGTCCAAGCAATTGTAAAAAAACTGTGACAATAAAGGTTTCAAAAGGGGGCTTTTGCAGTGATGCCATGCATAGAATAACCATTTTTGTTTCCTCAAAGAACCTTTTCGTCTTGTGAAGAACATTTTAAATATCTAAAGAACCATTTCCACTATAAAGAATATTTTGTGGAATGGAAAGTTTCCATGGATGTTACAAATTCTTCATGAAACCATCAATGGCTATTTTTTTTAAAAAAGTGTAATGGGGGAAAACAGAATTATTTAAGACTTTATGCAACAAAACAGCACATTCCAACTGCGTTTTGGTTATACAAATATATCTTTACTTTCCTCATTATCATATTAAACTTCGACCTTGAACTAAACCAGACACACACCACAAATGTGAAACATATGGTTACACATACAACAGATGTCTGCTAGTTTAACCAGTTCCAGTCAGGCCGAGCTGTTCCACGACACTGCGTAAATATGAAATCAAACCAGTTCAGACGTTCTAATAATAATTTTCGTCAACGTATGCATAGTTTCATCGTGGATACTAGCCTGTGTCATTCGTCTTCTGCGTAAATGAAACTTTTCCACAATTCCTCATTTGTATGCTCATCAACATTCATTAATACAATAATTTATTAATCTTGTAAATGGTAACAGTGAGATTCTCACCGGTGTTGGCTCCAGTGATAATCGCAGTTTTTCCTTTTAAGTCCACGGGACAAGCGCGCGGGTTCCACTGCGCTTTCCGCAGCGCGCGCACAATTATGGCCAAGATCGCCGTTGAAACCATCCATAACGGATGGGAATATATAACACTCCACTCCCAGTTCATTTAACAAGTCCGTGTGCCTCCGTTAAAATCCTCGGTTAACTTAAAACAGACAGCCTAGACCGAGTGACCCTGGCACGACTGCGCACTGTGCGCGCGAACAGGCAAAGACTGTAAATGCACTAAAGTAATTCAAGACTATCTGGTTCAAACAGAGTACACACAGGCTCCTGGGTCTTAACGTCGGAAATTCCTTTAGCCTATAATAGACCTGCTCCAATTACAATATTGATCATGATTATTGTGTTGCTGCAGAATGCGTTATACTTTCACTTTGTAACATAAAGGGGAAAAAAAATCACCTGAGAGAAGTAGGATACACTCTAAAAAAAGGTTGGTGCTTCAGTGGTTCTTCAGCGGTTCTTTGACTAAGGTGCTATAGTATAGCACTGCTAAGGTGCTATATAGCGCCGCTCCCATACAGAACATGTTAAGATATGGTGCTATATAGCACCAAAAGTGGTTCCTCTAAGGTTACGAGGAAGAACCATTTTTGGTGCCATATAGAACCTTTTTTTTAGGGGGGGGGGGGGGGGGGGGGTATTTTTTATTATAACGAATGAATATTACACTTTTTGTAAATACTAAAATAGTATTTGGAATTAATAAGTCCTTTAGAGAATTGTATATTTTTATACAATAATTCACAGACAATTATAGGCTATAATAAGTGTAGTAAAGTTTGTTCATATGGGAAGAAGGAGGCGGGAACCGGCGAACAATCAAAATGTTTAATCAAAATAAAATGGCGGCGACAGCCCCTCACGGTCGACTGCCGCCTACATACAAACAAACACAAAATGAAAATAAAAAGCTGCAGCCCCTCGCGGACGACTGCAGCGAACACATAACATGACAAAACTAAAATAAAACACAACACAAAGTCCAGGCCTGGTCCTCTCTCGTCCCTCACTGTCGTCGCTCCTCCTTTATACTCCCTCACTCCTCCGCGAGAGCCGAGATCGCTGCGGCGCGCAGCTGGCGCTCATCCTCCCTGATGAGCGCCGCCTCGTCCCGCCCTAACGGTCCCTCGGCCTCGCTGCTCGCCACATACCCCCAGCGCCCTTCGCAGGCCGGGGGGCACTCCCGAGTCTGCGCTCTACTCACGGCTCGACGCTCCTCCGCCCTCTGGCGGCCGGCGGTGGCTCCTCCTGTCGAGGGCAGCCGGCAGCGAGTTCCGCGCACTCCCTGCCCCTCCCCTACACGGCGGAGGGATACAGGCTCCGGCCCACGGCGAACGCCGGTGACTCCTCCGCGCTCCCTCTTGGACGGCAGCCACCCCACCTCGACCCAGGGGCACGGCAGCGAGCTCTCCGTCCCACCGACCTTCATCCGCTCCAGCACCACCACTTCGGGCAGCCGCTCGCGGACTTCTCTCCTCCGCGCTGCCCGAACTCCGCGGCACCATGATCCCCTCAGCTGCGAGGGCTCTTCGACAGCGTGTCCCTCCTTCCTCCCGGGCTTCGGCACCACTGTAGTAAAGCTTCGTGTGGGAAGAAGGAGGCGGGAACCGGCGGACGTTCCAACAAAGTTTTAATTAAACAAACACAAAATAAAATGTCGCCTACATACAAACAAACACACAATGAAAATAATAAGCTGCAGCCCCTCACGGTCGACTGCAGCAACACATAACAAAACGTAAATAAAATACAACATAAAATCCAGGCCTGGTCCTCTCTCGTCCCTCACTGTCGTCGCTCCTCCTTTATAGTCCCTCACTCCTCCGCGAGAGCCGAGATCGCTGCGGTGCGCAGCTGGCGCTCATCCTCCCTGATGAGCGCCGCCTCGTCCCGCCCTCACGGTCCCTCTAGTGCTCCACAATCCCCAGCTTAACTGGGCGGAGGGATCTATTTTGTCCTGGAAATTGTCATATCATGTTGATTGTTTGTCTTCTGCTGTTCCCCCTGTCTCGTCTGTAACTGTTTTTCAGGAGGAGCCAGGGGATCTGTCTGGTGTCCCGGAGGAGTATCACGATTTGCGGGAGGTATTCAGTCGTTCTCGGGCCACTTCTCTTCCTCCTCATCGCCCGTATGATTGCAGTATAGATCTTCTCCCGGGGACCACGCCTCCTCGGGGAAGACTATACTCGTTGTCTACTCCCGAACGTAAGGCACTTGAAGGTTACCTGTCCGACTCGCTTAACGCCGGTACTATCGTTCCCTCCTCTTCTCCTGCGGGAGCTGGTTTCTTCTTCGTTAAGAAGAAGGACGGCTCTCTGCGTCCCTGTATAGACTACCGAGGTCTGAATGACATCACTGTCAAGAACCGTTACCCGTTGCCACTGATGTCATCGGCCTTCGAGCTCTTGCAGGGAGCTAAGGTTTTTACTGAGCTCGATTTACGTAACGCCTATCACTTGGTGTGAATCAGAGAGGGGAACGAATGGAAGACTGGTTTCGCCCGGGTTCTACTTCTTCCAGCAAGCGTGCAGTTGAGTTCTTTTGACAACTATGTGTCACTCCGTTGCTCCGATTGGTTGTAGGTCTATCCAATTGAGTGCAGAGGCATTTTCTTTCCTGGTTTGGTTGAAACACGCCTCATAATCATAGCCCAATGGAGCAGAATCAGACTCATATTCTGACTAGAATTGAGTATGACGACGTCAGGCTACCTCTCCGCCCTAAATTGTACTGAATATTACTAATGTCACATACTATTTAGAATGGATAGTATGCACATTGAGATGCAGGCTTCTTTTGGAACATGCATCGGTTGAATCAACGATTCAGTGACTCATTTATAAAGACTCTTTCACTTCTGGCCACATACTGGTGTAATGATGTAAAATGCGCCTGTGAAAAAAAAAAAAATCTGTGTCAACTTGTCACATGTGCTCTGTGTCTGTCCTTTTACATTGAAGTTGTTCCTTTGCTTTATGTTGTAGTTTTTCCTGTTGATTAGTGACCGGGTGTTTCCCATTTATCACACCAAATTGCTGGTTAATGAAGTTAATGCTGATTCTGATAGAAAGGTGTCAGAATACACTGGAGCATTAGAACTGGACCACAGAGCAATAGAAGAAGGTGGTCTGATGAATCACGTTTTCTTTTACATCACGTGGATGGCAGGGTGCGTTGCTTACCTGGGGAACACATGGCACCAGGATGCACTATGGGAAGAAGGCAAGCCGGCGGAGGCAGTGTGATGCTTCGGGCAATGTTCTGCTGGGAAACCTTGGGTCTTGCCATCCATGTGGATGTTACTTTGACACGTACCACCAACCTAAGCATTGTTGCAGACCATGTACACGCTTTCATGGAAAAGGTATTCCCTGGTGGCTGTGGCCTCTTTCAGCAGATAATGCGCCCTGCCACAAAGCAAAAAGGGGGACCAACACAATATTAGAATCGGTGTAAATGCTTGTGGTTCACTTGTGTTTTGTCAGTAGTTGTTTTGCTGTTTTCTATGGTGGATAGTGTTCGTGGTTTGGGTCAGATGTTCCTGTCTGTTCATGAGGACTGTGCATGCAAGCGGATTCTCTCTCTGCTTCATCTCTCAGAATTATCTCTCAGAACCATTACAGAATTCTGGAGGCCAAGGCCAGCTAAAACTCAGTATTAAAGAACAGGAAACTGAGGAAGCTGTGAGCAAATATTTTTCTCCGTTAGTGCAATGTCAACCTTTCCAATGTCCCAGAGTCCCTTCCGAAAAGTCCCCACATATGCAAAGGTCAGCGGCCTGTTATCACTCACCTTATCAGCACTTATCTTTGCTGAGGAAATTACTTGTAGGTCCCTTTCACTGTTTCACATAGTTCTGTTACTCACCAAATCATGGAATATTGAAAGTACAGAGGAATTATCTTCCAAAGTATAACTCTTAATAGGGTGCACAGAACAATATATATATATACATGGGCGTCGGAAGCAAAAAAAAAAGTGGGTGGGTCCTCAGAATTTTTTTTACTGGAGTAGATGCCAATAAGTACAAATTTACCACTTTGCTTGCTAAGCAAATAGGAAAGACAAAATGACGGGAATCGCCATATCATTGAGAGCAGCAGTAGTGTAGCGGTAAGACGCACGGCATCTAGTTTTGACACGTCGACCCGCGGTTCGAATACGCAGAGTTCAATCATCTCCCTTTTCCCATCACATATCAGATCGGAAAGGCATTTATTTTCAATAAAAATGACGAAAATATTAGAAAAGTGGAAATAAAGCGTCTAACATGTGTTTAATAATAAGTGTTTATCGTTTAGGGGTAGGTAAACAGACATGTGCTGAATGTTAGAGACGATAAAAGTGAGTGGGTCCAATATCATTGATCGTAAAAAGTGGGTGGGTCTTGCCCCACCCACAAACAATGGTTCCGACGCCCACGTATATATATATATATATATATATATATATTACCGATTTGGTTACATTTAGCGAATCCCTAACCGGCCCAAAAAATGGCTGTGTTAGATAAAACTGGTAACCTTGTAGTGTCTGTGGGAGTGTATAGCTTTGTTTGTATCTCATGGTTGGTTGGTAAAACACAGAACTGCTATCTCAGCAAACCAGATACAGGACGGGTCCTTGCAAGATAGATAAGGCCACATAATAACCAAAATAATATCCCCTTAGTTTTAGTTCTAGACGTTTTAATCCCTTCAAGAAGAGTATTTATCCCCCTAATAAATGGAAACTTTTGGGAAACAAATAATTTTTGCATTTTCTTTCGGTGATTCTAGTGGCGCAGAAGATAGAAAATACATACGTCACCTTTAATTTCACAGTAAAAAATAAAGTATGTCTCCATATTGCAACTGGCATACCAGCTAATAAGTGTATTACTTTTAATATTAGATGAAAAACTTTAAACAGAAATGAGAAAGGTTGCCTTGTTGCAACTAACTAAAATAAGCTGAAGTTGAAACACACACACACACACGCGTGCGCGCACACTTTTTGGTTGTACTTTGGTCAGCTATTAGTTGTTTTAGCTGTTTATCTCTTACCAGTACTTCCTTCATTTCTCAGTGCAAATCAGTTTGAGATAGACTATCTTTATAACCAGCACAAACCTGCAAAGAAGAGTAAATGATTCAATTACTTATTTATTGAATTATTTGATTGTTCAAATGTATTACAGTTTTTTTGGATTGCTTACACACTAAAATTAAAAGTAGTACACTATTAGCAAAACCTTACACTCAAGAAGCAAAACATCAGCCCATATTTGCACAACTATAAGCACATTGTCAACCTCACACTTGTTGCAAAACTCTACACAACACTAAACACTCTTAACATACATTACACACAAAAATCTATCATGAAGTCACTTCCTTGCAATACCAAAGCACTGACTGTCAAATTACCGCCGTCCAACCAATTGGTTCAACACAGGCATCAGGTGTGCAAACACTTTTTTGCTTAATTGTAGACACACCAATCAGGTGTATAAGCACTATAAAAAGCAGCAGGTGAGTTCATCTGTCTTCAAGCACAATGGAAAGAGTCAGAGAAAGAGTGAGGAAGAGGAAGAGGAAGAGGAATCGGAATCAACAGAGGAGGAATCAACAGAGGAAGAGCTGGAGGCCATGGAAGAGGAAGAGGAAGAGGAAGACAAGAAGGTGCTCAAAGAGGACCGAATCTGACAAATGAGATCCGCGCAACACTGGTTGACCACGCTGTAAACCATGGCCTGACGCTAAGGGAGGCTGGACTGCGAGTACAGCCAAATCTAAGCCGATACACAGTGGCAAGTGTGATAAGAACATTTCGACTGGAAAATAGGTAATGTAAAAATATCATCATATCAAAAACATCTTCAAGTTTTCAGTAACTGCTTGCAGTACTCTATTCTATGCACTCAGCACTTCTGTTACCCTTTCCTGTGAAATTACTGTACTATTGTATACTGTGTGGGTTATTTATTTATTTTTTATTTTTTTCTTCTCTACATATCGGAGTGAGGGTCAGAAACGACAAGGGGGAAGGCCTCCTGTTCACAGAACAGCAAGAGAGGGAGATAACAAACATGGTTTTGGCCAACAATGCTATAACACACAATCAGCTTCAAGCTAACATTGTCAATAACCACACCAGTTTCAACGATATCCATCAGGTCTCAACATCAACACTGGCACGCATCCCAAAAAAACCATATTCAAATGAAGCAAATTTATCGAGTGCCTTTCGAGCGCAATTCCGAAAGGGTGAAACAACTGCGGCATGATTATGCAGGGGTATGTATTCACTTTAGCAGTGTGATCTTGCATACTGTCTCATAATCTTTTACTGTACTGTAATATGTATACTTGATCTACACTGAACTACACAATTTTGCCTGACACTGTTCTTCAGAGAGTTTTATGGATGGAGAGGAGATCCAGCATGAGCTAATTTATGTAGATGAGGCTGGGTTCAACCTGACGAGAACACGAAGGAGGGGAAGAAACATCATTGGCCACAGGGCTATAGTCAATGTCCCAGGGCAACGTGGGGGTAATATAACACTCTGTGCAGCCATTACACAGAATGGGGTCCTCCACCGCCATGCCCATATGGGCCCTTACAACACAGCACTCATACTTACATTCTTGGACCAATTGCACAACATAACAGCAAATCAAATCGATCATATGCAATACATTGTTGTCTGGGATAATGTCTTTCCACCGCTCTGCTCTGGTTCAGAACTGGTTTCAGCAACATCCACATTTCACCGTCCTATATCTTCCACCATACTCACCATTCCTCAACCCTATAGAAGTGTTTTTTTTTTTTTTTTTGGCATGGCGGTGGAAGGTATATGATCTGTCTTCAGGCTGAGGTACCCCTCATCCAAGCCATGGAGGAGGCCTGTGACCAGATGGAGGTAGCAGCAATGCAAGGATGGATTCGTCATTCAAGACGTTTCTTTCCAAGGTGTCTTGCTAATGACCACATTGCCTGCGACGTTGATGAAACTCTCTGGCCAGATCCAGCTAGGCGAAGAGACAATGTCTAATATTTTTATTTTATTTTTTACTTACAGTACAATACATAGTGACATTCTGTTACAGTATTATGAATGTCTATGTCAACATTTTGAGTGTGGCGAGCAGCGAGGCCGAGGGACCGTGAGGGCGGGACGAGGCGGCGCTCATCAGAGAGGATGAGCGCCAGCTGTGAGCCAGCGATCTCGGCCCTCGCGGAGGAGTGAGGGACTATAAAGGAGGAGCGACGACAGTGAGGGATGAGAGAGGACCAGGCCTGGATTTTGTGTTGAGTTTTATGTACGTTTGTTATGTGTTGCTGCAGTCGACCGTGAGGGGCTGCAGCCTTTTATTTTCATTTTGTGTTTGTTTGTGTGTGTGTAGGCGACAGTCGTCCGCGAGGGGCTGTCGCCGCCATTTTATTTTTGTGTGTATTTATTAAAAGTTATTTTGAATGTCCGCCGGTTCCCGCCTCCTTCTTCCCGTGCCAACAAACTTTACTACAATGAGAAATAAATAAGTTTCTTCAGTCTGCAACATTGGTCTTGTGTAGTGTTTGGTGGATTTACATTATATTTGTACTTTGTTGATGGTAGACTAATCATAGGGAAGTAGAAGTGCTAAAAGTGTTTTAGGTTTATCACAGCAGAGTGTAACTCGTGCAAACAGTATAGTAATGTGAAACGTGTGTGTTTCATATGGTAACAAAGTGTATAGTTTTTACAAGAGTTTAATTATGCAAAGGATCTGTAGTGTTTTCCTAATTGTGTGTAGTGTTTTGAAAATCGTGCTTAAGCAATCCAAAAAAACTGTAAGAGCTACACCAATCAGTTTGTGTAGCTATTTACAAACTATTTAAAGGTCCCGTTCTTCGTGTTTTTTGAAGCTTTGATTGTGTTTACAGTGTGCAATATAACGTGTTCATGTTTCGCGTGTTAAAAAAAACAGTATTTTTAACACAATTTACTTATCTGTATACCGCTGTTTTCACTGTCCTAAAAACGGCTGATGAGTTCCTTTATTCTATGAAGACCCTCCTTCAGAAATACGTAACGAGTTCTGATTGTGCCAGCGGTTCCCGTGTTGTGATTCGACAGCAGCTTAGCACACGTGGAAAGGTCACGCCTCTTAACAGGGTGATGTATGCGCTCAATGATCTCTACAGCGTCCCTGGGAAAGCCAAACAAAGGTGATTTGACTCCGGGATGAAAATAACAGCGTCTCGACGACACGGCGACAAACGCACTCAAACGCAGCACTTCCTTTTCTCCACGCGACACGTCCTCTTCTCCACGTGGGACAGCAACCAGACCACGCCCCCTTTTTGCGCGTATTCTTGTGGGTGGAGATTAGTCTGTTCTACTGTTCTACTGACGTCATTAATGAAGGAAGTACCAGGATGTAGTCCAAGCCGGCCGTTCGCTGTAGGCTTTGAAAGGGAACTTCTGTTAAATAAAATATCTCGCTTGGCATTGAACTTTGAGCTTTATAATTTTACAGGTATTATTTATGCTCTAACAGCAACATTACACACTAACTAAAGTTTGAACAATGGGATCACGAAGAACGGGACCTTTAAATAAGGTTTTTGTCAGTTGTGGGTATAGGGCATGAAGTTTGCAAAAATGAAAATTCTGTCATTAAGCTAAAGTTACTCGCCATCATGTCGTTCTAAACCCGTAATACATTCGTTCATCTTCGGAACACAAATTAAGATATTTTTGATTGAAATCCGAGAGCTTTCTGACCCCACATAGACAGCAACACAACGACCACAAAAACAAACAAAATTGGGTGCGTCTCAATCAGCCCCCTAGCTCAGTAGTCAGGGCACTGATCAGGACATAAGTCAATGGGCTGACTCCCTGATCAGTGCCCTGACTACTGAGCTAGGGGGCTGATTGAGACACAACCCATTGGTTCACTTCACTGACGCAAGGACCCATTATAATGTTACACATGCGTTTTCTTTTGTGCGTGCACTACGTGAGCACAGCACAAAATCTGCGCCGAAAATCAAGCCCTGTAACAGCAACAATATTAATCCGGAGCAAATTAAACGAGTGAGTGAGGGGAGGTGGGTTTGTGTGTCAACTTACTGTCGGGGAGATGAGAGAGTGAGAAAACACAGTTCAGTAACGACATGTATCGAAAAATCCATGTTTTTGATAACACATTGCACTTAGTTTATTATTTCAGATGTCTACAAAAGACTACAAATGAAATGTGTATGTTTGTACACTACCAGTCAAAAGTTTGGAAAGACGTTTTTGAAAGAAGTCTCTTCTGCTCACCAAGGCTGCATTTATGTTATTACAAATACAAAAAAGCTGTAATATTGTGAAATATTATTAAAATGTAAAATAACTGTTTTCTATTTGAATATATTTAAAAATGTTATTTATTCCTGTGATGCAAAGCTGAATTTTGAGCATCCAGTCTTCAGTGTCACATGATCCTCCAGAAATCATTCTATGCTGATTTGCTACGCAAGAAACATTTATGATTATTATGATTAAAATGATGAATAGAAAGTTCAAAAGAACAGTATTTATCTGAAATAGAAAGCTTTTGTAACGGTACTACCATTCAAAAGTTTTGGGTAGATAAGATTTTTTTTTCTTTTGGGAAAGAATTTAAAGAAATTAATACATTTATGCAGCAAGGATGCATTAAATTGATCAAGTGACAGTATAGACATTTATAATGTTGCAAAAGCTTTATATTTCAGATAAATGCTGTTCTTGAACTTTCTATTCATTAAATAATCCTGAAAAAAAGATTGTACAGTTGTACGCAACTGTTTTCAACATTGATAATAATAATAAATGTTGCTTGAGCAGCAAATGTTAGAATGATTTCTGAATGCATGTGACTCTAAAGACTGGACTAATGAGGCTGAAAATTCAACTTTGATCACAAATTTGATCACCACCCACAATTGCGTTTTAAAATATATTAAAATAGAAAAAAGTTATTTTAAATAGTAAAAATATTTCACAATAATGCTGTTTTTGCTGTATTTTGGATCAAATAAATGCAGCCTTGGTGAGCAGAAGAGACTTCTTTCAAAAACAACCAAAATAGTACAGTTTCCAAACTTTTGACTTGTATGTATGTATAACTACATTTTTATATTTAGTTATAGTTTTAGTTTTATATTTAGTTTATATTTTATAATTTTTTGGAATAACTATATATATATATATATATATTTTTTTTTTATAACCGATTTGGTTACATTTAGCAAATCCCTAACTGGCCAAAAAAATTGTCTGTGTTAGATCAAACTGGTGTCTGAGACCGCTATCTCAGCAAACCAGATACAGGACTGGTCCTTGCAACCACATAGATAGAGGCTACATAATACATAATATATATATATATATATATATATATATATATATATATAAATACACAGTCACAGAATACACAGACTAAATGAGGGAGCTGAACAGAATGATTAACTGATGGAAAACCGAGGCAATAAGGACACGTAGTAGACACAGAACACACGTGACAGTTGTAAATAAAGCTGAGACTTTGTACCAATACAATTGTGAAACTGTATGTGTAAGATCACAGTTTGCATGGGGTTAAATTGCAAGGGAATTATTCGTTTTATATACATTACATCTCATCTGTAATTGATACTGATGGACCATTTTAAATTTTGAATAACTCGTGATACTGCTGTTCCTGTCCCTCTTCCATTACCAGGTTACCAAAGGGTACATGATGCATGTGTAATGGGGAGGGGCAAAAACTTCATATAAATAGCCATTGCTGACAAACACTGCAGTACAATCCAGACAAGCCTAATGACAACCATTCAAAGAGCCTGAATTAACAAACTGGTGGAGAAGAGAATATTGCAAGGAAATGAAACAGGAAGTCAACATAATGGAGGACGGTTTTCAGGGCCACATGGCACCTACTGTGATATCCATGTTGAAGATCAAGAATGAATGCATTCGAGTGGTCCTGGCAGAGACTCTCTGCACATTCATCATGATGGTAAGAGTTTTTTTTTTTTTTTTTTTGTGTGTGAAAATTAATTATGCTGTTTGTTTAATAGTGGCTCATTTGCATTTTCATACTTGAATAATTGTCACTGTGTGATGATGCCAAGCTTGGAAAACTATTTAATAGAGTTTTACTGTTGAGTATTTCACTGATGATTTCTTTCATTGTATTAGCTCATAGAAGTATTCATTCTTCATAGAGCATGTGTAAGTGTGATTGTAATGCTTTGGATCACATGGCCACAGTTGCATGAGTGGTCAGTAGTCTGTGGTCAGTGCATCGGTGATTGGTGTCAGACCATGCGCTACATATATTCTATTCTTAGAAAGATAGACATACCTTTTTCCATTATCAGGTCAATGTGACCATGTCAATTGTGAAACCTATGTTCTACATTGAGTAGCTATACTTTTTTTTATTATTATTATTTTTTATTTAACAGTTTTATTTTAGTATTATCCTATTATAGTTTTATTTTTGTATCCTATTATTCTATTATAGTTGTATTAATATTTTGAATTGGCTTTTGTTTTTATATTTTAATTTTGAGTTATTTTGTTGCGTCTTTTGTGAAATTTGTGTCAATACTTGTGCCCTAATAAGTATCCAAAAAGCGAATCTTTTCAAAGCTTAGGCCTACTTCCACGTTAAATGTGATAGTAGGAACAAGATAATTTAGATAATGGCAAAACGATCCAACTCATTAGGCTACCTCTCCCGTCCAAATGTATCGTTTATAAAAAGTAAGATGTAAAGAAAAAGGATTGTTGTTGTTAAAATGTTCCTATTCCAAAAATGACATGAAACAGCATGCATAATCTGGTGCAAAGGTCTCTCCCATTGCTGTACCATTCTTCTGTAAATAAAATTCCTTATGATACATGAAGTAATTCTTGGTCAATACAAGTTCTGCCACGTCAACAAGAAATTGTGTGGGAGGTGCAGGGTTACTAAAATTCCACGGAATGTGGAATATTAGTGTATAAATTGACTACATCCAGGGTCACCTTTTATCGACCTTCACTGATTTAAGTCACTTCTGAAGGCTGGTCGGCAACAATTGGTATGAGGTGATGGTCAATGAAAATTGATAAAGGTTCTGTGAGAGATTATCTTGGTATAGTGTGTAGACTCTTTTGAAATGCTCTTCTATTTGGATTGTTTTGTCTACGTGCCTCACTTGGACTAATTTGAAAGCATGGTGTGTTCCTGACTATCCCCTACTGTGCCCAAACAAAATCTTACTGAAAGCTCACTTTTTGTTTCACCTTTTAAGTTTTTTTCACTTTAGCAATATTTTTCCAAGTGTCATTTTTAAAAAGAGACCAAACGTAAGTCATAGCATTCAAGATTTTTGACAGTTTATGTTTGATCTTACATTTTCAGGTCTATGCTCAAAAAGTGGTTAACAGGCAATAAATGGATCATAACTATTCCATAAATGTAATATAGTACCATAAAATCAAAAACTTGATCAAACTGAAGTATAGTTAATTTATTTGAATTTTTGTAAAGAAACAAAACATAAAAGTTCTGTCATTTTTGACCACCATGTGAGCAAAAATAGTTTTACTTGCAGTTTTAGTTAACAATAATAAGTAGTCTTTTTAAGTTCAACTAAAATCAATATTTTATGTCCATTTAATTTTTTTTATCTGAGTAGCCATGAAATAAGCCTTGAATCAGGGTTTATTTTCCTATGTCTAGCTGCACATCATCCAGGATTAGCATTTTTCGTTTTTCTGAAAAACTATTTTTGAATTCCAGGTGTTCGGCCTTGGCTGTGTTGCACAAGTGGTCACAGGAAATGGTTTTTTCGGAGAGTACCTCAGCATAAATATAGGCTTTGGACTGAGTGTGGCTATGGGTGTGCACATTGGTGGAAAAGTGTCAGGTGAGACCCTCTTGACCCCAAACACCAGGTCAGAACCCTCCTAAATCTCTGTTTTCCATATTAATGACGATTAATAATGTTATATGTTTTACTCTACCACATAGGAGCTCATATGAACGCAGCGGTTTCATTCACAATGTGCATGTTGGGCCATTTGCGCTGGAAGATGCTGCCTCTGTATGTTTTCGCCCAGTTTCTGGGTTCCTTCCTCGCTGCTGGAACCATTTTTTCACTTTATTACGGTGAGCAAATACTCATCTTCTTCAGTAGTTCTTTTTGTTCTTAGTGTTGGAGTAGGTCATATATTTTGCCACAAGGTTTCTTCGCTCACATCTGTACTGTGCTTTATAGATGCTATACATCATTACTGTGGGGGCAATTTCACTGTGACTGGCCCCAAAGCAACAGCTGGGATCTTTGCCACATATCCGGCACCTTACATCTCAATCTACACTGGATTCTTCGACCAGGTATTTCAAAATGAATAATGTGCAGAGATATTGCTCGAATGTACCCATTAAGCACTTTTAGAGGAAGATATTTGAAATTCTCCGAATCAGGTTCTGGGCACCGCCATGCTGTTGCTGTGTTTGATGGCTCTGGCAGACAAGAGGAACCAGCCGGTTGTGGCTGGAGGTGAGCCTGTGGGTGTGGGGCTGGTGGTGCTGCTCATTGGTCTCTCTCTGGGGAGCAACAGTGGCTATGCCATCAATCCCACACGAGACCTGGGGCCAAGAGTCTTCACACTGATGGCAGGTTGGGGCATGGAGGTTTTCAGGTGAATAAATATAAAATCAAGCTATGAAAATTTGTTTGGATCAGGGTTAATGATTTGTAACACCTCCTGCATTTTCAGCCACAAAAACCCTGAATTCTTGATATGCATGACTTGAAACCACCCATCATGTTTTGGATTTTGCACAAGATAGTCAAAGTGATCTACTTGTATCATCTTTGTTACTCTTTTAATTCATTTTTATAACTGTTTTAATTGTAATTTTCCTTGTTTTTATTTTGTTAATATTTTAATTCCTTTCTGTGTATAGCACTTTGAATTACCACTGTGTATGAAATGTGTTATATAAATAAACTATATAAATAAAATATGAGATGGGAGGAAAAAAAAATTCTATAGCAAAAGTTTTGAGTTCCCACAAGAAACTTTGCATAAATGTAAATTCCAATGCAAAGTTTTTTGGGGGAACGCAAACATTTGCCAGCAAAAGCATTGACATATAATTTGTCCTTCCGTCTTATGTTTTTTTTTTTCCCCCCATCCCCATTTGATCATGGTTTGAGCTAAACTCTGCAGGACAGTGGATTTGAGGGACCCTGCTTTAGGGGCTCCAATCCATAATTATCAGATCAGAACCGTAACAGGAAAATATTGTATGCCAAAAAAACTAAAAATAATTATGTATTATGTTTACATTGTTTATTAAAATAAAATGCAATTATTAAAATGATGTAGACATAATACATATTATTTAATCATACATTGATGAAAAAATTATGAAAAAATAATAATAATAGTAAGATTTTTAAAACTATGTAAAATTAAGTTTAGAACTTGATTGAATAATATAATTAATAATATTTTTATTTACATTTTTTTTTACTAAAAGCAACAAATAAATGCAACAAATATTACATTATTTATTATTTAATCAGTACAGCATAATTTGATTACATTTAATGAAATTGTTGCCTCAATGTATTTCCAGGGCAGGCAATGGATGGTGGTGGGTACCTTTGGTGGCCCCCTTTATTGGAGGAGTGACTGGGGCTTTAATCTACAAAGCATTTGTCGAGCTACACCACCCTGATCTTAAGAGCACTAAGACGCGGTCTACAGAAGATCCTGAATGTGTTCCTTTGGAAAAGTCCAAGAATGGCAGTACAGAGATATCTGTGTGAGACCTGCTCAAGTTACAGACCAAGAGTGGTACAGAGACCAAAGAAGGAAAGTGCATTTCCACCGAGGACAGCTGGGATGTTTTCAGGAAGCCAACATTCTCAGTCCAGTGTGTACTACAGTACTAACTTTTGAGTTAGAGAGGAATAAGCTATTGAAGAATCTCAGGACTCCGGATTGTCCATGTTTGATCTTTAATAAATATATTGCACACACACAAACTTATACGCATCAATAGATAAAATTAAGCTGCTTAAGTCAGGATAAATGCCCAGATTTAGCCAAAAGAACAGTCAACACGCCTGTATGAGAAAAGTAAATGGGCCTTTGTTGGGATAGTGGGGTCATCGTTTAGTCACGCTGTGTCTCCCCGAGACCCCCTGCCCTTTGGCTGTACTCCCACCACTCACTGGGACATGTGCTGGCTGCTTCTTCTTGGGAGTGGGTGGCTTGGCCTTGCCGCGGAATGCCTTGGCTGGGTCCAGCTTGTTCAATAAAGGTTCACTGGATGTGTCAAGATGGGGATCACCATAGAACGTCAGGGGTTGGTAGAGAGCGGCCCATTGCTGTATCAAGAAATCAATGGACACTTTACAATAAGGTCTCATTTGTTAATGTTTTAACTAACATGCACTAACAACGAGCAATACATTTGTTACAGTATTCATTAATCTTTGTTAATGTTAGTTAATACAAATCCAGCTGTTCATTGTTTGTTCATGTTCGTTCACAGTGCATTAATGGTTAACAAATACAACGTTTGATTTTAGTAATGTATTAGTAAATGAAGAAATTAACATTAGGATTAATAAATGCTATAGATGTATTGTTCATTCTTGTTTCATAAAGTAGTTAACCAATGAAACCTTAGTTATTAAAGTTGCTTTGATTACACAATGAAACTGTAAACATACACTACCGTTCAAAGGTTTGGGCTCAGTAAGATTAAAAAAAAGAAAGAAATTAATACTTTTATGCAATAAGGACACATTAAACTTGATAAAAAGTTATTTATATTTAAAATGCTGTTCTTTCCATAACATTTAAAAAAAAAAATTAGGCAGCAGTGCAGTACAATTGTTTTCAACATTAATAATAATAATAAGAAGAGATGTTTCTTAAAGGGATAGTTCACCAAAATTAGAAAATTAGCCCATGATTTACTCACCCTCAAGTCATCCTAGGTATATATGACATTCTCTTTCAAAAAATGTCTCTTCCAAGCTTTATAATGGCTGTTTCTGTTTTGAAGTCCATAAAAGTGCATCTATATAAAAGTAATCCATACAGCTCCAGGGGGTTAATAAAGGCCTTCTGCAGCGAAGAGATGCGTTTATGTAAGAAAAATATCCATGTCTAAAACTTTACAAACTGTAATCTCTAACTTCCGCTAACTGTTGTACAAGTGTTCACGAGAGTCTGGACTTCAAAACAGAAACAGTCATTCACTGCCATTGTAAAGCTTGGAAGAGCCAGGAAATTTTTTAAAGGTCCCGTTCTTCGTGTCTTTTTGAAGCTTTGATTGTGTTTACAGTGTGCAATATAACATGTGTTCATGTTTCACGTGTAAAAAAACACAGTATTTTTCACACAATTTACTTATCTGTATACCGCTGTTTCCACTGTCTTAAAAACGGGCTGATGAGTTCCTTGTTCTATGAAGTCCCTCCTTCAGAAATACGTAACGAGTTCTGATTGTGCCAGCGGTTCCCGTGTTGTGATTTGACCGCAGCTTAGCGCAAGTTGTACGGAAAGGTCACGCCTCTTAACGGGAGATGTATGCGATCAATGATCTCTACAGCGTCCCTGGGAAAGCCAAACAAAGGTGATTTGACTCCGGGATGAAAATAACAGCGTCTCGATGACATGGCGACAAACACACTCAAGCTACAGTTCCTCTTCTCCACGTGGGACAGCAACAAGACCACACCCCCTTTTTCGCGTATTCTTGTGGGCGGAGGTTCTACTGTTCTACTGACTGACGTAATTTATGTAGGAAGTACCAGGATGTAGTCCAAGCCAGCCGTTCGCTGTAGGCTTTGAAAGGGAACTTCTGTTAAATAAAATATCTCACTTGGCATTGAACTTTGAGCTTTATAATTTTACAGGTATTATTTATGCTCTAACAGCAACATTACACACTAACTAAAGTTTGAACAGTGGGATCACGAAGAACGGGACCTTTAATATAACTCTTTGTATTCGATTGTATTCGTCTGAAAGAAGAAGTCACATACACCTAGGATGTCTTGAGGGTGAGTAAATCATGGGCTAATTTTCATTTTTGGGTGAACTATCCCTTTAAACACCAAATCAGCATATTAGAATGATTTCTGAAAGATCACGTGACACTGTAAACTGAAAATGTTATATTTCAGTATAATACAATTTCACAATATTACTATTTTACTGTATATTTGATTAAAAAATTCCGCATTACTGAGCTATGAGCATAAGAACGTTCTTTCAAAAACAATAGAAAATCTTACCAACCCCAAACTTTTACTACAAATAGTAGTGTATTACAAAGAGGCCTTCACGTATATTTAAAATAGGCCATTTAAAGTCAATTAAGTGATTGTTACTTTACACATGTTTGTATATACAGTTTTTTTTACTGAAAAAAAAAAATACACACATCTCCTTTAATTTAATGTGTTCTGGCTGTGATAAGTTTGTATCCATATATACTGTATCTGCCACCAAATATAAATGTTTTAAAAGGTCCCGTTCTTCGTGATCCCATTGTTCAAACTTTAGTTAGTGTGTAATGTTGCTGTTAGAGCATAAATAATACCTGTAAAATTATAAAGCTCAAAGTTCAATGCCAAGCGAGATATTTTATTTAACATAAGTTCCCTTTCAAAGCCTACAGCGAACGGCTGGCTTGGACTACATCCTGGTACTTCCTACATAAATTACGTCAGTCAGTAGAACAGTAGAACCTCCGCCCACAAGAATACGCGAAAAAGGGGGCGTGGTCTTGTTGCTGTCCCACGTGGAGAAGAGGACGTGTCGCGTGGAGAAAAGGAAGTGCTGCGTTTGACTGTGTTTGTCACCATGTCGTCGAGACGCTGTTATTTTCATCCCGGAGTCAAATCACCTTTGTTTGGCTTTCCCAGGGACGCTGTAGAGATCATTAAGCGCATACATCTCCCGTTAAGAGGCGTGACCTTTCCACGTACGCTAAGCTGCTGTCGAATCACAACACAGGAACCGTGCCACGTTCGCTAAGCTGCGGTCAAATCACAACACGGGAACCGCTGGCACAATCAGAACTCGTTACGTATTTCTGAAGGAGGGACTTCATAGAATAAAGGAAGTCATCAGCCGTTTTTAGAACAGTGAAAACAGCGGTACACAGATAAGTAAATTGTGTTAAAAATACTGTTTTTTTTTACACACGAAACATGAACACATGTTATATTGCACACTGTAAACACAATCAAAGCTTCAAAAAAACACGAAGAACGGGACCTTTAAAAACATTTTGTGTAGACTTTAGTTAAAAAAAACAAACTTAATTTAATAATAATTTAAATATTCTGATTTGATAGAACTGAGTAGTTAGTGCTGACCTTAGCTTGTGGGCTGGGGCCATACGGAGTGAAATTATACTGCCACTCCGGAAGCCCCAGATGAGTGATCATAAGTCGGTAGTAGGCAGTGAAGGAGGGGGTGAGATAGTGCCAGAAAAGTGATCGGTCCAAGAACCACACCTCACACTGCTGGGCCATTACACCTACACAGAACGGGCCATCAGACACAGGGCCAGATGGTAGATTAAAATGATACAACCTTTTTGTATGCTAACTTTTCTTCATATCCTTCTGGATTAAGTGTGGGATGCATAATCACCTGGAGTGCAGCTCTTGTAAACAAGGCAGACTTTGCCATTACCATTGCAGGGGTCCAGCTCAAATATGCGACTACGAGAATCAAAGTGAGGTTGTTCAGGGCCATCAGATTCTAAAAAAGAGAAATTACATCTGTTAAAATAGGGTATATAATGAAATGAATTCAAATTTGCATGCAATGAAATAATGCTAAAAATGCCTAAAGATGAAAGAAAATCTCACCCTCTAAGTCATCATCAAAGTCAAGATCAGCTAAGGTAGGTGCATTAGGGAGGGAATATACATTTGACTGAATCAAGGGTCGTAGCTGAGCAACACTGTTTATCACCATGCATCCCACTGGAACCACTTCATCTGGAAGAAAGAAAGCATATATCATTTGTTTAGAATAAAAGTGTAACCATGATGTGAAAAATAGGGCTAAATTTAAGGCATAATTATAGTTTATCCAAACTGTAATGGGTTTAAGAGATCAGTGCATGTCATTTCAGAGTGCCCACTTTCCAGCTTGGAGTTCCAGGCAAGCATGAAGCCATCTGTTGTAAGATAGAAATCTCTGAGATCTTCTGGCAAAGCACAGTTGTTTTTCTGGAGAACACATGAAAAACACACCTGATATAAATATACCCACATCAAAGCTCTGCTTTGACAATATGCTCTGTTATATTGAAATACCTCCATACCTGCTCCCAGGAGAGAATGCATCTCTTTTCTGCAGGGGCTTTCTCTGCAAATCGTACATCCAGCACACCAGGGAGGTTCTCTGTCAAGCAGAAAATATGCACAAGAATAATGCACATACATGCATATGAAATAACCTAATAAATCATTAAATCACTCTAAGCTGCTTTGTTGGTCTAAGCAGGTTTAAAATGGTCTCTCAGTCTAGCCAAGCTGGTCGCCAGCTGGCCTCCTAGCCTCATACCTATGATGCAATCTATAATTATTTATATTAAACATCGTCCACTCACCCAAAACCCGAGTAACACCGAGGGTGAGTCTATCTACAAACCCCTTGTATGTCCTGTCATCTTTTACCTCCTCCATTCCAAAATAATACAAACAGCATCTATATCCTTCTATGCCATTTATTCTCTTGCTACAGTCACACAGATGCTGAGGTTACCAAGCACAGCAGACCCAAAACATTGCGGTTCTGCACTCCTATTGGCTGAGAAAATGAGAGATGGGTGATTTGACCAATAACGTCCTGGATGGGCGGGCGAATCAAGTCAATGTCATCCAATCACACTCACCACCGATGAAAAAGAGGAGGAGCTTCTGCATGTAATCTGGAAGTGGCGGTTGTTTCAGTATGGCGTCTGTTGCTGAGTGCGCAAATGTGAATGGATTCTACTGGATTCATGACAGTATCCTTACGTTTATTCCTATTTTTGTTGTTCGAGGAGTCTTTTTAAATTAGTTATATTATTTTCACTTAGCAAGCATAAAGATGAACCGTGGTCAGTTGTCAGTGTGTATGAGAGAAGGGAGGCTAATCATTTATTAGCGGATTTTCATTGTCAGTTTAACCGAACTCTAGTTTTAGTGCACAAAGCTGAAGTTGGTGTATACGGAACTATACGTGTAAGTTACTGTTCTGAATGTAAGCTATAATATTGAAAAGACTGCAGTGAACGTAGTACAATACTATACAATAACTAACGTTACAGATATTGTGCATTGATTACAGCATTATCACATAACTGCATTTTCATCATGTAGATTGGAGTACCACTGCTGTAGTCTTGTTATTCTCTTTCATATATATATATATATATATATATATATATATATATATAAAATTTATTTTTATTTTTTATGGTAGGCATAGTTGTTTGTCTTGTGTTTTCTTTAACTTGCATAGAATCAGATGAAGAACAGCCAATGACGTTTGTTACAGGTGAGAATCTATTTTCAAAACTTAGGCTGTTACTGTATCCTGTTCATCATTCTGACACCTCATGTTTCATATTTGAAAACTGTCACTCCCATTGTCTTTTAGGGATGAGCAGGAACATCGGTCTGAAGTTTGGTACAGCAAATAATACAGAGGGAAAGATAAAAAGGAGAGCAGGTAGCATGGATAAAAGTGGCAAGAAACCAGGATTGCATTTGGCAATGCAAAGTGCTGAGATGGCAGTGGGAAAAGCTTCAGATCAGAAGCTGCCTTCTACTGTAGCCAAATCCAAAACCACCACACCTGCACCAGAACCAGACCTGCCTCCTCTCACTTTAGCTCAGGTGAGCATTGGCTTATGAATATTTCCAGTGTTTTTGTGGTGAAATGCCTTTGACTTTTCACAGTTGTCGGCAGGGATGCAAAATTATCACCTTTAGCAGAAAATTGCCATTTTAAATCCGAAATAGGTCATTTGTGGGATTTCACCAGTCTTCACAAATTTGAAACGAGAATCGGTTTTTAAATCTGTTGTCAACAAAAGAGAAACTTTAAAGCTACACTGTGTGATATTTTCCCCCATCTAGCGGTGAAAGGGTATATGACCATCCAGTAAATATTAGTTTCTGTTCCTTCCAATTCCGATTTCGTTTTAACTCCTACGGTGGCCGATTTAGTCCAAAATTAACATGGCTTCCAGTTCAATCCAGCAATCCCCCTCTTCACATTCGACATTGTGCCACCGAGTGTTAAAACGCGAAAGGCGAAGCTTGAATTTACAGGTATGTCCCTCTTTGGCTAATGTACTTTCAAGATGGAGGGGCAACATGGCGACCCCCACTCGAACCCCTTACCCGTATGTGTTTTCAATGGCATATTATAAACTTACGAGAAAACTTTATTACTTGAAAGAAGTAAAAATACATTAATGAGCACATATATTTTTGAAAGACCTAAGTGTTTTTAGCTAAGAATAAACTAAAAAAGTTACACAGTGTAGCTTTAAAGTCGACATTAAATAAAAGTTGTGGTCATCTTTTCTTCCCTATTGTGACATATCTGAGTGAAATGGCTTTTTGAATCACAAAACAATGTAGGCCGGGAGTCATGATTATGTCCTTCTGGAATTGATTGGATTTATGTTGTTCGCTATTGCTGTGATCTCATGTGAGTGACAGGTTGACCTGCCCTTGTGCCCGTGAACATGTCATCAGAGAAGAGATATCATTGCAAGGCGGAGGGGAAGTTATTTTGATTAAAGATTATAGGGGTTCATGAATAATTATAATAAAATAAAAAAACACTGCAATATTCCATAAAAAAATGAGAATTGTCCATTTTCATTTCATGGTGCCTTTAAGGCTTTTCTGTGGTTTTCTGCCTAAATAAAATACATTTAATATTATTATCATCATCATTATTATTGAAGTCATTTTTAATGGATTCCATAAAAACAACAGTTTTTAAAGGGTTAGTTCACCCATAAATGAAAATTAGCCCATGATTTACTAGGTGTATATGACATTCTGCTTTCAGACGAACACAATCGGAGTTATATTAAAATGTCCTGGCTCTTCCAAGCTTTATAATGGCAGTGAATAGTTTGTGTCTGTGTCTGTTTTTGAAATCCATAAAAGTGCATCTGTCCATCATAAAATAAATCCACACGGGTTAATAAAGGCCATCTGAAGCTAATTTTGTGTGAGAAAAAATTTCATATTGAAATCTTTATTAAGTAAAATGACTAGTTCAGTTGTTATTATTTCGCTGTCTGCCAGAAGCTAGTTATTTAACGTTTTGAATATGGATATTTTTCTCACACAAATGCATCGATTGTGTGAAAAACAAAAACAAATTTCAAGCTAATTTGAGCTTTTGAGAAACATGCAAAATGTCCAAATTATTGACTTGTACTATATTATGCTTTAGTTTTATTATTAATCACAATGATTGTCCAACAGCGATTAGTTTTTGATTGTTCTCTTATTTGCTTTGATAATTTCAGCGGTAGTGCTTTAATTAGGATAGATTTGAGATATTTTGCACATTAATCATGATAAGATGAGTAGAATTGCATCAGTTCACATCTCTGAAGAGTCTTTAGTTTTGTCATATTTATAAAAGACAGATATGCTGTACCGATTCTTTCTGAAAACAGCCAAACTCGTGGAGGTGTGTAGTGGGCGCAGCTAAAGAGTCACAAGCACACACACACACACACACACCTATGACGCATGCACACACACAATACATCATGACAATCCCTGGATAACTTACGATTCACTATACGTTCGTGTTGTTATATTAGATGCACTTGCACGCCAATTGCCTGTGCGGAACAAACAAACACACTTGCAGAACTCTGTTGCTGCTCCGGAAAAACAAACCGCATCCACTGTTTCCTAAAATGCTGGGTTATTTGGGAAGCTGAACAAGGTTATCTTTCCCTCACAACCAGAAACACACTTCTTTAGTGACATTGTTGATTTTGTGGTCTAAAAACAAAATGACAACGCTGCCGACGGCTACCGTAACTGAATGAAGCTCATTGATGGGCGTGCTCATCAGGTAGAAGTGTAGAAGTGCCCATACAAGGAATTTCGCCCTTTATGACGCCATACAGGGCCATACTCGAAAAAACTTTACGAAACTTGTTTGAATCCTGAAGGATGTTTTGGTACAGAAATACTCCAACTCGTTTTGAAATTTTGGCCATGTTTAGCATGAGAATCCAACTATTTAACAATGTAAATAAGTAAATGTACAAGTGTGAATGCATGAAATTGCATTAGACCCCCCCCCCCCCTTAAAGGTCCCGTTCTTCGTGATCCCACTGTTCAAACTTTAGTTAGTGTGTAATGTTGCTGTTAGAGCATAAATAATACCTGTAAAATTATAAAGCTCAAAGTTCAATGCCAAGCGAGATATTTTATTTAACAGAAGTTCCCTTTCAAAGCCTACAGCGAACGGCCGGCTTGGACTACATCCTGGTACATCCTTCATTAATTACGTCAGTAGAACAGTAGAACAGACTAACCTCCGCCCACAAGAATACGCGAAAAAGGGGGCGTGGTCTTGTTGCTGTCCCACGTGGAGAAGAGGACGGTCGCGTGGAGAAAAGGAAGTGCTGCGTTTAAGTGTGTTTGTCGCCATGTCGTCGAGACGCTGTTATTTTCATCCCGGTGCCCGTTCTTCGTACCTCGCTAACTCAGTTAGCCGGATTTGATTGTTGACGATTTGGCATGATCTTGGATTGTTTGGTTCTTCGACGCTCATCCTGGACTTGCTGTCATAGCAACAGGTCCGTTAGCTTAAACCTGCTCCCGAGCAGGCTTATTTCATGTAAACAGGATTAGATTGCATCTTGAGGTGATACTTAAAATCTGTCCCAGCCACTGCTACTTTATTACAAGAGTTCATTAATGAACCAGGGGCAATAATAATCATTTTAAATAATAATAATATACAAATTTTAAATTGTATATGTATATGAGAATGTATATAATATTATAATGTTGTGTATAATACTATAGACACAGCCACTTGATTGAGCGATTTATTTGTGATGGAATAATTACTTTATAATTTTATTGGAGGTTTGCACACATGTTGTACAGTTAATCTGAGCCGTGCATTAATTTAAGTGATGACGGATATTATGGGATGCTTGATGCAGCGCAGGAGATGCAGAGAAGTTACAAATCTGCTTCGAATTGAATTAAAAATTGAATTACAACATTGAAATAAAAATGTAAAGGGTGTACAAATACTGTATAAAATCGTGAATATAAATAATTGGTAATCATGTAAAAAAAACAAAACAACATTTATCATTGATCTATTATAACTTTTATGTTGGTTTGGTCGTTTGGCTGTTTCCTTATAAAGGTCCAGATATTCGTGTTTTTTTTTGTGTGTAATTTGCCAAGTTTTTTGCCAGGTGGCTTTTTTTAATTATATGCTGTCATTACGTTGCTCTCTTGACGCCAGCCAATCGCTGCATTGCTGATCATGGTTTCGAGTATCGATGCATCTGCCCTCTTCAGGGAAAACAAGAACGCGCAGTGATCTCAGATCATTTAATCCAGATATTTAAATCCAATCCGCAAATTCGTTGGAAGAACCAAATTAGCCAGAGATCAGTTATCAGGATTAAAAGATCTGGGATCTGTCAAATCATCTCAGATGTATTAAGCGAGGTACGAAGAACAGGCCCCCGGAGTCAAATCACCTTTGTTTGGCTTTCCCAGGGACGCTGTAGAGATCATTGAGCGCATAGCCGCATACATCTCCCGTTAAGAGGCGTGACCTTTCCGTACAACTTGCGCTAAGCTGCTGTCGAATCACAACACAGGAACCGTGCCATGTGCGCTAAGCTGCTGTCGAATCACAACACAGGAACCGCTGGCACAATCAGAACTCGTTACGTATTTCTGAAGGAGGGACTTCATAGAACAAGGAACTCGTCAGCCCGTTTTTAGGAGTGTGAAAACAGCGGTATACAGATAAGTAAATTGTGGGAAACATACTGTGTTTTTTTACACGCGAAACATGAACACATGTTATATTGTACACTGTTAACACAATCAAAGCTTCAAAAACACACGAAGAACGGGACCTTTAAGAAATGCATCTAATCAGAATAAGGTGAACCTGAAACCAACTTAATTATTCAGGTATTCAGTCTTGTTTTGCATAGCCCTATACTAGGGCTGTGCGATATTAAAGAAAGATGCAATACCTTGTTAAATAATGCGAAATTCAATATGCGATACGATATTGCTTACAGTGTGTAAAATCTATTTAAAGGTCCCGTTCTTCGTGTCTTTTTGAAGCTTTGATTGTGTTTACAGTGTGCAATATAACATGTGTTCATGTTTCGCTTGTAAAAAAACACAGTATTTTTCACACAATTTACTTATCTGTATACCGCTGTTTTCACTGTCCTAAAAACGGGCTGATGTTCCATGTTCTATGAAGTCCCTCCTTCAGAAATACGTAACGAGTTCTGATTGTGCCAGCGGTTCCCGTGTTGTGATTTGACAGCAGCTTAGCAAACGTAGCCCGGTTCCTGTGTTGTGATTTGACAGCAGCTTAGCGAACGTGGCACGGTTCCTGTGTTGTGATTCGACAGCAGCTTAGCGCACGTGGAAATGTCACGCCTCTTAACGAGAGATATATGCGCTTAATGATCTCTACAGCGTCCCTGGGAAAGCCAAACAAAGGTGATTTGACTCCGGGATGAAAATAACAGCGCCTCGACGACATGGCGACAAACACACTCAAACGCAGCACTTCCTTTTCTCCACGCGAAACGTCCTCTTCTCCACGTGGGACAGCAACAAGACCACACCCCCTTTTTTGCGTAGTCTTGTGGGCGGAGGTTAGTCTGTTCTACTGACGTCATTTATGAAGGAAGTACCAGGATGTAGTCCAAGCCAGCCGTTCGCTGTAGGCTTTGAAAGGGAACTTCTGTTAAATAAAATATCTCGCTTGGCATTGAACTTTGAGCTTTATAATTTTACAGGTATTATTTATGCTCTAACAGCAACATTACACACTAACTAAAGTTTGAACAATGGGATCACGAAGAACGGGACCTTTAAATTATATTAAAACAATTATTTAAAAACTGAGAATAATACCATTTGTGTGTCTGGGAAAAGCATTTAATTTCTCTTTGTTATTAAAAATAAGAACTAAAAACAGTAATCTTCACATGAATTAAATATACACTGATACATAATAAAGCTACAAAGGTTATTCAGCCAAGAGCACTGAGTGATTTTCTCTTTTTCTTTTGTTGTTTGACAGACAGCGGCAGGTTTACTGTATTAGCAGGCTGTCACTTTAAGACCTAATGCACAGATCCTATTGACGCATTTGGTTCCCAACTGATATCGTTCACTTAAAGTGACGACTTTAAGTGTGTTTATATGAATACTCATTAAGACAGCCATTTTGACATAACTGTGTGTGTATTTGACAGTTTGAGTGTGTAAGAAGGCACGAAACAGAACTGATGGAATCACACGCTTTCAGATAGGTGGCTCATGCACACGCTTCGGTGTGTGTGTGTCAGACAGCAGACAGCGTGAGACTGCAAGGAGGTGTTATTCGCAAGTTATTGTAACTTTTTTACCGTCAAGAAAGTCACATAAGTAACAGTCGTGTGCCCAGTCTATTCTCTGCTATATGCGTCAACCTAAAACGTACACTTTTCACAATGTTGAAGTAGCATATTAAAATCATTCAGATATTGCATGCCGTTGCAATATGCATATCGCAATATGTACATTTGAGATTAATTTGATAATTTTGATATTTTGTGCAGCCATACCCTATACTGTATGTAATGTTAATATTTGGATATTTAATTTTTGTCTTTATCAAGCATCACCTTGCAAAAACTGATAATTCCTTCATTAAATCGACAGTCATAAATTGACAGGGTTATTTTTTTAGGATGTACAAAGAATCTACCCAGGTTTGTTTATTTCATTTGTACATGAAATCTTCAGGAAATTCTTTATTCTATTGATGTTTAAGAAAATTGAAAGTGTCTGTTCTGGATTGTAGACTCTCTTCAGTGCTGCCCAAGCCAAAAGTAAGCCATCGCTGAAGGATCTCTGCCCAGAGGACAAGCGTCGGATTGCTAATCTCATCCAGGAGCTGGCCCGGTAAAGCCCTCTCATTATAGTGATCTGATGCTTTTTAGACTGAATGAATGATTACAGTAGACCTCAAGCCAATGTGATTTACTGTGATCTGATTTTGATTGTGTTTCTTTTCAGAGTGAGTGAAGAAAAAGAGGAATCTGTACAGAAACTCAGGGATGAACAGGAAACCTTTGAGAAAAAAATCCAACAGTTAGAGCAACAAAACCAGCTCATCGTACACGAGAGAGAAAGTATCCTTTTACAACAGAAACAGTAAGGACGCTCTGGTCGAGTTTAGGTTTTAGGCTTTCATGTAAATGTAAATCATAACAATCACATTTTAATGGCAAACATTCCGTGGGATATTTTCCTAGTTTAATCTAGGGGTGAAGGCTGTGATCAAACTCATATTATTGATATATGATATAAGATTTTATTTCACAATATAGTTATTTTTTTGCTGCTAATTAAAACAAATATTTTTATACACCATTGTGGCGAGCAGCGAGGCCGAGGGACCGTGAGGGCGGGACGAGGCGGCGCTGCTCGCCACAACCATGTTCCAAATTATTATGCAAGTGACATAGTAGAATTTCAGTATAATAAACATTCAGATTTTAGTTTGTCAAAGGGTTTGATTGTTTTATTCCTCATATCTTTTTAGATAATTGGTATCAATCTCAGACAGGTTTAAGTAGTTTGAAACAGATTAAACAAATTATTTGTATTAAAAGGGCAGCTATAAAAAAGCCACTGTTGAGCAGCAAACAGGTATTTGAAGCTGCAGGTGTCTCTGGAGTCCCAAGAACCTCTCCATGCATAAAGTTGCATTTCTGCCACCCATAACCAAAGCAAAAGTGAAACGTTTGCATAATCATTTTGGAACGCAGCATATTAAACATATCCTCAGCTGGCATCCTTCCTGGTGATATTAATTCAGAATAGACATTTATGGTTATGTGAGTAATTAAAATGATTTAATATATACACTACTATTGAAAAGTCTTGGGTCGGTAAGATATTTAAAAAAAAATGTGAGCAAAGTTTATGCTTATTTATTTTATCATAAATACAGTAAAAACATTAATAATGTGAAATTGTATAATAACTTTAAGTAACTGTTTTCTATTGTAATACATTTTAACATGTAATTTATTCCTTTAATGGCTAAGCTGATTTTTTTTAGCATCATTACTCCCGTCTTCAGCCTTAAATATTAATAGATATAAATATAAACAGTTTTTAAATGATAAATTAATATAATAATTATATGAATATATTATATGAATGATGCATAATTACAATTCATACCATATTCATATATAATAAATAATTGGCTGCAAAAGAAGATGGGCAATTTTGTCTCTAAAATTCTTTCTCTCTAAACTGCTTTAATGTGGAGTGCGAGATACCGGGGGAGTGGCTTCATTGCATCAGATACATGTCACTTTACTCACAGCTGATTGGTCCAGGTTTGAAAAAAACCTTCTCCGGAGCATGTAAGTCACATGACGATAACCTGATAAAAACCAGTCCACCTTCTTGAGCCGGAAAAACCAAACTAATCTCATACTTACAGCTCCATGCAACAGGCCACTGATGAATTTAATGCATCCTCGTTAAATAAAAGTATTAATTTCTTTCAAGAAAACCTCAAAAGCAAAACCTACTGACCTAAAACTTTTGAACTTGTAATTCACAATGTGGTGACTTAAATCTCAGAGAAAGTGAAGGACTGTTTTGTATCTTAGACTGACAGGGGGCAGTGTTGTCTAAGCATTGGATTTATGTTCAGCCTTGTCGTGACTGCTGTAGGGGCAATATAACCACAGGATGTCATTGAGATTTTTGAATTACACTCGTGCTTGAAGGGTTGAGGATCCACGTTCTTTGGCTTTATGCGTCTCATTGGACTACTCTAATACTGAATCTTTTCAATGAAGATGAAATAGGCTTCGTTTGCAGCATGATTGTGTGAAATGTAACAGACAAAAGACAAAGAGAATGCACACTGTGTTACGTTTAATATGTACTATTTTAGATGCCAGTTTTTGAGCTCAGGGATCGGACCCGTCCTTGGTTTGGGTTGAACTGCTTTTAATTTTCGTTTGAAATTGAAAGAGCTGGCACTGATCACATGACCACTGGGAACAGAGTGGGTTTCTTCTCGTGCCAACCTGTCATCCGACTGGCACATCACAAACTTCGCACAGTTCGGATGCTCTCTTTTTTTCCTTGCGTCTCTGCCAGCTTTGGTGATCTTGCTTTGGTCAAAAGACATGGCGAACCATCAGTTTCGGCCAACACTGAAATACGAAGAGCAATCGCAGGCTGCTAAATTGCAGATTTGGCAGGCGAGCTCAGAAATTAGGCGAGCTCAACTCAATTAAATGCACTTTGGCTCCACGGCCTGGCATTTCTACTAAAATTCAAAACTCCATTAAAAAGAGATTGTAGTGCAAGACAAACTCTATGAAAGCCCCATGTGGAGACAGGGCGGGCTCTAAAGGTATCAGACAGATGCTGGCCCACAGAGCTGTTAAAGGTTAAGGGGACGCAAAAAGACAAACCGAGAGTTATGAGGGTCTGTGTAGAATAATTGCTCACATTGTCTCCATCTCATCTGCCAGGATTGCGATTATCAAGAGGAAAGATCTCCGTAGGAGGGGGGGAAATTATAAGTTACATTCTGTGCGTAGGAAGAATTTTGAAGCTCGTGTACGGAATGAAATTAGAATTTTCTCAAGCCTGTCTTTGGCATTCTACCCCACGTCTCTGAGCGGTAGATTCTATTACAGAGAAGCTCGCAATCTTTGTTCTTCACAAGGAATTTACATCAAGAAGCATGGAAGACACAAAGGAGAAGTTGAATGCATTCATCAATATCATTAATCTTATTGAAGTTTGCATGGTCGCTTTTCTGAACGCCGCGGATGGATCAGAGGAGCAAAAGTCCTTTTGTAATAGTTTGTTTGACTAGTTCTGAATCCGTGCATCCTGGCGGGATGAGTTTAGGTGGGGCATAAGCCCTCACAGAAATGCCACTTAATCACAAACCCACTTCTTGCATATTGTTTATGACCAATTAGTTTTGTAGACACACTAATAATTGGACGTAATAAACCACATGCTCGCAGCAAATGAAGTCTCCTCGTGATATATAAATAATCAAATCATCAGTGGCTTGGTGAGTAATTTTCACTGTTATTTAAATCGAAGCGTGCCGTTGTGTGAACTGTCCTCCTATCGATTTACATCTCAACCTACACGTGCAGACCATCCAGCCGAGAGGGCCTGTAAAATATTCTCTTCAGCGCAATTTTGCTCTAGCTCTAGGTGGATTTCATTATTTTATTTCTGCGCGGGCTGACAGGGGAGTGAATCATGTTGACAGCGCCTGTCTGAAATATCGAATGCAAACTCTGATTTTGTGTATTTTTGGATGGGGGTGGAGACACACTGTGCCTGCAGCTTTCTTTTCTCCTGATGTAGGCCCTCGGAATGAGCTCTGATTGGCCGGCAGCCAACAGAGGTGCCTGCGCGGTGGGAAGCGAGAGAGAATCTTATCAGTCCCGCTCCAGTCGCTCCAGATTACCAGGCGCTGAGCGTTCCCGCACGCCCTTCTGTTAATGTATTAATATGTGTGTTTACGCCCAACCTGTCTATCAGAGTATCAGAAGCCTCTCGTCAGCTGCGAGGTAGATGCCTGCGTGAGATGCACTCTATCTATGAGACAGGCTCTCTGTTCTCATTACAAATGAGAACGGCCTATTTATGGTAAGGGTCCTTGTTGAACAGTTACTCATTTCATACCTACTATTACACGCGGTTTGACATGCAGCTGTCATAAAGGACATTGTTTGTTGGCACCTCAGGATTTGATATCCCTTTGTATCCTCTCATCCTAGACAGTCAGATGTCGACTAATGATCTTGAATGTGCTACAATAATAAACCTGGTGGATTTAGGGAAGATATTTTCACCCACATTCTTAACAAGGACTCAATTGTCAATTTGTAGTTACGCTTTCTTTTTGTGACCTTAGCATGCAGAACAAAGGATGTCAAACTCCTGTTTGCGTCACCTGACCTTGCACGGGTTGCACCACAGAGGCTGAATTTATTCAACCAATTATTTGAACATATATTTAAGAATGTAATTTATTCCTGTGACGGCAAAGCTGAATTTTCAGCATCATTACGCCAGTCTTCAGTGTCACATGATCCTTCAGAAATCATTCTAATATGTTAATTTAGAGATCAAGAAAAATTATCAATGTTGAAAAATAGTTGTGCAGCCTAATATTTGATTTAATATAAAAGAGCAGCATTTATTTGAAATATAAATATTTTGTAACCTTATAAATGCCTTTACTGTAACTTTTGGTCAATTTAATCCATCCTTGCTGAATACAAGTAAAAAAAACTAAACAAAAAAAAATCTTATTTGAACAGTAGAGTGTGTATAATTTTTTCTATATGATAGTCCAAAAGCTGCTTTAATAACCAAAATTGGGGTAAAGCAAATGCAAGCAGATGGAATTTGCTAATTTGTTTTATCAGAGGGCTTCATATTACATTTCTAATTACCAAATGAAAATGGCAATTGGGGAATATTATAACCACACACTCTCTTGGCTCTTAACTTTAGTTTTTAAAAGTCTGTTATATTTAATACTTCAATACTCTGAAACTGAGCATTAACACAAAATTAGTAGTAATTGTATGGCTAATTGTAATTACAGGCCTGCTTCTCATATAAACTGACAGCACTGAATCAGTGGTATTAGTGTATAATGTATTTATTTTTAATATCATGAATTTACATTATGCGTGAATACTGAATGTATGTAATCAAGCGAAACGGTACCACTTTAAATGCAAGCTATAATGTGCAACACAACCAATTGAATCATTTATCTGCCCTCTATGACCTGTTTGACTTGCTTCTGTGGAATGCAAGGGAGGATATTTCAAGACAACACTGGACCCCATTGACTTTCATTGTATGGACAATTCATTTTATGTTCTGCAGAAGAATGTAAGTCATTCAGGTCTGGAATAACATGACTGTTTTTGGGTGAATTGTCCTTTAATGCATCATATTGCTTGGCAGCTGTAAGGAAATTATTATACAAATACTATATTATTTTATGTATTGAACATTGTTGTCCTGGTCTGTTCTTATCACTTTGCCTTTACAATGGTAAAAATCACTAATGCATGGCCTCTTGTGGGTTGTTTTTGTATTTATGAAATTCTGTTTCCTTTTTCTGTTGTGCAGTATTCTGGAGATTTTTATTCTAGCCTTTGTTTTTAGGTAAGATTTACCATGCTTATCTTATGAGTATTGGATTGAGAGGCTGTTGAGCAGAGGCTGGATTTAGTGCTTATTGACATTGTAATAACGGAGATATGAGGACTATAAATAATCTCTATATCGTTCAAACTTTCAGTCGTTTTGATCTGTGTTGCCCCTCTCGAGTTCCTAGGCCTTGAGGTATTATGATGATCGCTGAGCGGTTGTGCTCTACAGCCAGGCTGATTATTAAGAAGAAAGACCAAAAAAGTCGCTTTCCATTATTGCTTTCCACGTTGGAAAATTAGATCTACAGAATAGATTCCTGCAGAGCGTGTGAGAGTAAGCGAGCGTACGTCACGCTGTCATTAGTCGGCGCAGTCGGCGTGGCTGTGGTTCTCATCCAGATCAGCGGAGTTCTGCCCAATGCTGTATGTGTGCCAGCTTTCTCCGTCTCACGGCCTGGCATTCTGCCCACCTCTGCCCAGCCAGACCCAGATGGAGAAGTGTGTGAAGCCCTAGCCCCGAAGAAACACTTCTATCTCTTCTCTGCAGTGCTGCTGTCTCTTCTCGCTTTCTTCTCTGTCTGTGCACTTTTTCAAAAAGTCACAAACATGACTCCTGGTATTGGCGGCTGGGATTCAGCCAGAGAGACTCAAATGTCAGGAGCCAGAGTAGAAATCCAACTGGTCTCCTCTTTTTGATATAAGGACACTGGGCAACTGAGCTCTCTGTGGGAGAATTTTTATATTTTAAGTTCTTCTTTTAGCTTTTCTTGTTATACCAAAATTTATACAGTTGAATTTTTATTTTAAGATGTTTAAATTGTACATAGCCAGTCATATTTTATTTTATTTTTAACCTTTTTATTATATTCAGTGTTGTTACTTATTCTGCATTATATCAGATTATTTTGGTGTTTACAGATTTGCCTAGCCATCTGAATAACAAAAATGCCACCTCAAATCTTAGGGAAAACACCAACTTCCTCAAAACGATAACTGTACAAATGACCTATTTTATTTTATTTTCATCCTGTCAACTTGCAGACCACTGACCTAGACCAAAAAAGCATCTTGAAATATTTTTTTTTGTTTTGCCTCTCAAGCTTGATGATTGGGCATTTCAAAATATATTTGAGTATTTACCTTGACATACAGCTGATTTTACAGTTACTATTTACCTTTGGGGCACTACCCTTGAGGGAGGTTTCCTTTTGTACCTTCTGTATAAAGTCTCATGCATACTCAGCATTAGGTTGGCAACACTACATTGGGAGAAATGGATTACCATGTTTGGCTTGGGAGAAAGAGAGAGTTTTAGTCTAAGTGGGAACAGTTATTCAGTGCGTGTTGACCCTTGACCCACAGCACAGGCCTGCAGCAGCAGTACCGAGAGTGTCAGGAGCTGCTGGGACTCTATCAGCAGTACCTCTCCCAACAGCAAGAGAAACTCAACAAGTCTATCACACTGCTCAATCAGTCCTGCTCCCACAGCAAGGTGAGTACTAAGAGACAGCGTGTCTGTGTGTGGGAGAGAGCGATAGAGAGAGGCCACAAATGGCTCAGACTGAACATGTGCGTGCACTGAATTTGTATCCTCTATATACTATGTTGGAATTTTAGCCGATCAGTCATGGCATTGTATAAACATAGCTAGTAAAAATTCATTTGTATGGCCCACTATCTTTATATCCTGGCAGACCAACCAATTTATCGGCTGATATTTGGCCATTTTGAGATTGTGAATGCAAGCCCAGAATTTTTTTTTCCCTTAAAGAGTAAATATTGGGTGAATTTGTTATTTCCGTTACACATTCGTTTTTATCTAGAATGACTTTCAGTATATGTGTGTTTATACACCGAGCAGGCATAACATTATGACCACTGACCGGTGAAGTGAATAACGCTTATCTCTTCATCACGGCACCTGTTAGTAGGTGGGACATATTAGGCAGCGAATTAACATTTTGTCCTTAAAGTTGATGTCTTAGAAGCAGGAAAAATGGGCAAGTGTAAGGAATTGAGCGAGTTTAACAAGGGCCAAATTGTGATGGCTACACAACTGGGTCAGAGCATCTCCAAAACTGCAGCTCTTGTGGGGTGTTCCCGGTCTGCAGTGGTCAGTATCTATCAAAAGTGGTCCAAAGAAGGTACCGTGGTGAACCAGCGACAGGGTCATGGGCGACCAAGGCTCATTGTTGCTCAAGGGGAGCGAAGGCTGGCCCATGTGGTCCGATCAAACAGACAAGCTACTGTAGCTCAAATTTCTCAAGAAGTTAATGCTGGTTCTGATAGAAAGGTGTCAGAATACACAGTGCATCGCAGTTTGTTGCGAATGGGGCTGCATAGCCACAGACCAGTCAGGGTGCCCATGCTGACCTGTCCACCACCGAAAGCAGCAACAGTGGGCACGTGAGCATCAGAACTGGACCATGGAGCAATGGAAGAGGTGGCCTGGTCTGGTGAATCACGTTTTCTTTTACATCACGTGGATGGCTGGGTGCATTTGCATCGCTTAACTGGGGAACACATGGCACCAGGATGCACTATGGGAAGAAGACAAGCCGGCGTAGACAGTGTGATGCTTTGGGCAATGTTCTGCTGGTCAACCTTGAGCCCTGCCATCCATGTGGATGTTACTTAGACACGTACCACCTACCTAAGCATTGTTGCATACCATGGACACCCTTGGAATACCCATGGAAACGGTATTCCCTGGTGGCTGTGGCCTCTTTCAACAGGGTAATGTGCCCTACCACAAAGCAAAAATGGTTCAGGAATGGTTTGAGGTGCACAACAAGAAGTTTGAGGTGTTGACTTGGCCTCCAAATTGCCCAGATCTCAATCCAATTGAGCATCTGTGGGATGTGCTGAACAAACAAGTCCGATCCATGGAGGCCAGATCACACCTTCAAGGGTCTAGTGGAGTCCATGCCTCGACTGGTCAGGGCAGTTTTGGCAGCAAAACGGAGACCAACCCGATATTAGGAAGGTGGTCATAATGTTATGCCATAGTGTGTGTGTGTGTGTATATTTCAATGTATAATGCTGACCTTGAATATATAACTATAACTTTTCTCACTGCAGGTGATTGGAAGTCCACCAGTAATTCCCTAGATTAGATTGTGCATGGCCAGTTGTATGTCATTTTCCCAAATACAGATTTTGTTTTTCTGCCTTGCACATGGTCAAAAAGAGAGAGAGAGAGATGAGACTACCAAGGTTGCACGAAACATGAAATGGCATTCATAATTCATTTTACTTCTGTAATATGACATTTTGAAGTGAAAGAGAATATTTGAAAAGTTAAATTGAATGCTTCAGTTTAATATTATCCATCTGAAGTTGTTTGGACATTCACTGCTGTGGCAGAATATGTATGTATGCATGTATGTATGTATTTTTACATACATTTGAAAAAAATTGCAACATAACTATTCATACCAATTCTCAATTTTCATAAAGGAAACTCTATAAAGAAATTAAACTGAATAACAAACACTACATACCTGGGGGAAACAACAACTATTTAATAATATGAAAGTAACCTTAGTTACAACAAAAGTATATGTGTTATATATATATATATATATATATATATATATATATATATATATATATATATATATATA
>CM042255.1:36615649-36690649 GCA_023566225.1 Romanogobio albipinnatus | reverse complement strand
GGGTCAAACACAGTATTAGTATGATGTTCCTAATAATCCTTTAGGTGAGTGTGTGTATGTATGTATGTGTATGTGTATACATACATACATACATACATACATACATACAGTGAGGAAAATAAGTATTTGAACACCCTGCTATTTTGCAGGTTCTCCCATTTGGAAATCATGGAGGGGTCTGAAATTGTCATCGTAGGTGCATGTCCACTGTGAGAGACATAATCTAAAAAAAAAATCCAGAAATCACAATATATGATTTTTTAACTATTTATTTGTATGATACAGCTGCAAATAAGTATTTGAACACCTGTCTGTCAGCTAGAATTCTGACCATCGAAGACCTGTTAGTCTGCCTTTAAAATGTCCACATCCACTCCATTTATTATCCTAAATTAGATGCACCTGTTTGAGGTGGTTAGCTGTATAAAGACACCTGTCCACTCCATACAATCAGTAAGAATCCAACTACTAACATGGCCAAGACCAAAGAGCTGTCCAAAGACACTAGAGACAAAATTGTACACCTCCACAAGGCTGGAAAGGGCTACGGGGAAATTGCCAAGCAGCTTGGTGAAAAAAGGTCCACTGTTGGAGCAATCATTAGAAAATGGAATAAGCTAAACATGACTGTCAATCTCCCTCGGACTTGGGCTCCATGCAAGATCTTACCTCGTGGAGTCTCAATGATCCTAAGAAAGGTGAGAAATCAGCCCAGAACTACACGGGAGGAGCTGGTCAATGACCTGAAAAGAGCTGGGACCACCGTTTCCAAGGTTACTGTTGGTAATACACTAAGACGTCATGGTTTGAAATCATGCATGGCACGGAAGGTTCCCCTGCTTAAACCAGCACATGTCAAGGCCCATCTTAAGTTTGCCAATGACCATTTGGATGATCCAGAGGAGTCATGGGAGAAAGTCCTGTGGTCAGATGAGACCAAAATACAACTTTTTGGTCATAATTCCACTAAACGTGTTTGGAGGAAGAAGAATGATGAGTACCATCCCAAGAACACCATCCCTACTGTGAAGCATGGGGGTGGTAGCATCATGCTTTGGGGTGTTTTTCTGCACATGGGACAGGGCGACTGCACTTTATTAAGGAGAGGATGACCGGGGCCATGTATTGCGAGATTTTGGGGAACAACCTCCTTCCCTCAGTTAGAGCATTGAAGATGGGTCGAGGCTGGGTCTTCCAACATGACAATGACCCGAAGCACACAGCCAGGATAACCAAGGAGTGGCTCTGTAAGAAGAATATCAAGGTTCTGGTGTGGCCTAGCCAGTCTCCAGACCTAAACCCAATAGAGAATCTTTGGAGGGAGCTCAAACTCCGTGTTTCTCAGTGACAGGCCAGAAACCTGACTGATCTAGAGAAGATCTGTGTGGAGGAGTGGGCCAAAATCCCTCCTGCAGTGTGCAAACCTGGTGAAAAACTACAGGAAACGTTTGTCCTCTGTAATTGCAAACAAAGGCTACTGTACCAAATATTAATATTGATTTTCTCAGGTGTTCAAATACTTATTTGCAGCTGTATCATACAAATAAATAGTTAAAAAATCATACATTGTGATTTCTGGATTTTTTTTTTATAGATTATGTCTCTCACAGTGGACATGCACCTACGATGACAATTTCAGACTCCTCCATGATTTCTAAGTGGGAGAACTTGCAAAATAGCAGGGTGTTCAAATACTTATTTTCCTCACTGTATATATATATATATATATATATATATATAATAAATAATAAATAATATTAGGGCTGTCAAAAGATTAATCACGATTAATCACATCCAAAATAAAAGTTTGTGTTTACATAATATATGTGTGTGAACTGTGTATAATTATTATTTATATATAAAAACACACACAAGCATGTATATATTTAAGAAAAATGTATTATATTTATATATAAAATATTTATATTTATATATAATATAAATTATATAAATGTATACAGTATATACATGCAAATATTTCTTAAATATATACATGAATATTTATATAAACATAATAATTATACAGAGTACACACAAATATATTATGTAAACACAAACTTTTATTTTGGATGTGATTAATCGTGATTAATCTTTTGACAGCCCTAATATATGTATGTATGTATGTATATGTATATGTATGTATATATATGTATATACATAACATATACATATAAAATAAAAAAACAACCTCCTTTTATAACTTAACTCTCATAAATCTCTAATTATTCATAATAATAGTAACGTTTCTCATAGCAGACGATTTGAAGTCCAGCAGTAATTGCCTTGAAATGTGTTTTAGGTGAATTTGTTAGAAAAGCACTGTTTTGATGGCTCTGTCGGTGGTGCTTTTAAAGGGGATGGATTTAGAGAAGCAGTCTCTCAGAGAGGGGTTTTGGCATGCTGACACTTTAGCATCTATAACTGTTAACCTGTCAGCACACTAAAACCCTCTCAGAGAAGTTCCATCTCTAAATTCATCCCTTTTAAATCATTGCCACTAAAAATATTAAAGCTAAAACAAAATAAACCTCACTAAACAACACTGTAAAACTCATATGTTGTTTTACTTAGAATGTGCACCCTCCATCTTAAGCTTGTATAAGGGAAATGAGCTTGTCCTCTCTGAAACCTTGGCTGTGAGTAATATATGTTTACATGCTCCATGACCTCCTCTTGAATTAGTCAGCGGCCCATTTCTGTACCCTCAGAGGCGGACGATTCTCCTTTGTCCTGAATGTTTATCTCTTCGGTGATTGACCTTGGGTTGTTGCGTCCTCTTGGGAGGAGCTCATCCTCTCTGACTCCCTTGAGTAAAACCTGCTTTCGTTGCTACATTATTAAAAGGTCAGAGGTGACGTGTATACTTTTCTCCACCTCTGCTCCATCCCACAGATTCCTAGCAGCGGAGGGGTGCCCAGGAGTTCTCTGGGTGGGAGAGGAAGTGCTTTAGATGGATCTTACTTGGACCTTCCTTCATCAGGAAGTAGAACCGAGAGAGGTGGGCCAGTGGAGTGCACTCGTTCTTTCTCAACGGGACCTTTCAGCGCACCCTCCAGCAGTGAGCAGAACTGCGAAGTCCATAACAGGCACACCAATCGCAATTCTGAAGGTGGATGTAGTGATCCCACCTTCTCCAACAGGGAGCCCTCAGCCTGTGATTCCCTGAAGCTTTGTGGTGCCTCTGAATCTAAATGCTCTCATCAGTGCCACAGAATGGAGAGAGATGACATGCGTGGTGCTATTCGAACCGGACTAGTGCCGCCGTCTGGTCGGGAGAACTGGGAGGAGAAACGGCAATGTCTGTTCCTGCAGAAGAAACAGCTGGAGATGGAAAGGGAGAGAATTCAAGCTCGGTTAGCTCAACAGGAAGAGACACTTTTGCTCCAGAACCAACAACTCCGTCAGTCTTACCTTCAGTACAGCAAGTAAGTGACTAATAATGCATCCACAGAAGTCCATGCACCTAGAAAGTATTTCTAGCTCACTGTACTATAATCATGATGTTTGGCTCATTAAAAAAACAGTCCTGCTATTTTCAGTGATAATCGACATTATGCCACAAACTCTGTTAATACAGCCTAACTTTAATTGAACCACGGACGTTCTTTTAATTTGTCTCTTTTGAAGGCTTCAGCAAGCAACCACAACAGACTTTGAGAAACCCCTAAATGGAGACAGCAGTTTTAATGAAGGTCCACTGCCCCGTTTAGTAATGGATCAGGTAACACAAAGGTAAAGATTGTCTTCAAAATTGCATTGAATGCAAATAAGGCCTGGAGAGATAAAAATAAAAGACAAAGATAAAAAACTTTAAATATACAAATGTCCCCTGTCAAAAGTTTTTTTTGTAAAGAATAATTTATCAAAGAATCCTGAAAAAATGCATCTACTTGTCACAAAAATATGAAGAAGCACAACTGTTTTCAATATTGATAATATAAATTGTTTCTTGAGCACAAAGTCAGCATATTAGAATTATTATAAGGTTCATGTGACACTTATGACTGGAATAATGACTGCTGAAATTTCAGCTTTGTCATAACATGAATAAATTACTTTTTTTAATATTTTAAAATAGAAAAAATGATACATTGTAATATCTCATAATATTACTGTTATTTTGGGGTAAAATAAATGCAGCCTTGTTAAGCTACTCCAAGTTTTAAACGGTAGTGTAAAACAGTATCTTTCTCTCTTTCTTATTCAGCAGTGAAATGAAAGAGAGAGGGTCACACGTTCTTCAGGGAAGTGTTCAACAACCATTGAGTAACATACAATCAAAGGAACACGCATCAAGTTTTCAGCAACCGACACCTACATTTTCACAAGGTACGTTCACAAGAAATGCTGCTAGTTGTTCATTTCTGCTTTTTACTTGACCATGTTCATTGAAAATTGGCATTAGATATCAAGTATCTCTCATTTTCTCCCTGCAGATATCTCCATTACCAAGAAGGATATGGCCACCTCTCCTGTGATTCCAGAAAGCTTACAGACTTCTGCTCTTCCCAAAATTCCTTCTCTTGGCCTTCCCAGAACTCCACAGGCCTCGAGGTGAGTTAAGGTATCCCTCAGGGTTCTGTCTTTGCCATTACATGGCATAGAAAACAGGACTGGACCAGAGGACGAATTACATTTACTCACGTTACTGTAATTGAGTAGTTTTTCGGTGTACTTCTACTTTTTTAAAGGTCCCGTTCTTCGTGATCCCATTGTTCAAACTTTAGTTAGTGTGTAATGTTGCTGTTAGAGCATAAATAATACCTGTAAAATTATAAAGCTCAAAGTTCAATGCCAAGTGAGATATTTTATTTAACAGAAGTCCCCTTTCAAAGCCTACTGCGAATGGCTGGCTTGGACTACATCCTGTTACTTCCTTCATAAATGACGTCAGTAGAACAGACTAACCTCCGCCCACAAGAATACGCGAAAAAAGGGGGCGTGGTCTTGTTGCTGTCCCACGTGGAGAAGAGGAAGTGTCGCGTGGAGAAAAGGAAGTGGTGCGTTTGAGTGTGTTTGTCGCCATGTCGTCGAGACGCTGTTATTTTCATCCCGGAGTCAAATCACCTTTGTTTGGCTTTCCCAGGGACGCTGTAGAGATCATTAAGCGCATATATCTCCCGTTAAGAGGCGTGACCTTTCCACGTTCGCTAAGCTGCGGTCAAATCACAACACAGGAACCGTGCCACGTTTGCTAAGCTGCGGTCAAATCACAACACAGGAACCGTGCCACGTTTGCTAAGCTGCGGTCAAATCACAACGCGGGAATCGCTGGCACAATCAGAACTCGTTACGTATTTCTGAAGGAGGGACTTCATAGAATAAAGGAAGTCATCAGCCGTTTTTAGGACAGTGAAAACAGCGGTATACAGATAAGTAAATTGTGTTAAAAATACTTTTTTTTTTTACACGCGAAACATGAACACATGTTATATTGCACACTGTAAACACAATCAAAGCTTCAAAAAAACACGAAGAACGGGACCTTTTAAGTAGTTTTAAAAATCTGTAATTTTACTTTTACTTAAGTATGTTTTGTTTGAAGTATTGTACTTCGCTGCATTTTAAACCACACCCGTTACTGAGTAAAAATAAATAATACAAAGGGGGGAAATCGCACGCTCCGGAAACGACTGCATTGAATTGAAGGGCGGGAGAACAAACACGCAAAAATCACAAAAAGATGGAGACGGACAAGACAGACGTCAGTAATGCAGACCCAGCTGAAAGCGAAACACTGCCGCGAATCCCTGGCTAGTGTGGAAATACTGTCTTTGGATATAGAAAAAATATATAACAACGTGTGGTTGTCCTGGATATCCAATTTGCAAAAAATGTGGATGTAAAGTGACTGCAAAAGGAGAAAATGCATAGCATATGTTCGAGAACACATCCCTCTGTGCAGATAAAGGTATGTTTATAACTTAAGGACGAATAATTTCTGTGATGCAGAGGGAATCCCGGAACGCAGTCATTAACATTGAAATTACAGTATAATGCAGATGTCAGGTAAAACACGCAAACTGATGGATGAATGAAAACATTGAAAGTAGAGCTGTAGCTACAATATCAAATCGCTACATGGTCTGTGAATATTAAAGCGCAAAACACTGCTATATAAATATATGATCTGCTTGTTCTGTCTCTGTGAATGAGCAGTGCTGTTTCATTCACTACGTTACATAGGCAGGGCTTAAAGTATTCCGGCACCGTACCGGATCTCCGGTGTGCAGCGTTTGGCTGCGGAGAAAAATTCTATAAATAAAAAACTGTTGATATCACGTTCGAGTTCATGAGTTCGCCTACCAATGGTTTGAGAGTAACATGCAGTCATCTGGCATTGGTGTTGACGTCACCGACGAGCACACACTTCCAGCCAATCAGTGATCAGCAGGCAGACGCTCATTCATGACTGAAGGGATTGTAGCGCAATATCTTGTAGCTGTATATTGAAGTGATCGCAATGCTAATGTGGCATAAATATACACTCACCTAAAGGATTATTAGGAACACCATACTAATACTGTGTTTGACCCCCTTTCGCCTTCAGAACTGCCTTAATTCTACGTGGCATTGATTCAACAAGGTGCTGAAAGCATTCTTTAGAAATGTTGGCCCATATTGATAGGATAGCATCTTGCAGTTGATGGAGATTTGTGGGATGCACATCCAGGGCATGAAGCTCCCGTTCCACCACATCCCAAAGATGCTCTATTGGGTTGAGATCTGGTGACTGTGGGGGCCATTTTAGTACAGTGAACTCATTGTCATGTTCAAGAAACCAATTTGAAATGATTCGAGCTTTGTGACATGGTGCATTATCCTGCTGGAAGTAGCCATCAGAGGATGGGTACATGGTGGTCATAAAGGGATGGACATGGTCAGAAACAATGCTCAGGTAGGCCGTGGCATTTAAACGGTGCCCAATTGGCACTAAGAGGCCTAAAGTGTGCCAAGAAAACATCCCCCACACCATTACACCACCACCACCACCAGCCTGCACATTGGTAACAAGGCATGATGGATCCATGATCTCATTCTGTTTACGCCAAATTCTGACTCTACCATCTGAATTATTCTACCATTCTGAAATGTATCTGAATCTATTAGAGATGATGAGATATTAAAGGGTTAGTTCACCCAAAAATGAAAATTCTGTCAGTAATTACTCACCCTCATGTTGTTCCAACCATGTAAGACCTTCGTTCATCTTCGGAACATAATTTAGTATATTTTTTATGAAATCTGAGAGCTGTCTCACTCCTCCATAGGCTTTCAGAGGGAATGAAACTTGATGGCCCAGAATAGTAAGTAAAAACGTAATTTAAGGAGTCCAAATGACTACAGTGGCTCTTTATTAAGTCTATCATGCGACGAAAATACTTTTTGAGCGGAAAAACAACAAAAATAACGACTTTATCCCACTATTATTGTTCAATTTGAGCCTCTGACGAGAGTTCGCGGGAGTGCCACGACGCATGCGCGAGAACTCGCGCATGCGTCGTGGCACTCCCGCAAACTTTCGTCAGAGAGTATATAGTTCGCGGGAGTGCCACGACGCATGCGCTAGAACTTGCGCATGCGTCGTGGCACTCCCGCGAACTCTCGTCAGAGAGTATATAGTGGGATAAATAGTGGGATAAAGTCGTTATTTTTGTTGTTTTTCCGCTCAAAAAGTATTTTCGTCGCATGATAGACTTAATACAGAGCCACTGTAGTCATTTGGACTCCTTAAATTACGTTTTTACTTACTATTCTGGGCCATCAAGTTTCATTCCCTCTGAAAGCCTATGGAGGAGTGAGACAGCTCTCAGATTTCATCAAAAATATACTAAATTATGTTCCGAAGATGAACGAAGGTCTTACATGGTTGGAACAATATGAGGGTGAGTAATTACTGACAGAATTTTCATTTTTGGGTGAACTAACCCTTTAATCAAATTTATTTTTTAATATTTCACTAGTGGCCTATTGTGGGGGGAAAAAAAATCTATTTTCGTGAATCGAGAAGTGATGTGTGCTTGACAAGCTCACACCTCTGTTTGCCGCTGTGCGCTCAATCCATTATTTTATTTTAAGCAATCAGTAATCTGGGGGGCCGGACATGTAAATGAAGGGGCCTTGTGGCTATGTCCCTGGTGTGAAATCCCTGCGAATTACATTGTTTTTTCCGATCTCTTATATTTGTACTTTTTGCACATAAATTGGCTTATTCTTACTTTTGACATTGAAAATTATGTTTTTCTGAGGGTTTAGTTAATTAATTTCTTGATTGCCGTTTTGACAGTTTCCACCTGGACATTTTAGTCATATTTGCTAATTCTCTTTAATGTATTTGCCCTGTTTTGATCCAATTTCCTGAGATTTTTTTGTTTGTTTTTCATCAACATTTTTTGGCTCTCTCCAACACACAACGGACTTCCCCTGAACCCCCGTAGAGGGACAGATGTCCACCCAACATAGCTTTACAAAATCCTGTGGGAAAAACTGATCATGATCATTATGAACTTTACTCCAGTCTAGTACAACAATGTTCCTCAAAGTCAGTAAAGTTGATGAAGCCAAATTAAAATGTCATTGAACAAACTAGATTTAGGCTAAGCCCAGAATCTTTGTTGATGAAATGTCTGGCTCCGCCCCTGGCAGATACATTATTTACTGTTGTTTTTTCTTTTGTTTGCCAAATCACCTAGCCCCCAACCCCACTGAAAAAAAAATAAATAAGTTCAGGCGCAGGATTTTTTTTTTTTTTGCTTTAACCCCTGCATAGGCTACTCAAGTAGGTTATGGTGCGCGTGATGCTCAAGGGCTGAATCTGAAATCTCCCCCTAAACCCTCATTCACTATTCCCTATGTTAGTCCACTAATACAGTTCCCTTGAAGGAGTAAATGAAAACAAATGAGTGAATTCGGACAGCCATTGTTTGTACATCGGCTGTAATCTCGTTATTGTGGTGCAATGTGGGATTGAATGAGTGCACTCAATAACGTCCACTATGGTTTCGGACACAAATGGATGTCCCCTCATGCCCTATTGGAGGGTATAGGGGGTGATTTCGGGTTCAGCCAAGGTGTTTTTAACGTTTCACAAACCATATTTGGACATGAATACATGAACATTTCCAGAGCTGATCTGAGAGAACACCTAATAAGCATTTCATCATTTTATTTGAATAAAAAACATTATCAAATACGCTCTGAAACAGGTCTTCACTAAAACCCGTCAAAATAAACGTTTGGTTTAACTAGAAGAAATTATAACAGAAATATATTACTAGTGTAGGCCTACAATGTAATGTACTTGTCAAAAAATAATAATAGGCTAATAATAATAATAATAATAATACATCATTTAAACATTATTTAAGAATATATTTATTATGGTTTAATTTAATAAATCTGTTATGCAGCATAAAATAAAAGGATAAAAGTTTGTTACATTTTATTTGATTACCACAATTTTTTGATAATATATTTGTATTAAATCATAAAAAGAAAAAAAATCATAGGACTATTATTCTTAAACATTTAAATAAATTAATGATAAAAATAAGTTGTTAATCTAATTCATAATCCTTTATTAAGTTGATTAGACATGTTTTATTGACATTTTAATAAACAAATCAAATGGTTTCAAGTTTATAATAAAGCATTTGTTCAACCAAAAAAACCTGTTTTCATTCATTTAACGGCCATTTTAACTCATGATGATAATAACCATAATTGAATAATACAGTTTATTTATTAAATAATTGTTTAATACCGTAATGCTGTGAAACTCTGATGTTTTCTGAGATGTTATCATATCGTGAAAGAATGAGATTATCGCAACCCTACACAGGAGAGCCCCCCAACCCCACATTTGAAATGGACTACTTTTTACTTTTACTTGGGTAGATTATTAGACCAGTAATTTTACTTGTACTTAAGTCAAATTGAATTGAAGTAATAGTTCTTTTGCTTGAGTAGAATATTTTATTACTCTTTCCACCTCTGTGTATTGGCTTCTTTATACACTCATCTAAGTCACCCCAGCCTGTTCCCAGCTGTCTAAGACAGCCAATGTGTTTTTCCACACCCTTTCTGTATTTTTAGATTAGCAAAACATTTAATTTTGCCATTTGTGTGGTCACTCTTGCCAATTTGCAATTATGTAGAGATGCTGCTGTTGCAATTTAAAGATGGGGTGGGGACTCCTGGTGCTTGAGAGAAGCCACTTTCGGGAAACTCAATGAAAAGAACCAGACAAGTAAATACAATTTAACAAGTTCAATTCAAGGAGGAGTGAAAAGAGGGAAATGACAGCAATTTTGGCTCAACAGCACAGCAGGGGCCAAGCCCATGTATTAATTGTGTTTTCGGAGTCCCTGCCTTTGTGATGGAGCTTCTTAATGCAAGAATGTGAAAGAGGAGAAGGGGAGGGAGAAGTGATATATGGGGGAATCAAAATAAAACACGGAAAAAGGGAGAAGAAGTGAAGGAAGAGAAAAAAACAGGAAGCTGGCCTGGGCCGAACGCAGTGCGAGGCCTGTTTGATGAGTTAAATGAAGATTTTTGCCGGCCAGCGCTGAGGCTGACAGGAGCCAAGCTGAGTCCCATTAGCTGGCGTAGCAGGGCCCAGCAGCAGGTGTAATTGAACCGAGTCTTCCAGCGCGTCGCCTCCCTCAGCTTAATGAGAAAGAGTGAGGCAGAGAATGAATCACTGACCGCTAGCGCGAGACACACTCTGGGATAGGGAAGGAAATTCATTACCGTTTTCTTTTAACATAGAAAGGTAATTAATGTGACAGCATGTCTTTTTTTTCCCTCCCCCAACTCTCACTGCGAGAAGAATGAGCATGTCTCGTTTAGCGCGCCATCTCTGAAAAATGCTGATTATTTGTAAGTCGTTTGTTTGTGTATTTCTTCTATTTTTTCTAGGAGAAAATGTACTGACTTCAGAAGTAATTGCACTTTTTCCTCCCTCTGTTATATGTTATGGTGAATATTTTGCATTAATATGTTCCTTTCTGTCTCCGACGTTCCATTACCAAGGCAGAACTTTTACAGGGGCTGGGAAAATTAGGTTGCTTTGTGTGCAGCCATGATATTTGTGGGAGGCATACCAAGAGAATGTCAGAACTGACAGGGAATTGAATACTTGCAGATGCTTAATATGTACCAGGGAACTTGATAAGCGCCAAATATGAACTAAGACTAGGGCAGAAATGTGTCTCTTAATGAACAGTCAAACTGTTGAATTTCAAGTGACCGTTCTAGATTTACCTTTCCTGGTGACATCAAGCGGCTTTGAAGCATTAAGTCAAAGATATGTGATAAAATAGGCAATGAAATAGATCTTTAGCTAAACATTTCTCCTAGGATTGTCAATCGATTAAGCATTTTAGTTGAATCAATGTTATGCCAGTTAAGTATTTGTCAATATTTACTGAGAAAAGCCTCTAGATTAAATTGCACAAATGGTAAGAAAAGCTCTACAGAATTTAAAAGGAATTAAAATAAATGTATAAAAAATTATGAATGGGAATAGAACATTACATTTCTGTACATCTGACATGAAAGTCGTATTTGGATATAAAAGGACACATTTGCCTTTGTTAATCTTGACATGGTTAGTAGAGCATCATGGGAAACCTCCTTCGCGCACTAATATCAAACAGGCGCATAAACCCTAACAAGATGACCGTTTACCCTGAACCAGCACTATGGAAAGTTTATGTATGTACGATAAATATTTTATTGTATCCAACTGTCTGGAGAGGGTACTTTTGCATTATTCAAAACCAAACCTGATTTAAGGAAATCAATGCAGTGTGTCGTTTATTTATTTATTTTTAGGAAGCCAGAGGTTGAATGCTGCCAGGCTGTCTCCTGGACAACCTCAGGTCTGATGGGTCTGATGCCACAGGGACACAATTTAAAAGAACAACCGAATGCCCCTGTCAGCTCACAATGAATCAATAGACAAGAGTTTTACTACGATTTAATGGCCTGGGAAATTTTTTTTTGGGGTTAATGAAAATGATTATGGATCTTATGTCAGCTAGAGATCATAACATTTCACTCCATCTGAAATAGGTAGTTTTCTTTGATTGTCAGTATCCTTTGGGTATGTTCTATATATATATATATATATGCACTATATTGCCAAAAGTATTGGGACACCCTTCCAAATCATTGAATTCAAGTGTTCCAATCACTTCCATGGCCACAGGTCAAGCACCTAGGCATGCAGACGCTTCTGCAAACATTTATGATAGAATGGGTCGCTCTCAGGAGCTCAGTGAATTCAAGCGTGGTACCGTGATAGGTTGCCACCTGTGCAATAAGTCCATTTGTGAAATTTCCTCACTACTAAATATTCCACGGTCAACTGTTAGTGGTATTATAACTAAGTGGAAGAAATTGGGAACAACATCAACAGCCATGTGAAATCACAGAGCGGGGTCAGCGTACAGTCAGGCCCACAGTACGCAGAAGTTGCCAACTTTCTGCAGAGTCAATAGCTACAGACCTCAAAACTTTTTGTGGCCTTCAGATTAGCTCAAGAACAGTGCATAAAGAGCTTCATGAAATGGGTTTCCATGGCCGAGCAGCTGCATCCAAGCCTTACATCACCAAATGCAATGCAAAGTGTCGGATACAGTGGTGTAAAGCACGCCGCCTCTGGACTCTAGAGCAGTGGAGATGTGTTCTCTGGAGTGAAGAATCACACTTCTCTGTCTGGCAATCCGATGGACGAGTGTAAAGTTTAGTGGAGGGGGGATTATGGTGCCAGGTTGTTTTTCAGGGGTTGGGCGTGGCCCCTTAGTTCCAGTGAAAGGAACTCTTAATGCTTCAGCATACCTAGACATTTTGGACAATTTCATGCTCCCAACTTTGTGGGAACAGTTTAGGGATGGTCCCTTCCTGTTCCAACATGACACCAGTACACAAAACAATGTCCATAAAGACATGGATGAACGCGTTTGGTGTGGAGGAACTTGACTGGCCTGCACAGAGTCCTGACCTCAACCCGATAGAACACCTTTGGGATGAATTAGAGCGGAGACTGCGAGCCAGGCCTTCTCGTCCAACATCAGTGCCTGACCTCACAAATGCACTTCTAGAAGAATGCTTAAAAATACCCATAAACACACTCCTAAACCTTGTGGAAAGCCTTCCCAGAAGATATGAAGCTGTCATAGCTGCAAAGGGCCAACTCTATATTAAACTCTACGGATTAAGAATGGGATGTCATTTAAAGTTAATGTGCATGTAAAGGCAGGCATCCCAAAACTTTTGGCAATACAGTGTACATATAATACTATTTATTTTAAATAAATTCATACCACCGTGATGGTGTATTTTGCATTGCTAGGTCCACTCACATTTCTTTTGAAAATATAAAATGTGTCACAAAAGAGGGAAGGCAATGAATTATTGAGTCAGACTGATAACTTAACCTCTGCAGGTCGTCAGAACAATACACTTATCATACCACGTCCTTCTTTCAAATGACCTACACCTTTTTAAATTACCCCTGTGCAGACTCGGGCCATCTCTTGTAAACTCCTCTTCACTGTACAAGGGGAATTTTTTAAAATTTTTTATTTCGTATCATTTAAAATGTTCAGGACTGTTTTGATAGAGCTGAAGTGAGAAATGTCAGTGCTCCTGCCCATGGCCTGTGCTTCTCCTCAGCTTACTATTGATTTGAAAGAAAATTGACATGCAGTTTTGTCATTATTTGCCGTTTAGGATTTTTATATTACTGTTTGGGTACAAATTTGTTTGGGCTCTCAGGCGTGACGGACATTTTTAATGAGAACAGAAATATAACTGGAGTCAGAGGAAAAGGAAACTGATAAAATGTCTTTTGTTTGGAATTACTGAAGTAGAACCCAATTCTTTCTCAGTGTCTTTCACCCTCTCTCTGCATTTTACTCCTCCTCTCTCTCATTGATGAGAGTAGGAGCTTGAGTTAATGAGTTAACCGGTAGAGATTGTAGTATATTGTTTATACCATGTTGGGATATTTTTTTTTTAAAACCCACCACCGAGCAGAAAACTACAGCCTACTCTTCAAAAGTCACTAACATTTTTTTAAATGATTTAAATGTATATTATATAATGAATATTGTCATATGTTAATGTAATGTTATATATTAAAATCATGATGTATTAAATATATATTTTGTATTCAATAGAAAAAAAAAATATATAAAAATGATGTAATTCTTATTATTTTATTAGTTTTGTAGAATTTAATTTGATTTTATTTTTCTCTAATAATCTAGAGACTTTAATACGGCTATTGTTCCGCTCGGCTCTACTTTTCTTTTCCAGCATCTTGAACTCTGTTCCCAACGCTTAGCTGATCCGTTGAATGAACAGATAGCGTTTGGGATTAGCAAACCTCCTCTTAAGTGATATTAATGTCTCGTGGTCATTCGCCAGTGGACCTTGTGAAAAGCAATGAAAGCTTTTGGGTAAATATGACTGCCAAACACATTAGCATTCTCTCCGGCAATTTCTTCCTACCAACGCCCTAACATCCCCCTCCCCCGCCCAAACTACACCTACCCCTTCCCTTGTTATAGATTGTGACCGGCGGTAAGAAATGCATTATTCATATAGGCAATGTCGTCCGTTGATGGATGGCTGTTTGAGAGGCCTGTCCGTTAAATAAATCAACAAATAAAAATGCTAATTCTCACATTTCTAGAGGGAGCCTTGCCAAAGTCCCACCCCATCAGCCATCCACCCTCAGTGTAAGCTCTCTTTCTCTTTCCCTCTGATGCAAATATGCAAAAGAATTGTCGGATGGCAATCGATTGTCATTCGCCAAAATGCCAAAATGAGATTCCCGGATTGGACATTACTATCATTGTCATAGGACTGGATGTAAACGAAACCTAGATTCAAGTTTCAGGCTTAAAAGCAAAAGGACTTTAAGCAGCTTGATCCATTATGATGTCATGAAATATTTGTAACAATTTTTTATTCTGAGTGAATATATGAAGTTGCAAAGTCTGACATTCAGTGAGCAGGTCTCTTTCTCAAACAGTCTTGTAACTCAGTGTAATCGCTAGCAAATGAAACATACCTGACAGATAAAGTGCAAATGCTTTTTGCTTTTGTTAGTTATGATCATAATTCTTGTTACATAATATTTATTGCAAAGTAATTTCATTAACAAATCTCCATGTATACAAAATAACAGCAACATCAAAGACTTCTTGATTATGTATGTATTACTGGAATATGATTTGACAGGTTTAACAGAGCAAAAACTATGAATGAGTCAACACTAATGGTTTTATACTGTTGCTGATTCTGTGTTCAAGAACTGGAAATATGCAATGAAGTTACTTCACACTAGGGTTGAATCCGGAAGTATCATGAGGGTGGCCACAATGAAGAGCAGGGAAGAGACCTGCTCTTTTCCAAAACCTAGTGAGCCACCTGCTTAGGCAGTATTTTAAGGCAACATTTTGCAAAAGGTGAACCTGGGGCCTGATTAACGAAAATCTTCTTAAGAACGAAGTTAAGAAAATTCTTAAGATAAATTCTAAGAAGTTCGTAAGAGAGTGCAATTCTTGAAAAATTCTTGTCTACGGGTCGCGATAATTCACAGATCGGGTCGGCCAAGTAATAAAAAAATTACATTCCAATCAATCACGGGTGGATGAGAGATGAATCATTGTGTTTGTTTGATAAAGACATTTTGCGAACCCTGTGAGCATTTCTTCATGCGCTTTCAAAACAATCCCCCATGTACTGACAGGCTCATTAAATATGCAAATCTTATCCAATCCTAGCCATGGGCGTTTACTTCCAAGTCTTCAGTGCGGCACGCCCATCAAAACCGAGTGTGTCTTGAAAGAGCCTCAAAACCAGGGCAGAAAATAGCCTATTACTTATTCATTATGATGTTTTTGAATGTAAAAACCACGCCAACGTCATAAGTTGACCTCAGACAACAGTATAAAAGCACTCAAAAAGCCAGTTCATGACCCCTTTAATGTCCTTGTTGAGCTCGTAATTACAGCTTGTGAAATGAGAATATTCTGAGACCTCAAACTTGTACCAAGTGACTGCTGCGGATTCATTTAGGCTTTGCCATAAAAATTCATAATTCCCAGTCCGAGGACATGAACAGCTTTGAATTGAATGTCACGTATTGTCATCTCGAGATTACGGTTCTTACAACATGGTGTGAATGCAGCAGTTTTGGACTGTCGCTAAAACTCCGGTTATAATCAGTGACGCTGTCTACACAGTACAATACATCTGTTAGTTATGATAAAATCATTCATGAGAGTGCAGAAATCGAGTTGCAATGACAAGATCGCTGCATTCACGCTCTCCGCAGACACGCCCCTTCCATTGGAGTGTTGAAATCAGAGCGCTAAAATCACAGTCATGGCCTTTTATTTCTCCATCAAACTCCACTGGATTAATTTGTGAGTTGAGTCTGCTGTGTTTTGTGTTGTATGCTGACCATTCTCTTATGAAGAATCTCTCATATAGGCAGTAGACGGAAAGCTATAGTTTTTTTTTCTGATGGCAGTAGGCAGAACAGCCAGTATAGCGCAGCATATGTAGGTTTGTTAATGGTGAATGTTCACTGCCTCTAGAGTCCAGGGTCAGAGCCGTAACAATGGTTAACAAACTGCAGTGGGTCCAGGTGGTCTGTCTAAGGACTGGCTTCTCAGAGGTCTTCGTAAAGTGTGAAGTGAGATCAACTGGCCCGTAGTCCTTAGGGAACCGGGGGTTTCCGATCTTTGGCAGTGGAACAATGCAGGATGTCTTCCAGAGCTAGGGCACCTTCATCAGTCCCAGCGTGAGGGAGAACAGGTGCTCAGGAACCCCACCGAGCTGGCTGTGTGAACATGTGTTCAACACTCTGGGGATCAATCCGTCAGCCTCAAAACTCATCTTTACCTGTGCAGAGATTCACCAGTTTGCTCAATCCTTACCTGGTCGACTGAAATAGACATTATAGAAGGGGGGGAGTAGGTATAATTTTAGGTTTTAAAGGCATAGTTCACCTGAAAGTATTGACACCTTATGTTGTTTCAAACCTGTAAGATTTGAAATATTCTTTCAGTATTTTTTTTCAATATTGTGATCCATGTAAGAATGTTTGTTTCCACTCAAAAATAACAAAAAAGGACCATAAAGGTGCTGTCACATTTACTGTTGTTTGGCAAATTCGCATGGGCGAAATCCAGTTATTTCAATAGAAATGCTTGTGTGTTTTACGTGAGGGCGAAAGATGGTGTGTTGAGCTGTTTGGTTTCAAAGCAACTAGATGCATCACTACACTATTGACAATGGAACTTTTTACCTTGAGAAATTTTACTGAAATGTTATTAATGTGACTGCATTCACTATATTTCTCTGTAGTCATACGGGAACTTTTGTGAAAAACAGGCTGAAATATTAATTCAAAATTCGTTTTTTTATGCGCTTCGAGGCACTTCTGGTATGATGTCAGTAATGATCAGCTGTGACACCTGAGAACCAATGATGTTTGATCTCAAATTAGGTGTGACACGTCTTGACGTACCATATTTGAATGCTAGAATATGTTTTTGGGTGATCTCAAAACTCTCAAAACACATTGGGTTTCTTTCTTCAGTTGAACACAAAAGAAGATATTTTAAAGAATGTTGGTAAAGTTGACAGTAGCCATTGACTTCCATAGTATTTTTTTTCCTACTATAGAAGTCAATGGCTACCGTTGATTACCAACATTCTTTAAAATAGCTTCTTTTGCGTTCATCGGAAGAAAGAAACCCATAAAGGTTTGGAACAATCAATGTGTTGCCAAGCTTTAAATTCTTTAAAGGGGTGGTAAACCACGATTTCACTTTTCTAACTTTAGCTAGTGTGTAATGTTGCTGTTTGAACGTTGTAACTTTGCAGATGTTGTTTATGCTCAAAGTTGAAAGCAAAGGGAGATATTTGCTTTTAAAGAAATCAATTTCTAAGGACTACAGCATACGGCCGCTAGGGACTACTAGACATTCCTCCAGGGTTGCTGACATTACCAGCCCCAATATTTACATAAACCCCTCCTCCGAGAATATGAAATAAGGGGGGGCGAGGCCATTTTGTATCGCCGCGGGGAATAGTTGTTGTGGTAGGTAAGTTAGTAGGCTGGAGTGTTGTTGCTGCAATGCCGAGGAAACGCTGTTATTTTCATCCCGACTGCAGGTCCACTTTGTTCAGCCTTCCTAGGGACGGGGGTGCGTTGCAGTGCGTTTAACATACAACATGTTATATTCATGTGTGTATGAAACAGAGGGGAACAGGTCGCATTTGCAGCAGATATATGCTGCCCATCATAAATCAAAGCACGAGACAGACAGGGGTCGGAGGAGAAGACCAGAAAAAGTGACATAATGGACAATATTCGTCTGTATTTGCAATACACGGTTCAGCTGCGCGAGACAAACACTGCCAGTGTGAATGCACACCAGGCGCGCGCGGCTCACGCTAAACATTTCACGGAGGAAAGCTTCCACAATCTTTGCGAGTTCAATGCAGGATTCTTACAACGGCTTGTCCTGAAAGATGGATTTAAAAACAGAAGCTGTTTACGGTCCACAACCTGTAAGTATGATTTATTTTTCGTCGATGTGTTTTCCTGTAATAGTTCGTATTGTTAATTGTACGTTGTAGCAAGGAAGTACACAGATGACAACGCTCATTTGGCTCTGCAAACCAGTTTGTTAAATGCTCATTCATACTTAACGTTATCCGACAAACACCTAACGTTACAAACTTTTTAAAATCTCAACAGCGAACTTGGCATTAGTGTAAATTATTCTTTGATTAGAGCTTTTATGTATTGTTTATCTACAGGCATGCTAAACATGGTTCTGTGTTTGATTTGGATACTATAGTAAAGCCAATGTTTAGTGTTCGTTCTTGCGACTATATCTTTGGCTATAATCGTTCTAAAAATACAAAAGTAACGGTGCCATTCATTAGCGATCACTAGATCTGCAGTCTTTACTCTTGAGGACTGAACAGGTTCCGCTTGATCATCTTCACTAAAATTGTCTGGGTCTGATTCGGGCTCAAATTGGTATGTCTTTATTGACGCCATTGTTTCTAATACTACCCAAAGCACAGGCTATCGGTAAAGGTAAGGGGCGTGACGTTTCCGACAAACGTGCACTAGTTGGTTAGCGAATCACAACACACTGGGCCAGCTAACCAATCTGAGCCCATTGCATATTTTTGAGGGACCAGCTTCATAGAACCTGGAAACTATCAGAGCGTTTTTACAAGGAGGGACAGAGCAGTGTAGAATAAAGGTAAAATGTATGAAAAATAATGCAATTTTTTAAAAACGAAGCATGACCACATGTTACAGTGCACCCCACAAACACAATCAAGCCTTCGAAAGAATGTTTTACCACCCCTTTAAATGTACCTTTCTGTGAAAACATTTTCAGGTGTAGTTGGCCGATACTTTTATGATTTCAGACCCAAGAAGTGTCAGACACTAAAGAAATAGTGGTGACACTGAGAAACATGCTATCCACTATCATGGCCATGAAGCAAATACTGCTTTCATATGTCAGAGGCACTCTGTGGATGGCACCGTTTTCTGCCTCTCATAGAAGCCGAGATCCCTTTCACGCACACACACACACATCTGTATGAATACCCACTCATCCCTTCTGCTGCATGGATGCAAATCAATGCTGTTTAGAATGAGCAGTGAATTATGTTAGCAGCATCAGTGGAGCGTGCTTTAAGAATTCATGTTTTATATCTGAAATGTGCACGTCTGTACTCGATGAATAATTTATTAAGCACCTCGACTGAGGGGTTGAATCTTTATTAGCTTAATCTTTGTTTATTTATTCTTTTATTTATTTATCTTCTCGCTCAGCTCTCGTAGTTTTCCTTCCAAACTAGAGGGAAAAAAATGAGCTGGCTTGTTCTTCATATCCACCCTAAGGCCACATGTTTCAAAGCCTGTGAACTCCGTTGTGTAGTCAAATGCAACAATGTGGTTTTTATGTCGGGGAATCTGAAGCATTCTGAGCAGTATTTAAATGATCATGTTTTTTAGTTTTTTTTATAAATAAAAAAATGTAATCCCACTTGTCCATTTCTGTTCTGGTGTATAAAATAATTGTGGCATTTCCCTCATTGTTAGGTGGGATGACTCTTTGATGGAGCTGTTGGACATTTTTAGCCCTGTATCCAATCCAGAGAGGTACCGAATCAACCCCTCGTCCCGGAAGAGTTTCATCGCCCCTCTGTCCTCTCAGAAGACCCTTTTCTCTCCTCTAGGCCCCAGTCGGTCCTCTTTGCAAGACCTGGAGGAGAGCGAGATCTTAGAAGACATCTTTTTCATCTGTTGAAGGGTTGTAATGGCGACTCAAGGTTTTTGTTTGGAATATAAGAACGATCATTTATTCATGTGCTCTTAATTCTGCCGTTTTAGTGTCTTGAAATAACGGTCTTAATTTTTTTTTTTTTTTTACATATTCAAGTGTTATTTCTGCCTTAATAAAACGTTTATTAATAAATGGTGGTGTTTATTCCATCACAGATGGTTGGGCAACAGCTCCATAAAAGTCTAGAGGCTTTTCAAGGCAACGTATGTTTAAAGATTCCTAAGGACAGTTGCTGCAATCTGTAATGTGCAATCCTACTATCGTGATGAAATGAGACATTTCCATGAGAGCGACTAGTCAATAAGATGCATTTCCCACAAAATCATGAGTCATCAAACTTTCTGCATATATTAACAAATTAATATTTCTTTTTTTTTTATGTGTCCCCCTCACTTTCCCAATATAACGCAGCGTATATGCTTTGATACTTCAAACTAGATCTGGGTATATGCACCGGTATATGCAATGGGATTCAGCCAAGCATCGCTCCAGGGCTATTGGTCTAATTTGATCTTAAGTGTTGTAAAGAAAGTTTCAGAGAGAGGCGCCTGTGTGTGTGTGTGTGTGTGTGTGCGTGCGTGCGTGCGCGCATGCAAACCCTCCGCCTTTTGAAGTGGTTTCAGAGTACCTCAGTCGTGCCACAAATCCATAAAAAGAGAGAAAGAGATAAAAACAACTTATAAAAAGGCTTGTATAGACATACAGCAGGAAATGGGACAAGCATAATGCTGCTTTATTCTACACTGTGCTTTATTACTGGGCTTAAGCGGAAACGCGTCATTCAGTAAAATTACAAAAGAGAGTCTAGGGACCAGAGAAAAGTGTTGAGAACAGGGCAGGAGCTGCGGCAGCACTCCGACTGCTAGTACAGCTCAATCTCATTGTGATAGGCGTGGCAAAAATCCACAGATACCACCCAGCACGCTCACCTGTGCTCAAAATGTCAGAATTGTTTAGTTTTTTTACCCCATTTTACTGCATTGTTTCTGTAAGTTCAGACTGTTTCTGATGAGTTGAAGACAGTGCTAATGAAGAAAGGCTATAAAACAAGAGTTGCTGAGAGTCTGATGGATTAGTGCAGATTTTCTTCCTTTTTTTTCTTTTTTCTCCAGTGTTTGAAAAAGCAGTGAAGCAAATCGGAGTTCTGACAGACGCATGGAATGGCAGAACAGAGGAAAACAGCAGACAGTCACAGTTCTAACAGGTGCAGCAAAAAACTTTGACACCAGTCCTTCATGAGTTCTACATTCTCCATAAAGGTTTACCCTGATTCTGCCAGTTGCATTGTTCCATTGTGTCTCACAATACAAACACATGTAAAAAATATATTTTTTAAAAAGCATCGTTTAAAATGACAAACAAATGATATCCGGTGTGGTTACAAACATAAAAAAATACAACCATTGAAAAGATAAAAAATACATATATTAGTTTTTCCGAATGAAACGATAAATAAATAAATGACATTTGAATAAATGAACAAATAAATACGCATGTTGGCAGCAGTTCTGCTAAAATGTTAGGATGGATTGGCTCTTCTTACGTTCCGTGATTAAATACCTTCGCCATAATGCATCTCTAAGGACTAGAGTTTACCTGCTTTAATCCAGTGTTTCGCTTTTTGTCTTTAAATGTCATTTTCTTAGTCATCCAGTCCTTCTAGATAGAAGTAAAAGATTATAAAATATGCAATGCAAACCTATATACAGAGGAACAGAGCAAAAAAGAGAGAAAAACATTTACAGTATATTCAGCAGTTCATGTATATACTAATATATATTTATAATAAAATTTCTGTTCTGTCCTGTTGGTTTTGTCAACTCTACACTTCCAGATTGCTATGTAAACAGTTGCAGCTGAAACGGTTAACACGGAGGGAGCTGATGAGCACGAGACAGAAGACAGAAAGGGAGAGAAAGACAGGTGACACTGAAATGCATTGCAAACGATCTTTGAATACCTGAATGATCATGTGTCGGAAAGATCTAGAAGGCAAAATGCAACATTCTCGGAACCCGAAACTGAATTCCCCTTCGAAATGAGGTGAACTGACTACTGCTTTACCCCAATACCCCCCCACTACTGTACAGACAAATTAACCAGCTCTGGAATGATCATATATTTACAATAGTGCCATCTTGTATAATAGAGCAGTTGCAAAGCATAAGGAGAAAAAAACTTCCCGCCAATAAGTCAGAACTCCGAAGCTGCGCATAAATACGCAATTTGATGCGGATTCTGATGATACTTGTGCAAAACGTACATAATGCCCACTTCATTGTAACCGTAAGCAGAACGTCGAGTGGGTGTATGTCTATCTGTAAATGGCGGTGTCAAGCTGCACAACACAAGTTTGTCATCATGTCAACAAATATTTGAAGGCTTTGCTGTTAGCTGTAGCTATAGTAGTTGTCTTTTTTGTTTCTTTTTCTTTCTTTTATTTTATTAAGAAGTCGAGTGTTTCCGTTGTTTTGACATCATCATAATAATGAATGGCTGCTAGCGGTGTCATAGCACAGTGCTGCCAGGTGCACGGACGCACTGCTGACGATCCGACGGCGCGTGTTCCGAAAACCGAAAAAGCCAGCGCTCGGTTCGAGTGAATAACGTCGTTTGTTCGCGAATGTTTGCTGAGGCGGGAGGCAGATATGTCCGTATTCTGTACTATTTCGTAACGATCCTGATTCTCTTTAAACTCTCAAACGAGAGGAGGCCTTTTTGCATTTGTAAGTAGCATATACACATATATACACAAACTGAATCAGTTTTCTTTCCCTTGTGTGTGTGTGTGTGTGTGTGTGTGTGTTGGCGGATGCGGAACGTTATATCGGATCGCGAGGAATGCCTGCAGATTGCAGCTGCCGATTTGAGATTCTTCCCAGTGGTAAAAGTCCAAAGCAGAGCAGAGGTTTCAAACTCCAGCTTAAATCTACAAAAAATTACAGCTCTACATATTGAATAGCCGGTTTCTATATATACACACATAGAAAATATATGCATATAAATACATATATGGGTTTTGGGATTAATATCGTATGTATCCATATATATGCTGTACAAGTGCATAAATATGAATACATATTGCTATAGCCGTCTGCTATGCATATACATATCGTATGTACGTTATATATAAACAGGATTGTTTATCTCAAACCTCTTTAAGATGGTCTCTTAACTACAAGGTCAGGACATAAGATAGAAAAGGTAAGGCTGCATTATGGAACAACCCTTCCCATGCACCCTTTCTCTCACCACAGAGAAAAACTAGAAGAGAAATAAAAATAAATATTCTTCATTTTGAGCAGTAATTGTAAACTAGCGAAGTGAACGGCCTCGACGGACCATCGGAAATAGTTCTGCCAGTATTCAAAAGCATATCAGCAATCTATATGTATGCATTTATGCATATAGTCATATATGTTCTTTTTATACATATATCTTTTTTAAATACAACTCTAACCGATTGGCACAGCAAGAGATGCAGTGGTCCGATTATGTTACAGGTATGAGTCTTTTTTTTTCTTTTTTTTTCTCTTCTTTTTTTTTCATTTCATTTGTGATAAAAAGGTTTGGTCATTTGGTCCCTACACAACTAAGGAATGACAGGTAAGTCTCCCAGCGGACGGGGGCTGCGGTTTGTGGCAGCCGTTGCCCCTGGAAACGGACAGGCACTCCAAGAAAAAAAGTTGGCCATCTCGAGTCGAAGCAAGTTCGTGTCCTGAATTGTCACATCCTTCCAAAAAGTTCTGTCTTTCAAGTTTTTTTTTGTTTTTGTTCTTTTTTAATCCATTTTGTTGGTTTCTAAAACAGTTCTTTAAAAAGTTTTCCCAAAGACGTGTTCAATATTACATGATTTCCATCTAAAAGTCTATCTTCATTTTAAAAAGTGTTTTTTTTTCTCTTCCATACTACTTATTCGTAGATTCAGGGCCTTCTGAGGGCTTACATTGTTTTTCTTTTTTTAAATATATATATATATATATATATTTTTGTGTTGGTCTTCAGTAATGTGTCCTGTGGTCCTGCAAAATAAGGGCTCGGGGGGTTCAGAGAAGGGAGTACGGTATGGTCCAGTTACACCGCGGCTCCCCTGAGTTAAACACTGAAGTCCAAAAAGGTCCATTGAGCCTGGTGGTGGTGGTGGTGGTATATCACGTGGCTACGTCCTCCTCATATCCTGCTTCAGCTGTACTGTATCCCCAGCCCTGATGATCTTGATCTGTTGTGTTTTCAAATACATTTGGCATGTTATCAACATGTGTTCCAGCTCTACAAAACCTAGGAAGCAAACACAAAAAGAACAGAAGCATTTAAAGTCGGCACGAAATGAAAATTCACCTCCTCTATCCTGAATGCAATTCATCCACATACGTTTCTTAAAAAAAAAAAAAATTGAGCCCATAGAGGTTCATCAAATGATCATAACTGGACCTTCCAGTAAAAACATCAGAGTTCTCTCTGGTGATGTATGCTTAAACTCGTACACACCCGCAACATCCCAAAATCCAATCAACGGCTGATTGACAGAACCAAGTCCTGTCCTAAGACCATACGCTCATATGCATCTCACAATATGGAAGAAAAGATCTGTTGCTACTTCCGTTTCATTGCCGCTTTGAAGACCACTTCTTGTGGCTTTTAGTCCATGTCTATTAACATTAACTATTTTGAAGCCCAAAGTATACCAGCCGTGTGGCGTAATTTTTGCCATCAGGAGGGTTCATGCCGTGTCCACGTGCAGCCCAATTTTTGAGAACGCGCGAACAGTGCATGTGCAAGAAAGACAGAAGAGTCACAACAATTGTACTGCACATGTGTCGAACTCAGCCATCCGCGCTCATCCGCGGTTGAGTATACTTTGAAAGCTGTGCGGACACGACTACGCGCAAGACGCGTTCGGATCTGTTGACACCAACAGACTTTTTTCAGGAACTTCGGGAGGCAATTGGAGCTTTAAAGGGGTCATGAACTGGCTTTTTATTTTTATACTGTTGTCTGAGGTCAACTTATGACGTTTGCGTGGTTTTTACATTCAGAAACATCATAATGAATAAGTAATAGGCTATTTTCTGCCATGGTTTTGAGGCTCTCTGAAAAACGCTTGGTTTTGATGGGCGTGCCGCACTGAAGACATAAACGCCCATGACTAGGATTGGATAAGATTTGCATATTTAATGAGTTTCTGCTCCCCCGTCAGTACACGTGAGGAATTGTTTTGAAAGCGTCTGGGTAATCGCTCACAGGACTCGCAAAATATCTTTATCAAACAATGATTCATCTCTCATCCACCTGCGATTGATTGGAATCTTATTTCTGTATCATTTCGCCTGATCATCAGTGAATATAACCGCAAACCGTACACGCGCGCGTGTGTTATTTCACTATAGACCGCCTGAAAAACACATAGTCCCGGGACTTTGGGCTTTGCGAGGTGGCGTTACAAGTCCTAGTCTGATCACGAATGAACCAATAACACCTTCTCCAGCCTGTGACCGCGTGCTAAGGTATGTAATCAATAGATATCAAACGATTTGTAACAATGCAATACTAATACATATAAAAACATGTTTTACTCACATAAGTGTGTTGCACCGTTCCTGTCGGATCCAATATAGAAGGCACAGCATTGTGTTTTAATCTCAATATGTTTGCAAATCCAGTCTTGATTCTTTTACAATCGATTCTGCGGTGAAATGAAGCGAACAAACGCGCAATGTCTTACGCACGTGAGCTGGAAACGGCATGTTTATTGCTTGGTAGCGCGATCCGTTTAGCTCCACAAGTCAGTGGGCGGGCTTGAGGCTGTGCTTATGCATCCTATTACGTCAATGGTCGACATATTTTGAGAGCTCTCGTTTTCTGGGCCTGGTGTCAATAAAAGCTTTTCTTTGACTAACAAGGACGTTTTCAGACCTGAAACTTACAGGATATTCTTATATCACGATTAACTTGTATATACCAAAGGCTCAAAGGAAAGTTAATTTCTCAATTCATCACCCCTTTAACTTTAATTTCTACATTTCCATAACTAATCCATGACTGATTAGGCAGGAACAGTCTATGGGCAGGACCTTGATATCGCAGCTCCACTTCGCACTCACTAGGCTCCAAGTTGCTACTGCGCAGACTCGAGACTCATTATGTCAGCGGCATATTTGGACACTGGCGGCTTCACTTACTACAACGGAAGAGAGTGAAGGTGTGTCGTCCATTTTTCAAAAATGTCAACATCTTGTTCACAAGGACATATATACACATTTTTGTATAATCACATCATGATTTGAATTAAGAGCTACTAAACTAAGGCTATTACAAAAAAATTAAACCTTTGGTACATCCATAACTTCTTGTTTGTTCAAACCATTTGATGGGGCCTTTATCCACTGCAAAAAAATCATTTTCTTAATTGTTGCTTTTTTCATTCTTTTAAGGATGTTTAGATATTTTTACTGTAGAACAAGACAAAACCAGTGATTAGCTAAATGATTTTGGCTGTCTGGAAGAGTTTTAATGTATCAGGTCAGTGCTGAGATGTGCAGGAGCCGTGCTGTGTCGTCTACAGAGGCGGAGATGGCTCACTAGCTTTGTAAGTAGGTAATAACTTGGCCCAGTAAAAGGCATCAGCGGGGTAAATTAATGACACAGCATTGATTTTCCATCTTCATTTAGATGAGGAGATGTGAGATGATATGAGCAACATGGAGATGACTAATCTTTCCCCCTCTGCCACGGTCCTTTTTAATATCATATGCTGTTATACTGCAGGCTTAAAGTCAACATGAAACTACATATCGGTAAGAAAAAAGACTATTTTATTATTTACTGAATTGTGCAGAGCAAGTACAGTGTACAAATCGGTCTTTTGAGTTAATTCTTTTCAAATGAAGCAGTTCAGTTTTGACGGAACCATTTTTTTCACTTGTATAGTATGTGTGTGTCTTTGGCTCCAAGGTGATTTGGCTGACCTGTCGTTCCCTGTGCGCAGCGGCAACCTACACCCCCAGGGTCAGGGGTGGCGGGGGGAGGGACGGGGCTAATATGGGCGGTTGGCATCCTTTGGCCTCTTCAGCTGCACTTTGAGTCTCTTCATGCCGATCTGAAAGCCGTTCATGGACTGGATGGCGGCCTGGGCGCTGCCCGGGTTATCAAAGCTCACAAAGCCTGGAGAATGAAGGGAGAAAGATGGAGACAGAGAGGGCGACAGGTTAGAACCACATGGATGAGAAGGTAATGCAATGGACAGATGGACGTTATAAAGGATTGAGGGAAGGTGGAGTCGGAAGGGGTGTGAGAAACGGGTCACGAAGAGGCCAGAAATGATTTGATGATAAAGAATGAGGTGAACGTGAAATGAAGGGAGGGAAAGGGTATCAAACAAGTTTACTTAAGTCATTGTGACACATATTTACCAGATACATGTTTAACATTCAACATATATGCACAATCAAGTCAATCAATACAATACAACAGCATACATTTGATACACAATAATCAGAAGCACAGAGAACATGCAAAACCTAACACAATATCCGGTCACTCCTAGAATTAGCGAGAAGTTAGCCAGGAGTCCTTTTTAACTCTTTCCCCGCCAGTGTTTTTAAAAAAAGTTGCCAGCCACGGCCAGCATTTTTTACATTTTCACAAAAATGTTGTGGCCTACAGAATATTTAGTTTGAATATCTGAACATACAATATATCAAAAGAAAGAACAGAGCCGCTGCTTGAAAGTTTCATTAAAAAAGCAAATGTTTTAACAAAAAGCTGAGAAAATTGAGTTTTAGTCAAAAACTATGTCCGGATCGGATTCAGAAGGATGATCAAAACATAGATTGAGTACATCAAGTCCATCAACACCCCCAAAGCTTGCACAGTCCTAGACTTTTTCCTGGGTCGACATTACAATTGGTAACGTTAGGAAGTTTTGATTTATATGCGTTTTAATGTTTGATGATTGCAGTAGCTTACATGTGTGTAAGCAATGCTTCTATCAATTGTTTCCGTTTCTTTTTCGCCTGTGTTTTGATTCGGAGATTCTGTACTCTTTCAGAAGATGCGTAATAGCGCCCCTACTGTATAACAGTGGAAACATGGATTGCTGGAAAATTCCATCAATGGCAGGGAAAGAGTTAATAACAAGCAAAATACAGAAAATTGCAAATAATTGACCTGCTAGTGTTCAGATAGCTTAATGTATCATAAAACACCAAAATTTGAAAAAAAAACTGGATGTATCCCATGCTGGGAAATAGCTGAGTACAAAAGCCTAACTTGACTACATTACAAGACTACATTTTTAGTAGCGCAAAAGTAGTTTGGCATAGTTTTTCCAGTCATACGTTTTTCAAAATGTCTGTTAGCTTGGCCATCTGTTGCTAATGAATAATTATTAATCACTAATATATAATTTATTATAATATATTTAGTAATTTATTATAATATTATATAATTATTTTTCTTTTTGGGAGAATGGTCTAAAATATTGATTACATCAACATAATGTCTCATAAAAATGGCAAATACATTTAAATGAAAACTGTATTTCTACTATGCAAGCAACCATGTCATAAGCTGTTTTTAATTGATATACTGCTTGCTGTGTTGATATATTCCCTTTTAAGCAGAAAGTCTATGCGAGACAAATCACATTTTATAGGACAGAATCTCTGTAGTGAAAGATGAATATGTTAATATTTTTTTCAAAGTTTGCTAGCATATTGATAGTGTTGAAGCCAACAAACATGGACTAAAAACCACAAAAAGCTTTGATTTCATGGGGTATTTATGAAATGTCCCTTTTATCAAATTTCATGTTTTCATGCTATTTGTTTTTTTAATTTGTAAGTAGCTACTTAAAAAGGTAGCTTGAATTATGACAAAAATGCATTATTTATTATTATGTATTATATAGGTTTTAAATAAAGTGTAAATCAGCTTCAATCTGTTCTTGAGGTCTTAGCAATGACAGCCAAACTCTGCCGGTTAACACATGTACATTTCATCGCAAATTATTTCCTTTCATTTTCTCATCTATTTTCTCACTCTGTCTGGAGGTATTGTGACCGTTTCAGCTGGCTCAGCATTTCAAATCGTCACGTGCGAGTCTCTGAAACACCTCCTGCTAACTGCGTTTATATTAAGTTGAAATCGAATAGCGTTGTGTTTGTTCATGCATGGGATGCCTCTGATAAGTCAAGGAGCCAGTGAAGCTGCAGATAGCGCTAATTAAAATATAGAGGTTCACATTAGTCACAAGCGGGACACACGAACACGCTTCTGCAGTTCCCCCGTACAGCCTTGTGTCCCGTGCTGATTAAAGACATAAAGATGCTACACTACATCCTCTTCTTTTTTCCCTTTAATTTTCCATTCATTCGTTTTTTTCTGTCTTAAGCCAGGTGCACACCGTGGGATTTTTTTTCCCCCTGTCCTCTACGATTGTTGCTTGACACTTCAGTGTCATTTTAGGTGTAAAATATATATATTAGCTACTACTTTGCTTGTGTCACCAGTTTGCACAAAACGCAAAACTGCACAAACCCAATTGTAATAGACTGCTAAGAGTGTTTTGATATAATATGACTGAAAGGAAGATGTTTTACCATTATCCACATTTGGATGGTCAGTTCTAGAGACCCAACATTTCGGACACTAGAAGAACTTTGTTGGAAGCTAATATTCATCGTAAAGGTAATATATCGCCCTTTGATGAACATGTGCGATCTTAATTTAGCCCAGCAATCCCCAAAATGTATCTCAGATGGCGAAATAATAGCAAAAAGCACACAGTGTGCACATGGCTTTATTCGAAAGCTTCGCTGTGGTAGAGAAATGAGGTAAAAATGTTAATAGTGTGAGTAGGAATGAGAATAATCTTCACAGGTGTCTTATCATTTTTACCCACCAAAGCATTTACTTTGGTTTGTCGCCCGATCCACAAACACTTTGGAGGAGATGACATTACCGAAAGGCAGGAACATCTGCATCAGCTCGCCGTCCCCAAACTCCTGAGGGAGGTGATAAATAAACAGGTTACAGCCCTCCGGCCCTGGAGACAGAGAAAGAGAGAGAAAGACAAGGAGGATTGTGGAATACAGAAGATTAGAGAAGCGGTTAGACAGGAGAGAAAGAGAGCACAGAAAGAATAGATGGAATAGAAGGGGAATAAAGAGAGAGACGGCAAAACAAAGACACAAATGGCGAAATTAGACTTGGCTTGCCAAAGAAGAAACTATAGAAACCGTTTCTCTTTATTGAGCAGTTGCCCTGGCATTTGAAAGTAGCAATTCTCTCCTTAAGTTGAACAGATGAAACAAACAGTGTACGAAACAAATACTCTGTGCGGCATTTCCAGGTTCTTCAGGCACTCTTGAAAAAGGTGTTTTAGATTAGCTCTTCCTTCAAACTGAGCCTTAAATGACCAAAAGGTGCAGTTAAGTGTAGCTACAATTAGTTTACAAAAGATTATTGGAGATTTGAGAGAGACTTCAAATTCTCATCAGGATAAAGAAAACTCCTTGGTTTGACAAAGAAATACTTTCATGAAATCACTGCTCAGATAATGAATTTTCACATTTTTGTGACGAATTTGATCTAAGACTACCATAGACCTAGCCTGGCTGCGCCCTCCTACGTACTTCCGCTCAATTTTCATTTTCCTTCAGTACTCCGTCTGGGACTGCGGTACATTCTTAGGTTTTCTCCGTACAAATTTTTACCGGTCCAATCAGCGAACAGAGGGAGTGGCTGAGAACGATGACGTTGATGTTGTGCGCTAGTTTGAGTTGTAGTTCAGTAATGGCGGCGGAGAAAGATGCGAGCGAAGCCATTCATTCCCTTGTGGCACCGCTGCCAAATATCCAGAAGTTAAAGCCTTTCCAGCTCGCTCCGTAAGTGGTGAAGGTGTTGGCTGAAGCCCTATTCGGACGATAATTGTTTCTCGTGGGGTCGGAAGGTATTGTCATCATTTACAGGGGCTACTCAGTGATTTTATTGCCGTCCGTCTCCCACCACCTGCGCAAAAATCCCCGGCCGAATTACCTAACGTGTTATAGACAAACACCAAGGTTGTGTGGTAATTTAATTGCTGTCCGAATCTTCAAAATTCACTGTTTATATCCTTTTTGACCACTGCAGAGCCCCGTACGGGTGTGCGCTTCGCTGTAATTTGGATGCGTTTCTAGACTTGTATATCTTTAAATGCTGGCAAGTATTTACAAGAGCAATATATTTCATCACCGCTCAAAAAATATAAAGAAGAAAAGCACGTAAACATTTGAATTGTCATTATTTACGGCAGTATTTATTACTTATACCAAGCATATGACATTTTATTTAAAGCATACCATCATGTGACGGACCACGTGAGCTGCGCGTTCCCGATTACAAAGCTGTGAATAAATCACAATCGGAATGCACAAGTTTTAGGTTTTATCACTGACTTGGTGTGCACAATCTGCACAGTTATTTTTACGGATTTCCATGTGAGAAACAGGCGAACGGCGCATGTCACGAACCAAAAGTTAGCGATTGGTTATGGCAGATCCAATAGTTTTAAACTTCAACAGAGTACACGCCTTCAAGGAAGTCAACGCTTGTCAATGGAGAGTGGCCAGACTCTCTGTACAAATGAAATGTACGAAAGTCTGGTAAGACCAGGCTACCATAGACCACAGTCCACCATCCAATGGGAATAACTGCAGCATATGCTGGCTGTTTATATGCAATTTAAGAAAAAAGTGAATGAATTGCTCAATTTATTTTGCATACAAGTCTGCAATATGTCATTATACAATCAAAATGGTCAGCCAAATGTGTAATAAGTAGTGCTATTTTACTTTTATATGCATAATGTTGTGAAATGTGTTCTAGGGTGTTTTGTATACTGACTGAAATGGTGTTGCCCATAGTCTAAAAATAACCCATATGTGTCCTAACATTAACTAACATTACTTTATCTGTGCATTCAAACACATGCTGTAGAGAAGAGAAAATCTACAGTTGGCAAATCATGAACATGGCATCATGTCATTTGCATAGAAGTCATCTTTCTTACTGTAAAGTACTAGTAACTTTCACCAGCAGTGGCAGTTCTAGCTTGAATTGCATTTAGGCATGGGTGACCTGGGCTGTCCCCATGCCGAAATGTGCCACTGTTCACCAGGAGAAAAAAAAAATTGGTTTGTTGAAGTCCTGTTCTGTATAGTTTACTATAGCAGCCACTGGAGGGAGATGAAACCACAATCTTGAGTATAATATTTTATGGAGTCAGCCAAAAAGATTATTTAAGTTATTTCCTAAACTTAATGTCTGTGGATCTGTGACAGCCTGTCAATCATCAGAGACAGTAAATCACCAAGTTGTGCTGCTTAATATTTTTGTGGATACATATTTTCATGATACTTTGATGAATAGAAAGTTCAAAAGAACAGCATTTATTTGAAACAGAAATCGTATGTAACATAAATGTCATTACTGTCACTTTTGATTAATTGACTGCATCCTTGCGGAATTTTACTGACCCCAAACTTTTGAACGGTAGCATAAGCGACACATAACAATCAATAAATAAAATCTCACTTTAATAGAGCATCTATGAAAAGACAATTACGGAAAATGTCACAGAGAGTGACCACGTAGAATCTTTCACTCTTACAGGTGACATATCTGGCTGACTCACCTTCTCTCTGTTGCTGAGGGATGATGGGAGGCGGCTGGGGAAAGGCCTGGCTGATCTGTCCATATGCAGCGGGGAAGGCTGCTGAGACACACACACACACGCCAATGTGTCAGATAACACACGCATGCACGCACTTCACACCTCTTATTCCAGCACACGTAGACACAGTGCATGCACTTTTTATTAACTCGGAAGCAGGAAAATCACAAACAGCCTCCTTTTGAGTGACAGACCTGCATATTGTTGGACTCCAGCGTAGGCCTGCTGCAGGGGGTCTGCTGCAGTGGGACTCTGAGCTGCGGAAAGAGAGAGACAAGAGCGTTACAGACACAGCCGGGGTCACTGAGTGCGTTTGAGTGTGCTCGGGCAGAGCTGTGCGCCGGGAATGAGCTTACCTCACTTCCCTCCCCCTCACCGTTCACCCCCAAACAATTAAGCTGTGGCGCTCGCGCGGGACCTTGCCAAGCTTCCCCGCTGCCCGAGAGTTGGAAAGACAGCCGGAGAGTGTATGGAGAACAATATAGATCTACAGCTCTACACGGCACATCAATCAGCTGAGAGCTTTCACAGTAATAAAGGCAATTCAGTCCCGGCCCGCGACTCTCCTGTTCCAAACACCGATACACATACTTACAGCCAGGTAACTTAACGCTGCTAAAACACTTACAGGTAAATACTGCAACATCCACGCTCTGGATTGTGCGTTCAGAGCTCATTTGATGGACTAGTGAGTAACTCTTTCCCCGCCATTGACGGAAGTTCCCGTCGTTTATGAGGGGACGTTTACATGACAGTGATCCCTTGAATCGTCAAAACGATCCCTGTTCACATAGATCCACGAAAATGACTAAAAACGCTGTGTTATGCATGCAAACGCTAATAGAGCGCCAGGAGCGAGTGATTTCAATGTTAAGTCAATGGAAAGGCGCGTTGATGCGTGTCTGGAGGTCCTGCAACATGATTCCGCCTCATTTGCGCGTCCAGTTCACGCGAATGACGCATATTGAGCGTCTTGCGCGAGCGGTGCTTTTTGTGCATTCACGCGTTTGAAGCAAATTCACGTCTGACGCCGAGTTGAAAAATCTGAACTTTGGCGTCAATTCGCGCCGCGTTAACCAATCAGGAGACTGCTTGCTGCTGTCACGTGGTAAAGTGACGTGATGAGAAACCCTGCATAATTGAAAAATACTACTATTGTGTCACAATGTAATTTTTCTGAGACTTTTCAGGTGAAAATGTAGTTGTTTAAAGCTCAAATCTGTGGTGTGTTTATAAAGAGAGCGCCTATTTTTTTTATCTTAAATAATCCAAAGTTTTTGGAGTTGTGAGATCCAGTGGATCAGTGGCTCTCAAAGCTCATTAACCCCGGCGAGAGCAGCCTTTCCTCGGCTAGTCCTTCTGACGTTTGCCGCTGGCTCTGATGTCCTGTAGTGGTTCGTCTTGTGTGGATCTAACAGGCGATCTTTGGTGTCATGAATCTATCATTTGTTTGCCAAATTGTTTTGATTGAGGGCAAAGAGAAGTTTCATAACTTTATTTTTTTAAGGATATTTAAATATACATGCAGTGAAGATAATGTAGATTACATTGCGTTGCCTGGACCACATTTGTGTGGCTATTAATGTTTAATATATCTTTTTAATGAAAATGAAAAGAGGCAGAGTGGTGTTTTATGACATATTTCTCCTGGAGCGCCTTGAATGTGTGTCTATTTCGCTTCAAACGCTCGATTTATACGCGCGTCCAATTCGCTGTGGACGCGCGAATGGATTCAAAATGTTCATGCGTCAAACTAGACACGGTAGACGAGATTTTGGCGCTCTATTCACGTTTGGTGTGAACGCAGCAGGAGACGCCTGTTTTCAAATGCTTGCATTTTCAGGCCCCCAAAACACTGTTGTCATGTTAATGAATGGCCGAAATGCATAAAACGTTTAAGCTGAAAACGGTGTTCTGTAAACGGCCCCTGAGACAATGTCCATTGACCGATTTTCCAGCTTTCGTGTTTTCACTGTTACGGTAAGGGGGCGCTTTTACGCATTGTCTGAAAGAGTAGAGAATCTCACATATTTGCATTTTTGTTGTTTACACTGGGAGACAATAACAGTATTGTTTTCAAAAGCTTGTATTTTCAGGCCCCCAAAACACTGTTGTCGTGTAAATGAACGGCTGAAATGCATAAAAAGGGGGGCGCTATTACGCATCTTCTGAAAGAGTAGAGAATCTCTGGATCAAAACCGGAAAAAAAGAAGCAGAAACTAGTGATGAAAGCGTTGCATTTTTTGGAAAAGACTACTTTGTTCGAAATGTTGCTTTTTTTTAACCACATTCAAGAGTTGATAAAAAGGAATGCATGATGTTAGTTTTTTTGTTTTTGTTTTTTAAAGCAAAGGCTCTGTACCTTCTTTTGATATATTGCATGGTCAAAAATTCTGGTGGTGGCAGGGAGCTTTTTTTTTTTTTGGTATAAATGCTGACGGGGAAAGAGTTAAAAGCAAGGAGAATTCAGCCAAAATCCATCCTGTCATCATTTACTCACCCTCATGCTGTTCCAAATAAGTATGAATATAAAAGAACGCAAAACATTTTCTGTGAATTACACGGCTCTCTGGAAAACTTGATTCTGATTGGTCAATTGCGTTATTAAGGTGTCACATATTTCCTAATATACGCCATTGTCCATGGCAATGCTATATATCAGACCGCTCACCTGGGTGGCTGAAAGCAATGCAACTTTCACATCTCTCGTATCACACTGGAGACTAACACGCTCTTGTTTTATACAAATGCAACTAGCACCGTTGTGTATTTGAATTATTGACTGCAGTGAAAATGACCTCAGTATAACTGTAATATTGCAATGTTTGTTTTGTTGCAAGGCTGATTTGTGGAAAATGGAAGGTTTATGAATAACATACAGGTAATATTATGAAACAATTTCTGTATTACATACATGTCAATATATTCTTTTGTTATATGAAAGCATGAACAAGAAAGTGAGTATGATGATTTTTTTGGTGAACTATCCCTTTAAGGGGACCGCAGTTCAATGATAGTTGTTTTTCTTTAATTGTTTGAGTAGAAATGTATGTAGGTAAATATTGCTGTTAATTATGTATAGTTCTTTTTGTGCATATAAATTGAAATGTTAAAATGAATGTGAGTAAACGGCGAACTATCCCTTTAAAGGGAACAGAGTTGAATGGGGTTTGTTGTGCAGTCTAATGGTTAAAGTCCTGGGCTGGTAACCAAAAGGTTGTAGGATTGAACTCCGGAAGGCATGTGCTAACACCATCGTGCCCTTGAGCAGATCACTTTAAATGAAAGCGTCTGCCAAAGCATGCACATATAGCTATAGCCACACTACAACAACAACAACAACAACAACATGTCATTCTACAAAGCTGACGACACCAAACAAACATGAAGAAACTACTCACGTCTTTCTATCTACCGTATACTGTATGCACACACACACACACACACACACACACCAAACACACACAGTAATACAACACTAACGTTTGAGGGAGTTCTATACCTTCTGAGAGAGACGACAGGAAGCAGCTTCCCTGAACCCCAAAACAACTTCTCTGTGCCAAGCCCAGGCCGCCCTTCTCCGAGTCTTCCCTAAACACCACTTCCTGCAAAACTGGGATACAGCCGAGGGAGACAGGCATTTGCTTTTCTCTGTGGCACTGGACATGAATACCACTCCACAACACACACAGACTCTCGCTGAGATAGCCGACAGCTGGCCATTTCACAACTCCAAACACACTTTTCAGATAAAGTAGCTTCGAGAAACATATTTAATAACATGTTTTTGTGTTTAATAAAAGGCTGCGGAGTCATCAAATAGAAGAACACTTATATTCTTAAACAGTGCACAAGATAAAATGCTTTATGTACAAACATAACATTTGATTGTACTGTAATTCACAAACCAGAGCTGACATTAATCATCAGAATAGACAATATGACGTTATATATATGACGAATTTATGTCAGTTCCACGCTATTAAAATCTGCCATAGTTCTGCTGTATATCTGGATGAGTGTATTACCTGGGTAAGGATGGATTCCGTTGGTAAACATGGCCTCCGCCGGGGCCTGGCCGTTGGCCTGAGGAGGAGGCAGCCCTGTGAAACCGTTGACACTGATTGGAGATGGAATGCTGGTCACCGTGGGAGCTGTAATGCCAGGGGGCGTGCTTCCACCTGAGAATATTGGAAATATTCATAATTTTTTTTTTGTTGATGATTTAGACAAAAATATAAGTAGGTAAATATTGCTGTTTATTATATTATATTGGTGCATAATAAATATTGTTCTTTTGTGTGTTAATTTAGTGAAAAACATGCCTTTATTATTTTTACATTTTGATTTCAACAAGTTTTTTTAAATTTGCATTAAACATTTATTTTTGCATCCAATATTTAACATTTCAAATCTTCAGATTGGATTTTCGAATCCTCTGATTGGAAATCAGATTAAGTTAGAGTCATATCTTCATTGTAATTGGTTTAAACCAATGTGATTAAACATCATCAAAAGAAGGGAAAAATGGCAAAATGATAGCCATAAACATAAATAAAAGACTTAAAGGGACAGTTCACCCAAAAATGAAAATTCTGTCATCATTTACTCTCCTGCTATTCACTCACCCTGTATGAGTTTCTTTCTTCTGCTGAACACAAAAGAAGATATTGTGAAGAATATGGGGAACCAAACAGTTGATGGAACAGGGTCGAGCGTGGTCAAAGATATATAGATCGTAGATGCCTCATTCTACTGATCCGTGCAGGTGCTAATGAGGCATCTACGTATACATCTATGACCACGCTCGTATTTTGACCTCACTTAGCGGAAGTTATGGCGGAGCTCAGAGATGATCACGTTCGTCTGATAAGAGGTAAAAAAAATAGCATAAATACTGCTCGGTTTCTCGCAGAAACTGATCGTTTCGCTAGGTAAGACCCTTATTCATCATCTGGTATCGTTTGTTATCGTTTAAAGCTGTACTGCAACTGTCATTTGGACCTTGAACCGTTTGGTGCCCACTGAAGCCCATTATATGGAGAAAAATCCTGGAATGTTTTCATCAAAAACCTTAATTTCTTTTCGACTGCAGAAAGAAAGACATGAACATCTTGGATGACATTGGGGGGAGTAAATTATCAGCAAAAGTTTATTTAAAAGTGAACTAATCCTTTAAGGGTGAGTAAATAATGACGGTGATCATTTTCATATTTGGGTGAACTATCCCTTTAAGTTAGTTTACGCACCTGATGTTGGGGTCATGGGAGCTCCTGGTAGGCCGTTGATGGTGGCCATGTGTTGCATTTGTGCGGCAGCAAAAGCCGCCATAGGGCTGAGATATCCTCCCTGACCCACTGATGCCATCAGCGCTGCCTGCTGCTGAACCTGATGGGGAAAAGCATACACACACACACACACACACACGCTACTTTAAATATATATAATACCATGCTAAAATAACAATCATATAACGAATGGAGCACTGTGTATAATCAAGACTTTAGAGTCAACAGATTTTTCCACTGAGATGCTGCATTTTTGTTGGAAATAGTGTATAATGAGAGAGAGAGAGAGAGAGCTCTTGCCTGTGCATAGGCACCGTACGCTCCAAACTGCAGGGCCATCGGATTGAAGATGCCCATCTGACCGGCCATCTGCTGCATGCGTCGAATGGTCCGTTCCTTATCTGTGTCTGCAAACTTCACCACCAGGCTGGAAGAAGCGCCCTGGAACACACACACCCACACACCCCAAACACACCAATTGAGGATACTTTGTGCATTAAACGTGCTAAATATACAAAAGTGCAGGATCAGATGTGCTGGCACTCACAGGCATGGTTTGGCTGCCGTGTAAAGCACTAATAGCGGCCTGAGCTTCCGCATGAGTGGAATACTTCACGAACGCACAACCTGAAGAGAGAAAAACAGTCAAAAACACCCTCTTCAACATGCACAGACATTTTTGGGAGTGGGACAAGAAGCTGTTTTTTGAACTCCAAAAACATTATTTTTTTGTATTATACTGTATATAATAAAAAAATGTTTTTTAACGGACCTTTAAAATGTGTATGATCTTACAAATGATTGTGTATAGACTGTGTATAGGGTGAATTCAGGGTGTTTGGGACACTTTTTCCAAGTCATCATTCCAAGAGTGAGAGAGAACCCAATAACCTTTGCTGTTTCCGTCAGGACCTCTAAGGATGGTGCACTCCTCAATGCTTCCGAAGGACTCAAAAAGGCGCCGCACGTCGTCCTCACATTGCTGCTTATTCAGCATGCCAACAAAGAGTTTTCTGTCTTCTGAAACAAACACAGAGAAATCGTTACGTATTATACAGGACGAAGACATCTATCTGATGTTATTTCAATAAATCCACACAGTCCCTTATTCTAGTTGGACTTTATTTGAAATCCTGTTTGCATTTTTCCCGAGTATTTGCAATCATTTCAGAGCTTTTTATCATTAAAGATGGTTGAATCTGATAATACTCGAAATAAATAAGCATGAGCTAATACTGCAAAAATGCAATTAAAAGGCACCATTACAAATTAAAAGCCCCCGAATAAATAGAAGCTTTTCAAAACACATTCACTCAATCGTGCTTTTTATCGAAATCCAGCAATCCACTAAGAAACTTGTTGGTGCTACTGTATAATGAAATGAGTTTATGAGCGAGAACCTTTCGCCTAGCCGATTCTGCCACCTCAGGAGTCCTTGTTTATTGTTTGTGCTTTTATTTATCAGATTATGTAGACATTATTGAATTACACATCAGCGTGAGGGGAACAAAAGCGGTATTGTTTCAGGGTTTTATTAAGCTGTAATTGCGGTGTCAATGCTGCATGTTTTAAACTCTAGACAAGGCACAGAGTTAAAAAACAAGGCACATATTTATAGGGCGCAGAGGGAATTGAACTGGATACGGCAGTGAGTAAACTTGCATACACATACATTTATCTTGCTATACAAACAGTGACACACCATGTTTTTTTTATATAAAGAATATAAATTAAATTAAATTATTATAGATTAACCTGAACCCTAATAAAAAACAACATAATTGATTTATTACTATAATACAAAATTACTATATTTTTCATCATACCATAGATTTTTTTTCATTTGCAACGCTTCACTGCCACAGCATATCTTTTTAAAGATGGTTTGTCTGATGATTTAGCAATTCCATTTGTTTTAATATATTTCTCTGACCCTTTGTGCAGTGCATTCGTGTGTAATTACAAGAAAATGTGCTTTAAGCAACTAAACGGTTTGTTTAAAAAGGCTAGTGGGTTTGCATAGGTAAACGTACTTACATCATTTTACATAAAAATGTATGTGTAATGTGTGTGTGTAAGTATGATGGATGGTGCCGCAGAGATATTAATGAGCACTATTGTGTATAGGGGGTATGTGTGTTCATGTGTTTGTTCACGGCCGATGCTCACTAACATGCTTTGACAGGGTGTCCTTGCCCAGTCAACAAGACTAATCTCTAGTCCTGCCTCTCACTGTGGGGAATGTTTATAAGTGTGGTGCACGTATGCGGAATAAGACAAGCACACACTACACAGGTAAACACAGGCTAAATCAAAGGTAGAAAGGTGAAATAAGTCATATATAATGTATGCATTTTATACATTTAAATGTTATGATTTTTATAAAGAAAATAAAAGATACAAGAATAATAAATGTACAAATAATTTACATTAAAAAATATTCTTCTTTCCCTTGGACAACAAATGAAACCAGAAATGTATCAGATAATTTTTTTTTTTGCATAAATTGATTAAAGTTAAGAACAAACGTTCTATCAGTAATGTTAATAGAATGTCTGTTCAAAATGATCTAGTCTTTAATAATGTTCTCAAAACGTATACATGATTCATGGAATTTTTTCCCCCTGAAATGTTTTAGTTGGACATTCGTCTAATGGTTTTTAAATGTTATTACATGTTTCAGAACAATGTCCAGTTTTTTCAATGTTTTAAAGTTTTTTTTTTCTTCTTGGTAATACAAATGTTAAGGGAACATTCCATTTGATAATTTTGGGTTACACTTTATTTCAAGGTGTCTTTGTTACAGTGTAATTATATATTTAAGTACTGAGTAACTAAGTAAAATGTAAATTTTGTACTCACTATAGGGTTAGGTTTAAGGTTAGTTAGCCGGAAAATGTCTGTTTAAAAACAGAAAAATACTGCCAGAAAAAAAACATAGATAAACTGTAAAAAAAAAAAAAAAAACGTAAATCACGGTAGCTGTGTTTGCCAGAACTTTACCGTACAAAATACGGTAGCAACATTTTAGGTTTTATGGTAACGTTATATCGCTTGTTTGACTGTCCAGGGCTCGACATCAACGCTTGTCGATTGAAGGGGCAAGTGAAAAAGAATTTTACTTGCCCGACGGACAAGTATCCTGGTTAAAACGTCAAACAAATTAAAAAATTAAATAACTAGGGAATCACCAAAATGCAATAATGATTCTGCATTTAGTTATTGTAAGTGGAGATCGATAGTGGATAATAATAATATAAAACGAACTGACATCACAACCAACCGCCCGTCGGGCAAGTCAAATTCCTGTTGAGGCTCGCGGAGAAAATCGAAAACAAATGAGCGCCGCTCATACAAAGAAACTCAAGTTAACGTATACACGATTAAAATTGTGTAGTTTTTATATTTATAACATATGATACAGTTAAGCAACATCACAAAAACAAGAGTGTTGTTTTCCTGAATATCATCACGACTGAAAATTACGCTAATTTCATACGCCAGTTCCATAAACAATTAATTAACATTAATTCGCTTACATTTTAGATGCAATATTGACTGTTTTTGTTCTATTTCAGCAGCGAAAATAGTTCCAAACAAAGATCACAAAAGAAACGTAACGCATCTCACAGCAACAGCGTGTTACTGAATGATTCAGCGTTTTGAATAAAAGATTCAATGACCTATTCGTAAACGACCGCCTAATTTATACTTCTGCGTCGAGTGATGCGCGCGTACCCTTCGACGTACCCTGACCCCCAATTTCCACCGGCTGCGTTACGGCTGCGGAACGGTTCCGCTGCGTGACAGCCCCGTGTTCCATCGTCCGTCAATACCCACCAGGTCCGGATTTGTTGCGGAACGGCTGCGGTCATGACTGACAACTGACAGCTGACGTCACGAGGCCCCTCGGTCACCTGCTGCCACATACTGGTGGTTCAGTTTCATCGTTCCGACATTTCTTATTTGTCTATTCAAAAATATTTAAAATAATCTCATAACATTATTTAATGCAGTTGTAATTTTTCTGTGTAAATTATTTAATTTGATTGGTAACAGCCTATAGTGTCTTATTCTAATTTAATTTATAGATCAAATTTAAAAATATAAAATGAAAGCTGAAGCATAGCCTATATTTAATAAGATTATGGAAAAATACCCTTTATAAAAAGTAAAAATATCACAAATATGCCTATTTAAATATGTCAAAGCTGATTGAACACTGGTGAGAATATTGCTTCAGAATAGATTATATTTACAGCAAGCATGTGAACAGGCTTAATGTCGAGCCCCACTGTCTATTTTGCAGTTAAAAAACGTATAATTTAAAGGTTTATATTGTAATAATTACATGTACACTGTAAAAATTTACAGTAAAAAACATATTTCATTAACTGAAATAATGTTAAATTACCAACCTATTGAGATACTAATATCTGTTATGTTCCTTTGATATTGACAACCACCAAATACAGTGGTGATGAGAGTCACACGATGAATCAAAGCTCATCACAAGCAGCTTTTAGGAGAAAATACTCATATATGGACGGTGTCATTCACACAAACACTAAACACCATCATGGTAACACACAAATAAAAAAAATGCAATAAACATTAATCTAACAACATTATATGTAACATAAAAACCTAATGTACATAAATTATTAGAAAAAAATAAGAAGAAACAAATATTTCAATGAGAAAACATCAAATGTGACGTGTCACGCAGGGAATTCTGGGAATGTGAATTTACGTTTTTTCGTAAATGACACAATGACTTGTTCTTTTTCACTTCCAAAAACTGTAAATGTAACTGTATTTTACTGTAAACTTAAATGTAAGGTAACATCTATTACAGTTATTTACCGTATATAGTACAGAAACCTTCTGTTAACCAGAAGGGTTTTCACCGTAGCATTTTTACAGTCTTTTACCGTTAAAATCGTGTAGATTTTTGTGTTGCCTCATTTTGCAACCATTTTGGGAATGTTACTATTCGTTTCAAAACATTCAAAAGTACCATTCCCAAAATGGTTGCAAAATTATAAAATGGAATGTTCCCATAACATTTGTATAACCAAGAAAAAAATTTTTTAAAACATGGGAAAATCTGGACATTTTGAACTCTCAGAAATAACATTTTCATAACTCAATGGAAAGGTTAGAATATATTTTTGTTCGCTGGGATGCTCAACTTTCACTTGTTTAAACATGTCTTACGTGTAAATCACATAGTGGGACGGTGTAGGAAAAAGCTATTTAGAAGAACAAGTTTGTTGTTTAGTGGTCTCTAACCAGTGTCTTCAACTGTTTCCTTTCATTCTCTCTGATATCCATCCTTATTTTGCTCTTATGACCACCCCTGCCTGCTCTCTAACTCCCTAAGTCTCTTTCTGTCTCTTAGTTCCTTTCCTTGTCTTTCCCACTTTGACCTTTAGCTCTCTCTCTCCATCCCGGCGTTTCACTTTAAATGACTAGTGAATGGATCGGTCGGGGACGGCACATCAGTTTTGCCAGTGGAATCAGAGGGCTTTGCAGGGACATATATTGCGTTTTTACAGGGCTAACAGGGGGATAAATTCAGCTGTCCATCATGACGAAGACAATTGATCTGTCGAGTGTGAGTAAAGGAAGACACTCTCAATTAGAGGATGGAACGCATGGCATGAAATGAAAGTAGAGACTGTGAAGGAAGGAGAGGTGCCTCCATCTCTGAGTCCTCTATGTGTATGTCTCGTTCTCTCTGTGGGTCGATCAATCTTGGTTATCAGGAAAACCTGACCCAAAACGAGGGAAAAGACGAGCTATCTCTTACCAAACAACTTCCACTCAGTCTGCAAGTGACACACACACACACACACACACACACACACACACACACACACTTAAAAATAAAAGCTCAACCTTTTAAATTCTATAAATATTTTCAGCTAATATGATATAATAGGAGAACCTTTTTATGTTCTTATGATGTCATAAAGGAACATTTTAAATTCTTACAATTAAAATTTGTAAATACAACAAACATTGAGTATGTTGTACAAGAAAATACTATTTCAGTCTTTCTACTTCAAAATTTCATATTTAATTTAATGTTCTTTGTGAAAAATGTATGAAAAATTACATAATTATTTATGCAAAAATTACATAATTTATTTGACATAAATTATCAAATGTACTATAGCAATTTCTAAATGAAAATGGTTTCAAAGTAAATGATACACAATATTTTCATTGTATGATGTCATAAGAGAACCTTTTTAAGTTCTTATGAAGTCACGGGGGGCAATTTTAAGTTTGTATGATGCCATAGGATAACCTTTTTAAGTTCTTATGATGTCATAGGAAAACAATGTTAAGTTCTTATGATGTCATTGGAGAAACTTTTTAAGTTCTTATGAAATCATAGTGGAACCTTTTTAAGTTCTTATAATGTCATAGGAGAACCTTTTTAAGATCTTAAAATGGTTCCACTATGACTTCATAAGAACTTAAAATGACATCACAAGTTCTTATGAAATCATAGTAAAAACATTTTAAGTTCTTATGAAGTCATAGTGGAACCACTTTAAGTTCTTATGAAGTCACAGTGGAACCATTTTAAGTTATTATAAAGTCATAGTGGAACATTTTTAAGTTATTATGATGTCATAGGTAAACCTTTTTAAGTTCTTATAATGTCATAGGAGAACACTGTTAAGTTCTTATGATGTCATAGGAGAACCTTTTTAAGATCTTATGATGTCATTTTAAGTTCTTATGAAGTCACAGTGGAACCACTTTAAGTTCTTATGAAGTCATAGTGGAACCATTTTAAGTTCTTATGAAGTCTTAGTGGAACATTTTTAAGTTCTTATTAAATCATAGTAAAAACATTTTAAGTTCTTATGAAGTCTTAGTGGCACCACTTTAAGTTCTTATGAAGTCATAGTGGAACCATTTTAAGTTATTATAAAGTCATAGTGGAACATTTTTAAGTTATTATGATGTCTAGGTAAACCTTTTTAAGTTCTTATAATGTCATAGGAGAACACTGTTAAGTTCTTATGATGTCATAGGTAAACCTTTTTAAGTTCTTATCAAATCCTAGGAGAACATTTTTAAGTTCTTATGATGTCATAGGAGAACCTTTTTAAGATCTTATGATGTCATTTTAAGTTGTTATGAAGTCATAGTGGAACCATTTTAAGTTATTATAAAGTCACAGTGGAACATTTTTAAGTTATTATGATGTCATAAGTAAACCTTTTTAAGTTCTTATAATGTCATAGGAGAACACTGTTAAGTTCTTATGATGTCATTGGAGAACCTTTTTAAGTTCTTATCAAATCATAGTGGAACCTTTTTAAGTTCTTATGATGTCATAGGAGAACAATGTTAAGTTCTTATGATCTCATAGGAGAACCCTTTAAGTTCTTATGATGTCATAGGAGAACCCTTTTAAGTTCTTATGATGTCATAGGAGAACCCTTTTAAGTTCTTATGATGTCATAGGAGAACCTTTTTAAGTTCCTATGAAGTCATAGTGGAACCATGTTAAGTTCTTATGATGTCATAGAAGAACATTTTTAAGTTCGGTCATACTTAGGGTCCAATTCTCAGTATTAACTATGACTTTTGCCTAAATAAACTCCTAATTACTACTTATTAATAGTTAGTAAAGTAGTTGCTAAGTTTAGGTATTGGGTAGGATTAAAGGATGTAGAATATGGTCATGCAGAATATATGTGCTTTATAAGTACTAATAAACAGCCAATATCCTAGTAATATGCATGCTAATAAGTTCTCACTAGTTAATAGTGAGAATTTGACCCTAAACTAAAGGGTTACCTTAAGTTCTTATGATGTCATAGGAGAACATTAATAAGTTCTTATAATGCCAAAGAAGCTTGATCAATTCTTATGATGCCATAGAAGGAGTTTAATGTCTTATGATGATATTTTTTAACAATAATTCTTCTCTCTCTGAATGTGTATTTCAAAACAGAAAAAATAAAGCCAGGTGCTTTGAAACTGTTTTTTTTTTTTCATTATTCATCAGAGAGAGAAGAATTAACGTTACAAATATTGTTCGAATTAGGAAAGTGGTTCTTCCAGCACCTCAGTGGAGGGTATAATCAGACAAAAGGAGTGACAAACACTTATGTAAGGCGTGTGAGGGCCGGCCCATGCATGACTGTCGGGTCTCATCGAGGTGCGTCATTATATGTGACTCTTAAGAAGGGGACATCTACCGGTGACACTGATGTAGAGTGACAGGAAGGTGGGGAGAGGAATAGAAAAGGAAAAAGGAAGAAGGAAAAAGAGGAGTGGAAATCTACCTCCTCTGCTCTCACTGTCAGCTGGCTTCACCTGGATTGGCCTGTTCATCTGTGCAACACAAAGAGAAGAACGAGGGAGGGGGAAAGACAGAAGACAGACAGAAAGAAGGGAAAAAGACAAGAGAAGACATTAGATCTGTAGCACCAAACTATTTAAGCGAAGTGTTCACATGGTGGTATACGAGTCATCGGTGTCCATATTACATTTGGTGAAATACCCTAAACACAAAAAGCTGCTAGTGTTTCCGAGCTTAAATCATTTAATTCAAAATGAATCATAAACTTTCTATTAAAAATATGATTTGCCATAATAATTACATTTTTATTAAAAAAGTGTTCTAATAATTGATCATTTATTTCTTATTAAAATAAAATGTAACAATGCATTTTCATTGTAAATGACATAATGAAGAGGAAGTGACATCATTTGAGTTTTGAGGAGCCATGTTCAAAGAATCTTATTTATTTTCAACTACTATTTATAGAAAAGTAGTTTGAATGCTTAAAAAAATATAACCAGCCATAACCATCACCATAACAGCAGCGCTGCAGTAATTTTGGTTTAAATTGTTCCTCGCAACACAGAATATTATTTAGCTTGAGATGCTGTGAAGCAATTCATTAACAATATAGAAATGACAGAATAATAAAAAGAAATGACCATACCAAATGGAAAATGCAAATGTTTCATAGAATGACTCATTTACAGCTTTACCACAGTAAAAGTCAGAGAGACAGAGCAAAACAGAACGAAATATGAAAAGAAACGCATGCTACAATACACCTCATTTATATAATCACATTTGCATACATCTGTGTTAATGTGTATGAATGGCACCTGAAAGCAAATGTGTGTATTTGTGTGTATGAGGTCTCACTAAAAGACGTTCACAATCATGAAGTGTTTCGTTCTGCTTCCTTCACTCGTGGCAGATTCCCGACTGACTCTGGCTCAATAATACATGTAAGCCATGGAATGGTCTGCGGCAATCAATTTTTAATAATGCCAATTGTCACGCTGCCAGCAGGAAGGAGACGAGAGGAGAGGAACGGACCCGTGCGGCGCAGTGGCGGATCCTGGCATAGGCGATACAGACAGTCGCACACGGCGTCAGCGGTCTCTGAGGAGGCACAGGGCTCTGCCCCCGGAAATAAGACACAGACTCCACTTCTCTATCGCTCATGCAGAGCGGTTTACTCGCTATCTGCTTCACGCGCCCCTAATGCTGAAAATGAGTTGTGACGTATAGCCCCTGTACTTTACTATGCCTCCTCTCACTTCTCTCTGCAGCAACCTTGAGGAAAAGTCTCTTTGGCTGCTAAAAGCCAAACATAGGGGAAGCGTAATAGCGCAGTAAGAAGTAATCAAATCACAGAACAAAATGTTCCTTGGATCCCAATCCACTTATATTTTAATTGGTTTATTAAAAAAAGGCATATTTGAACATGTGACAACGATTCATCTTAGTTTTGATTCTATTTTTGAATAATCATTGTGACCTTTAATTTTTAAATCAAAATGCACTTTTTCCTAATAACAAGCTGTTTTGTTATTTAACAAAAAATGCAGTTCATGGTTTTTCCACAGCTGTTTTAAATAAAAGTGTGCTAACATATTGTATTCTTTACATTATTAAATGTGAAAAAAAACAAACATTTAACTGGCATCAAAATTTCGAAAAGTAGTGTACATATAAGAAATGAAGAAAAATGAATGAGAAAACATAGCAACAAATCTACGAAAGAGAGTATAAAAGTTGCATGGGTATTTCTGTGTTAACGATAAACAAATTAAATACTCTGCAATGCCAATTAAACCGCCAATTATGTTTATTAAAGTCATCTTCCAACTGCATATTTTACTGGACTCACAGTGAATCGTTTACAACATAAAACACCCACAGTGCACCTGGTCAGCGCACCTGTGGCGTCCTGGCTCTGGTCCAGATGAACAGCTCTGGGGTTTCTCACCTCATAAAGTTCACTTCATTTTTCAGACCTGATCACTCACTCCTTATTTTCCTCCATCCTCCTCTTTCATTGGCAGTAAAGCCCAGCTAATGTTTTTAATGTGTTTTGATGCATTATTTATTTTACCATGGCTGCTGATAGTGAGGGCGGAGGGAATAGTGAAAAGAGAGAGAGAGGGAGAAAGAGAGGTAGATTTGGACATAGATCGGGGAGCAGAGCAAGGTCACTGCCACACACACACACACACACACACACACACACACACACACACACACACACACACACACACACACACACACACACACACACACACACACACACACACACACACACACACACACACACACACACACACACACACACACACACACACACACACACACACACACACACACAGTCTCAGTATCCCAGCAGGCCTGTACTCACATACATTTTAATGTTTCCCTCCCAATGGCACAAATGGACACTGCTAATTGTGTTACGAGAGCATTCCTCTCTCTCTCACACACACACACACACACACACACACACACACACACACACACACACACACACACACACACACACACACACACACACACACACACACACACACACACACACACACACACACACACACACACACACACACACACACACACACACACACACACACACACACACACACACACACACACACACACACACACACACACACACACACACACACACACACACACACACACACACACACAAAAAGTTGCTAGAAAGCTTTGGCAAGATTAATTATGTTAATTTAAAATGAATTAGAAATGTATTATTTTAAAAATATTATTTAATGTGATGATTTTTACATAGTCATCGAAATTCTTGAACAAAAATGTAAAAGTTATTATTAAAATATGATTCTATTCTATTAAAATTAGTGCTGTCAAATCGATTAATCACGATTAATCGCATCCAAAATAAATGCTTGTGTATACATAATATATGTGTGTAATATAATTATTATGTTCATAATATAATTATTATGTATTTATAAATACAAACACATGCATGTATATATTTAAGAAAAAATATATATATTTTTTAAATATATATATATATATATTTTTTTTTTTAAATTTTTATTTACAGTATACACATGCAAATATTTCTTAAATATATACATGAATGTGTGTGTATTTATATTTACATAATAATTATATACAGTACACACACATATTATGCATTAATATATTAACGTTTATTTTGGTGCGATTAATCGTGATTAATCGATTTGACACCACTAATTAAAAAATGATTTATATTATATTATATTATGATAAATATTATTAATCTGTTGATTTTTAGATGCCCATAAAATCTAAATGTTCTTTTACGAAGTAAAAAAGCTTAAATATGTTAATTCAAAATAAAGCATAAAGTTATTCTATTAAGAATATTATTTCTATTTAATATTATTAAAATGCCCATACAGTCATCACAATTATTTTACAAATTAAAAACTTAAATATGCTAATTAAAAAAACAATCAGTTATTCTATTAAAAAATATGATTTATATTTAATATTATTAAAAATATTACTGTGTTATTATTTGTACATGTCCATACAGTCATAGATCATTTTACAAATTAAAAACTCAAATATGCTAATGAAAAATGTTCAGTTATTCTATTATTTATATGTATATTAAATATTATTTATATATTATTAATGTGATTATTTTTACATGTCCATACAGTCAGATTCTTTTACTAATGAAAACTTTGAAGATGCTAAAATTAATTATTAAAAATATTATTTAGATTTATATTAAATATTATTACAAATATTGTTAATATGTGATGTTTTTACATAATCGTACAATCCTTAAAAAAAATTACTAACAAAAACTATTAATATTTGGAGAGCGTTTCTCACACGCACACATCGCATTTCTGCATTCTGAGTGAAATGCACTCACACTCCCAAGGTGAATCGCCTCTTCTTCCAGAGGACACTGAGGAAGAATCAGCTCTCCTCGGCTATCCTGGTGAACTTCTATCGCTGCGCAATAGAAAGCATCCTGACCAACTGTGTCGTAGTATGGTATTGGAGCTGCTCTGTTGCGGAGCGCAAGGCACTGCAGCGGGTGGTGAAAACTGCCCAGCGCATCACAGGTACTCCACTACCTGCCATCGAGCACATCCAGAGGAAACGCTGTCTGCATCGAGCTCGCAGCATCCTCAAGGACTCCTCTCACCCAGCCCACAGACTGTTTTCTCTCCTGCCCTCCGGCAGGCGTGTCAGGTGCCTCCAGACCAGGACCAGGACAAGCAGACTAAAGAACAGTTTTTTCCCCAGAGCTGTCTCTTTATTGAACTCTAACCCTCGCTGATCCACTCCCCTCATATACTGCCAACTCTCCTACCTCACGTCTGCCTTCACTTTGTTATTTGCACTACTGGAAAAACTGTTTACTTATGCATCTTGCACTACCATACCTTAACAGGATTATGCTCATTTGCACTGCCGACTGTATTCACAGTACCACTGTTTACATTTGCATTTTGCCCCGTACTTCTAACTATAATATGCACTTCCACTGCAATTTACACTTTTTTTCGGATAGCTTCTGTCCATACTTCATTGCACTACCTTAATCCACTGCTATATTCCTCATCTTAGCCTAACATATTGTATACCTCTATCTGCAAAATTCTGTTTATAGTAAAAGCCATCTGTATATTTATTCATTGTACATATTCACCTGTAAATTCTGTTTATAGTAATAACCATCTCTCTCTCCTGCACTTATTCATCCATTGTATATCATGCACTTATGCAACCGTTGTATATCCTGCACTTGCTGCTATTGCATTTCTGGTTAGATCTAAACTGCATTTCGTTGCCTTGTACCTGTACTTGTGTAATGACAATAAAGTTGAATCTAATCTAATCTAATCTGACGTTTACCTGTGGAATGAGATCTTGTGCACACTCAGTACGTGCATTAAAAATGAACGTGGTGGCATGTCATAAAACTGAGCTGAATGAAACATAATGTGGCATTTGGAAACATTTGTCATTGTGCTACGCCAGAGGCTTACACATTACTTCTGAACTGTGATTTTGGAGGCCCCTGGAGGGCTTTCATCCACCACAGCTAGATGGCAGCATTGAGCAGCACAATTTTTAGCCTCCCTGAACATCACATCACATATTCCAAGAGGGCAAAACCTTTTACACAAAGGAACAGAAAAGCAGAAGCAGAAACGGCCTCCCGCACACATATGCGCAAACACAGACAAATACAAGCACACAAATCCACTCACATACGCACAAAATCACCCATAATTCCACCAAATTACCCTTCTTTATAGCACCAAAACACTTTTATCTCTCTGTACCTCACCTCACCAGAAACCTTCTGTCTCCATCTGTACAGGCCCTGCCGTCCGTATCTCCGCCACTGAGCCACAGCATGGCACGGCCTTATGGTGATGTAACTCTCTGGCACACACACACACGCCGGGCTAAACGGCCACAGAAATGTATGTGTGGGTGTCACGTCTGCGCTGAGGGAGTATCTTCCACCACGGGGTTCTTTTTTCCTCCTGTTAGCCCATTCTAAAGCACTCCAGAAAGCTGTGATGAGCTGTTACACACCACCTGCATGTCTAAATCTGCATAATGTCACTGCTTCTGATATTCAAATGTATATGTAATATAGATGCTCTCTGTATGGTTTAGAAAGATAAAGCCTTAGAATGTTTGAACCTGTAATGTTATGTTAGCATTAGCACCCCACAGACCAACCAACACCGAAACCCATTGGTTTTCATTGAATGGATAATAAAACACTGAGATGATTTTCAAAAATATCTTCTTTTGTATTCCACAGAAGAAAGAAAGACAGGTTTGTAACACAAGGGAGAGTAAATGATGACGGAATTAGCATTTTTGGGTGAACTATCCCTTTAAGGCAACTAGTGTTTATAAAGCTTGTACTTGATGCTACAAAGTAAGCAATGAGAAAATAGAAATAGCAAAACCAACTTTGGTTATGTAAAATATCCTATCTGACCCTTTCTGGCTGTGTTTTGATGAATGGAATGCATGCAATGAATAATCTATCACTTTTCCTCTGCTCTCCAGAGAAAAATAAGTGTGATGAATATCACAGCCTTTATATTCAAATACTAAAGGCTGGGCTGTTTGTAAAATACTGTTACAGTGAGCTTTTAAAAAGCCAGGCTTTTAAATTGCAGTCACGTAGCAAGAGCAGAGAGCAAACTTTTCAACAAACTAAGGCAGAACAAAATTCAAAGTTCATTCTCACAGTAGGAACAATAATATTCCTTTCATTTCTCCACAAAGGAATGAGCGTGCTCTTTCTGGGTTTGTGGAGGAGGAGGTAATTCTTGAAGGATGAGCTACCCTGCCTTTGTTGTGCCGGGCTCAGATTGCATTGAGAGTCATTCAAGACACAAGAGCCAGCAAACAAATACTAAATAAAAACATAAAGATAAATTATAAATTTGCAGTCTTGCAGAGAGTACACTGCAGAGTAGCAGACCTCCCTAACAATGACAAGGTTTTAATACAGCAGGGTTCAAAAGTCCACAGAACAGTGGACATTTCTTTTACATATAAACCTTTAAATAACCTTAAAGTCACTTTGGATGAACGTGTCTGCTAAATAAATAAAAATAAATCCAATAAACTACGAGTTTTAAGATTTTGAGATATCCTGTAAAATAAAGAATATGTGTGTATATACACTCACCTAAAGGATTATTAGGAACACCATACTAATACTGTGTTTGACCCCCTTTCGCCATCAGAACTCCCTTAAAGCTACGTGGCATTGATTCAACAAGGTGCTGAAAGCATTCTTTAGAAATGTTGGCCCATATTGATAGGATAGCATCTTGCAGTTGATGGAGATTTGTGGGATGCACATCCAGGGCACGAAGCTCCCATTCCACCACATCCCAAAGATGCTCTATTGGGTTGAGATCTGGTGACTGTGGGGGCCATTTTAGTACAGTGAACTCATTGTCATGTTCAAGAAACCAATTTGAAATGATTCGAGCTTTGTGACATGGTGCATTATCCTGCTGGATGTAGCCGTCAGAGGATGGGTACATGGTGGTCATAAAGGGATGGACATGGTCAGAAACAATGCTCAGGTAGGCCGTGGCATTTAAACAATGCCCAATTGGCACTAAGGGGCCTAAAGTGTGCCAAGAAAACATCCCCCACACATTTACACCACCACCACCAGCCTGCACAGTGGTAACAAGGCATGATGGATCCATGTTCTCATTCTGTTTACGCCAAATTCTGACTCTACCATCTGAATGTCTCAACAGAAATCGAGACTCATCAGACCAGGCAACATTTTTCCATTCTTCAACTGTCCAATTTTGGTGAGCTTGTGCAAATTGTAGCCTCTTTTTCCTATTTGTAGTGGAGATGAGTGGTACCCGGTGGGGTCTTCTGCTGTTGTAGCCCATCCGCCTCAAGGTTGTGCGTGTTGTGGCTTCACAAATGCTTTGCTGCATACCTCGGTTGTAACGAGTGGTTATTTCAGTCAAAGTTGCTCTTCTATCAGCTTGAATCAGTCGGCCTTAAATTGCTTAAATCACCTTTCTTTCCCATTCTGACATTCAGTTTGGAGTTCAGGAGTTTGTCTTGACCAGGACCACACCCCTAAATGCATTGAAGCAACTGCCATGTGATTGGTTGATTAGATAATTGCATTAATGATAAATTGAACAGGTGTTCCTAATAATCCTTTAGGTGAGTGTATATATATATATGAATGTATATAGAATTAAAAAAGCATGTAAAAAAGTGATTCTGATTGGCTGGAAGTTGTGCAATAAAACCTATTAATGCACAGGTAGTTGTCAGTTGAATCCCCGTTCTGTATTAAAGGATTAGTGCACTTCAAAATGAAAATGTTCTCATATTCTACTCACCCCCATCTCATCCAAGATGTTCATGTCTTTCTTTCTTCAGTCGAAAAGAAATGACGTTTTTTTGAGGAAAACATTCCAGGATTTTTCTCCACACCACTGATTTCCATTACAACCAAAATGTTGAAGGCCCAAATCAATGCAGTTTCAAAGGGCTTCAGAGGCTCTGCACGATCCCAGATGAGGAATAGGGTCTTATCTAGTGAAACGATCGGTCATTTAAAAAAAAAAAAATATATATATATATATATATATATATATATATATATATAAAAATGAATATACTTTTTAACCTAAATTGTTCATCTTGCACTGCCCGCAGCGTTCCAAGGATTGCACAATCACGTCAGACGTAAGAGGAAATGCCGCCCCAATCGAATGTGCGAGGATTAATACAAATGCCCTTTACAAAAAAAACTCCATCTCCAACTTCAAAATCGTCCGACATCGTTGTTTTACCTTTCTTTTTGTTAAAGGGCGTTTGTGTTAGTCTTCGCATGTGCGCTTTGTAAACACGGGGGTGGTACTTCCGCCTACGTCTAGCGTGACATTTAAAAAAACAAAATAGGACGATGGGTTCACTAGATAAGACACTATTCCTCGTCTAGGATCGCACAAAGCCTCTGAAGCCCTTCTCTGAAGCCTCTGAAGCCCCTCTGAAGTCAATGCAAACTGCATTGATTTGGACAATCAACATTTTAGTTTCCATGGAAGTCAATGATGTGGAGAAAAATCCTGGAATGTTTTCCTCAAAAAACGTAATTTCATTTCCACTGAAGAAAGAAAGACATGAACATCTTGGATGAGACAGAGGTGAGTAAAATATCAGGAAATTTTCATTTTGAAGTGAACTAATCCTTTAATGCGAAGTTTTCATTAAAGCACACACATCATGGTTACGTCACTCGCACACAGAAACATTCAGGAGCACAGAAACGTATCAACACTGCCCTGCGACTTTTATTAATATAATAGCTTCGCTACTTAATCGCTATAACGAGGGGGTAACATCGCTGTTTTTGAAGTAATTAAACTCACAGCTATAGAGACATTGAGTAGATGCAAGTAATTCACATATGCATCTCTCATCTCTCTTGATAACGAATTCAAATAAATGCTATAATCCATTCATTCAAATAAATGCTATAATCCATTCATTCAAATAAATGTAATCTTACGCACCATCTCTGAGTCTGATTCAAAGCGGGCAGAATGCTAGATATAACGAGCCGTAACTGACAAAAATAACCACGATAACCAGTCAAATATTGTGCTACAAACATCAATAACAGCTTTAAGGTGTCATTGCAGGCAAATGACCATGGTATAAGCGGGATAATCCACGGCTAGCTGTGCATTAAATGATTTTAATTCACTCCATGTCGCTAAAGTGCAACCATTATCCCTGAATATTTTTTAATACAGCACTTAAGAGCAGTTTTACTACTAACACACACACATCTCTTCAATGAGGAAAGCAATCTGTTGGGAACATGCACAGCAACCCAACGACCTCCACTCAAGCACAATTTCCACTTGGCACTCTCCAAACGTTACTTCCTGCTTCTTCCAGGAACCTTTCCTTCCCATTCAGCACAGCCTTATTTCACCCAGAGCACCAGGGGCATCTGCTCAAATTTGGATTTCACTGAATTATTAAACCACCACAGTGGCCATAACTCACACTCATTTTCTTTCCCTCTCTCGCCCTCCCTCACTGCAGCATGTCCTGAGGTAAGTCTTTAAAGCGCCGGAGTCCCGTGGCTCCTTGTAACCTTCCCAAACGACACGGATGGCTGCCTCTTTAAACCCCTGCCACCGTCCTCATCCTCCTCTCCCGGCACACGGGACGCCCGTAAAAATCCTGCGCGTTTTACACCTCCCGCAAAAGTGCTTTGCACCTCGAGAGCTTCCGAAGGGTTTCATTTAATGATCCAGGGGTGTAAAATAGCGCATGCTTTGGAGGCACATCTATAAATTGTGTCAAATGAAAATGAGACAACTTTACCGGTGCTCTTTCAGGGCCCGATCTGGTGTGAATCCGCACGGAAACTTTGCCAAAACAGGTGCATTCTGAAGCACCTGGCTTATTAAAGACAGTTTTTTTTTTTGCCGGAAAAAACTTTATTGTAAAAATGACTACTAGGAACTTAAATGTAATGTCATGCAATGAAAGACATCAGTTAATCGAACCCAAAAAGACTGCCATCTGCCTGTGAAATATTGACATTCAAGGGTTTTTCCTCTAATCTTTTTAGTTCTGTTTCTTAGTATCTGTGTCAATTTTTTCCTTTCAGCTTGAATGTCATTAAAATGACACAAAAAAGCATTCCCAACTGATTTAATTTTTTTATAAAGTGACATTTCACAGAATATTTGTTGGGAAATAATGTAGGGCAGGATTTTACACCTCAGGATTTGAATGGATTATGTTAGGCTTTGACATTATTGGTTATTATTATTTATCCCCGCTCATGAGGTCTTGGTTACATCGGCAAAAATGTATTTTTCTTTAACCATGCACCAATGAATCATGCACAAATATATTATTTAGTTTGTAAATAATGTCATATCAATTTCACATTGTCCTTATGTTTATAAATGAGTTGTATTTATGTGATTTCCCAAAAAAATTCTTTAAAGTTTCTTTAATATTGTTCTTGTGCTTACCCCTCATTTTTCCCCAATGCAGTAAAGTAATAGTTTTATTTTCCCTATTTATAAAGTGCAACAGGAACTTGAGGTGAGACATGCTCTAATGGGAATAAAGCTGAAACTGGATTTGAAACGAGAGATCTTTCACCTTTGCCTGTGAGGCTGTCTGAAAGTGAATAATGTCTATTTAATTTGTATCCAGTGACATGATAATATATAAACTCGACTTGGAAACACTTCGTTTGTGCTGTTACAGACCTCAACCTAATGTATTACTGATGCTATCAGAGAAAATAAAAGTCTTGCACAGCAACAAAACATAAAAGCATTTTAAGTTAATAAGCTTATTTATATTTTTAAACTTCATTATGCACAATTATATGGTTAATCGATTTTGTTGTTCACCAATATGTGAATATTACACATTATTAACTGATTATATGTAATCTGGATTACATAATTAGTTTATACATTTTAAAACACTCATAAGCAGACTAGTTACATTTTTATTGATTACACAACTTAATATTCACAAAATGACAGCAAATTGTTCATACTTTATTGATTATCACGAATTATTCTGTTGTATCTTTTAAATAGTCCTTTCTAAAACTATTGCTTCAGAAAGTCTTCCAGTTTTGTGGAATTACATTATAGTATAGTATACTATTATCCTATTCAAATCTATGTGATAAACAAGTCAAGGCTAAAAGTAATCCAAAAGTAGTCCAATTACCTAAAATGTAATAGATTACTTTACAGTTTTCCTCATGTAATCTGTATTCAGTAATGGACTACAATTTGCGAGTAATCCTCCCACTGGTAGCATTAACTGTCAATTATTAAAATATACTTTCAACCTTTTCTACCTTTTTTAGTACCAGCACCAACCTCTCGCTCTCTCTCCTCGGATCCAAGTGTTTCTCTAAGCGTGTGTATCAGTGTGTGTGCGTGATGAGCTCATTAAAGTTGGGCCTAATCCATTAGAGAGGCAGATTACACATCACAAACACACACACGCTCTCCCATCACTGCATAATTACACATATGAAAGCAATAAACAGCTGCAATAAGCTGCCTCCGGTCATTATGATAGTGACGATAAAAAGAGAACATTTATTTGACAACACGGAGAAGGAGACAGACATAGAGAAAAGAAAGAATATGTCCCTCTTTATTACATTACACATCCTCCCTCTCTCTCGGTAATGCAAAGCTTTGCGGTGTGTAGCGTAAAGCCTTGGTTGCAAATAAATCCTGCATTCTCTCAGAGAAGTAAACATAAATCACAGCACAACACCCCCCCCCTGCCTTCCTTGTATTTGCTTTTACTTATCTAATGAATAAAAAATGAAAAACAAGCCCAAAAGCTGTCAAATTGGGGACTCTCTCTCTCTCCTCCTCCTCCTTTTTGTTGCATTTCCCGTTTTCTTTTTCTCCTCTCACTACCAAGACACTCTAAGTGGACATTCATAATTGCCTAGGGATTATTTATGAGCTTCATACTAGGCCACTTGTGGTGTCGTGCTTTATATATACTCTTTTCTTTCTCTTTCTAAATTCTCTTTGACTCTTTTCTGCTACCTTCTTCAAAATGAAATCAAATGCACAGTTACAGGTGGGCCAGTTCCTTTCCTCTAAGTAAAACAAATAAAACTAACATCATATTTTAAAATAATAAGTAATAAATTAAAAATAAAATAAAATATGCAATGCAGGAGTCATGTGAAGAGTCAATAAAACTAAATTAAAAAGGAAAACAAGTGATAAAAATATCGTATTTTAAAAGAATAAGTAATAAAATTAAAATTAAATAAAATGTGCAAAGTAGGAGTCATGTGAAGAGTCAATAAAATCAAATAAATACAAAAAATACAAAAATTAAATGTACAATGTAGGAAAACAAATAATACAAATATTGTATTTTAAAATAATAATAAGTTAAAAATCAAATCAAATCAAATTTGCAATGTAGGAGTCATGTTAAGATAAAAAATAAAATAGGTAAATATAACAAAAGTCATGCAAACAAACAAACAGGACAGGCAAAAAATATATAAATAAACAAAATGCAGGTACAAGTCTGATACTGGTTTGCTATTGTGACCATGATTAAGTTTCTAACTACTGACCAGTGACTTGCTCACTTCTGCCGTTAGACGTAAATGGGTCAAAAGCGGATTATGTGACCCATCAAACCTTGCCGTAAAGTGATGAGAGAGGCTGGGACGGGGTGAAAGCAGCCATCTGACCTTGTATTCTCTTTCCATATAGTGTCAAAAAAGTCAAACGGGTGGAGGATGGGTGTAAACAGAGGTGTAGAAAAGAACGGGAAATTGAGAGATTCATGGCACAATTACTGCAAATGCGATGTATGACGGCAGTCTTGGGTAGGAAGGTGTCAGGATATCAGAAGCCACCTCTTCTCTTCTTGAACTGCATGTGACGCATAAGCCTTTTTCCGAGAGAGAGAGGCCACAGCAAACCCAGTCCTCAGGGACTATTTAGCGCTCCTACAGCAGTAAGCAATCATTACAGCAAAGAACTGCCTCGCTTTAAACGGAGTTAAACACACAGATGGGAGCAGAAGATCACCCACACCAACACATACACGCAACAACAATACATGCCCCTTCAATATTCGGACATGCCCAGGCATGAACACAAAAAGCATATATCTACCAAGATGATTTGGCGTAAGATGATTTGAATTGGACATTATTACAACTAACATAATGTGCCAAGGAAAGCTATGGTTTCAATGGTTTCTCTGTCATGGCACTAGTTGTATTGTGAGCTTGAACTTGATGATGAGAGAGAAAGTTTGAGCGTTACAAAATAATAGAAAAATAATAAACCGAAACCCCATACTTCTTTTTTTATTGTTCTTGCTGGCTGCACATAACACACTTTCTAATTCATGAAAAAAATGACTCCTGTGAGCAGGTACTTTTTAAAGTATAGGTCACAAGGAAATCAGAGAATCGGCAAGACACAAAGCAGTGTACACTGCAAAAAAGTATACATACATGTACTTCATTATATGTGTATTTTGCAAGCAACATTATCATTTAAAAGTTTTTTTTTAAAGAAATTAATAAATTCTGCAAGGATGTATTAAACTGATCAAAAGGGACATTAAAGGTATTTATAATACAAACGTTTGAAAATGTTGTTCTTTTGAACTTTCTATTCGTCAATGAATCCTGAAAAAATGTATAATGGTTTCCACAAAAATATTAAGCTGCCCAGCTGTCTTCAAAACTGACATAGGATCATGTGACACTGAAGACTGGAGTAATGATGCTGAACAATCAGCTTTGTCATCACAGGAATAAATTGAAATATATTACAATAGAATTGTATATATTAATAATATTTTACTGTTTTAACTCTAGTACCACATGTATTTCATTGTATTGTAGTAGTTATTTGAATGTAACAGACTGGAAAGCAAATGCTGGCTGGAAACAGATCGCACCAGGCGTGTATGTTTGTGTGTGTGTGTGTGTGTGTGTGTGTGGTGGATGACTGACGTCACATGCTCACTCTCAGAATCGCAGACTCCATCTGCGCTCATTAGAATAGACTCTTGTGCAGATGTGCCCCCATCCGCTCCTTAACAATAAACTCAATAAACTCCCATGTACATTATTAGACTATTGCTTTCCAATGAATGCACTTGCTATCTCTTTCTCTCGCAGAATCAGCTAAGCACCCACCGGCTCCTCTTAACACACACACACATACACACACGGCTGTCATTCATGTGACTAACACCAGAGTGGCGACATTCCTAGGAAAAGGTCAGCAAAGCCCTTCAAGATGAGTGCAGAGCACAGCTGGGTTATTTTGATTCAGTCTCCGAGGGTTTGCGACATCCATCCTCTTCCCATGATCACAGATGTTTGCATGTGAGTACACCTAGCAAAGCTAATCTTATTAGCACCTCGGAGGATTCTCGGTAGCGAAGGCGGCAAACTCTGAGGCTTTAAGTGTGACAGCAGGAAGACCTGCCAAAAGTGAAGTGAAACGGATAGATTCCCAATTTAATCCTCTGGATTGATTAAAACCTTTTCAAATCAGCACCAGACTATTGAACTAAAATCCCTCAGAGAACCAGGAACCAGAAATGTTTCAGTTACAATCAGGGACAAGAGAACTGTGGGAGTTTGCATGTAGTGTGGTATTGATTTACAGACAATATTGTTAAAACACAGTGTGCCAAAATCTCCAGCAGCAACAATAAGCTGCCTATTGCATGATCCCCGAACAACACTCAGTAATGTGACATTGGAAGAGGTAGTTAAACTAATGACCTAAACTAAATAAATGTCACGGCAATGACAGAAACACGCTAGTGTCCACCACAGATAATTTACTGATCGCCTGATGCCTTCTGCGCACAAAAACAAAGAAAAAAACAAAACAAAACAGGGCTAGTGCTTTTCTGTTCAAAAGTTTTAGTACTTTGTTAAAAGAAATTCATACTTTTATTCAGCAAGAAAGCATTCAATTGATCAAAAGAGACAGTAAAGACATTTATGTTACAAAAGATTTACATTTCAAATAAATGCTAATGATCAAAGAATCCAGAAAAACTGTTTTCAACACTGATTTTTTTTTCCCCTGAGCATCAAGTCAGCATATTAGAATGATTTCTGAAGGTTCATGTGACTGAAGACTGGAGTAATGATGCTGAAAATTCAACTTTACCATCCAGGAATAAATTAAATTTTTAAATGTAATCAAATAGTTATTTTAAATTGCAATAATATGTCAGTATTATTGTTTTTTACTGTATTTTTTTTTTTGATCATATAAATGCAGCCTTGGTGAGCATAAGAAACATTTAACCCTTAAATGCATGAATGTTTCGTCAATCATTCTTACATATTCGGGTCGCTAAAGACCCGGATCTATATCTAACACGGATGATTCTCTATCTGTCGCGATAATATAAAACTCTCCTGATATTAGAGTAACAATTTCAGAAGAATAAAAAAAGCATATTGGAGCACGGAAGGGTTCAGTTTGAGCAGATGTTTTATACTATCATCACTGTCCTCATCAGAGCTCATTTCCCAGTACAATCAGCATCTGCCTCATATTCACCATCTCAAACATATTCTCAAAACTATCATTTTATCACAACAATATTTTGATCGCTGACAGCTTCACCATCAATCGACAGTGACACTAATATTTGATTGCGATCAGAACTTGCTCTGTAGTAAATCTCTAAGCCATTTTAAGGTTTGCTGATGATTCTTCCTATTCTTTTGTTTTCTGCCTGCAGTAACTATGAGCGAAACGTCACTTCATCATTGTGTATCAGACACTGCCACCTTGTGGAATAAAGATAAATTGCACTTATTTAGTCATCAAAGTTTAAATTATTGTTGTGCATAAAAAATATACTTACACTACTACACACCTCGGGTCATTAGCGACCCTATACAATTTTTTTTTTTTTTTACAAAAAATGAATGTGAAAAATGTCTCGTTATATAGTTTATAATGAATTGATTGAATAAGAAGGTTGATGTCTAACTTGAAAAAATGAATGACGTCCCGGGTCACTAAAGACCCAAGGTATGCGTTTAATATGTTGACTTAGCTCAAGAAACATTTCTTATTATCAATGTTGAAAACAGTTGTGCTGCTTAATATTTTTGTGGAAACCATGAAACAAGTATTAAGGCTTCTTTGATGAATAGAAAGTTTGAAAGAACAGCATCTATTTGAAATAAAAATCTTTTGTAACATTATAAATGTGTTGACTGTGACTTTTGATTAATTTAATGCATCCCTGCTGAATAAAAGTATTAATTAATAACAAAACAAAACTGCCCCCAAACACCTCAGGAAAAAACTTGTTTTACACGGTCTAAAGGCTTTCTGTTTAATTTGGTGGTTTAAGGCCAGAAAAAGAAATGTGGACGAGACGAGAGACTCCACACACACACATATACAAATGAAATAAATATGGAGTAAAAAACTAATTCACCCTCAGAGTGGCAAGGACAGCAAAGAGCAGCAGTCACTTCAAGCAGTTTCTAAAGCATAATCGTTCCTGTCTCCGCAGACCCCTTGCCACCCCTCGAAACAACCTGCCCCCACCAACAGCACCCCTCCATGCCCCCTGCTAGCAAGTCTGTAGCATTTTAGAACAATGATTAAAATCTTTAATAATTTAAAACACGCTCCTCAAAGAGTGAGGGGTGATGAGAGAGAGAATAAGAAAGAAAGAAAAAGAGAGGGATGTTGAAGGCTGAGAGGAAACAATGTTTCATATTTCTGCTCTTTGAAGAGAAATGAAATAGTGTCCTCTCCCCACGGGGCGTAAGAGCAGCACAGGAGCTCTTCTTTCTCCTTAATTTACTCCCTTTCATTTGTAGACACCCTCTGCGCAGTTGGGAGGGCGGCCAAGACCGCCAGCCCCGGTCCCCGTGCAGCAGGGACATCGCTTTCATTATTAATGCAAAAAAATTTCACCCAAATTGTGTCCGTGCATTTCTAATGAAGGCCTGGGTCAGAACACAGAGTCTCCCACATTGGTGGATGGAGATGGAAATCTCACAAGCTGGTTTTTATTGTCAGGACAAAGCACATCTGCGCTCTACAAAGGACCGCAGTTGACTACTAGTTCTAACTGTTGGCCTGGCAACAAAAAATCTAAACACAATGTTTTAACATGACACTCTACTTGGAGGTATGATAAAAATAATTTGCACTGAATGTACCAAACAAATGATGAATAATAGATACTATGGACTTTTGCCATGAAAAAGCCTTTTAAAAGTCTTTAATGACTTTCAAAGCACACTTCAAGCGGTCCACTCAAACTAAACTCTCAGAGGCTATGGGCCTCAATTCAGGAAGCATGAACAGAACAAATTAATATAACTTGTTTGTAACACATAAATTATCACATTCAATGGCTTTAGGAACAATTCTATATATGTGACCCATGCTGGCAAAATGAGTCGCAATGAGAACATTTTCAAAAATGAAAAGAATACATTTCAGAATAAATATGCAAATAAAGATACTTTTAGATGTTTAATTGCTATTTGGAGCATTGGAAGCGTTAGATGAGGGTTTAATTAACTCATTATTGTGAAAACCTAAGAATCGTCCAATATATATATATATATATATATATATATATATATATATACACACACTCACCTAAAGGATTATTAGGAACACCTGTTCAATTTCTCATTAATGCAATTATCTAATCAACCAATCACATGGCAGTTGCTTCAATGCATTTAGGGGTGTGGTCCTGGTCAAGACAATCTCCTGAACTCCAAACTAAATGTCAGAATGGGAAAGAAAGGTGATTTAAGCAATTTTGAGCGTGGCATGGTTGTTGGTGCCAGACGGGCCGGTCTGAGTATTTCACAATCTGCTCAGTTACTGGGATTTTCATGCACAACCATTTCTAGTGTTTACAAAGAATGATGTGAAAAGGGAAAAACATCCAGTATGCGGCAGTCCTGTGGGTGAAAATGCCTTGTTGATGCTAGAGGTCAGAGGAGAATGGGCCGACTGATTCAAGCTGATAGAAGAGCAACTTTGACTGAAATAACCACTCGTTACAACCGAGGTTACAACCGTTACAACACGCACAACCTTGAGGCGGATGGGCTACAACAGCAGAAGACCCCACCGGGTACCACTCATCTCCACTACAAATAGGAAAAAGAGGCTACAATTGGCACAAGCTCACCAAAATTGGACAGTTGAAGACTGGAAAAATGTTGCCTGGTCTGATGAGTCTCGATTTCTGTTGAGACATTCAGATGGTAGAGTCAGAATTTGGCGTAAACAGAATGAGAACATGGATCCATCATGCCTTGTTACCACTGTGCAGGCTGGTGGTGGTGTAATGGTGTGGGGGATGTTTTCTTGGCACACTTTAGGCCCCTTAGTGCCAATTGGGCATCATTTAAATGCCACGGCCTACCTGAGCATTGTTTCTGACTATGTCCATCCCTTTATGACCACCATGTACCCATCCTCTGATGGCTACTTCCAGCAGGATAATGCACCATGTCACAAAGCTCGAATCATTTCAAATTGGTTTCTTGAACATGACAATGAGTTCACTGTACTAAAATGGCCCCCACAGTCACCAGATCTCAACCCAATAGAACATCTTTGGGATGTGGTGGAACGGGAGCTTCGTGGTTTATGGAGTTAGATTATAGCTGTTAAAGGTCCCGTTCTTTGTTTTTTTGAAGCTTTGATTGTGTTTACAGTGTGCAATATAATATGTGTTCATGTTTCGCGTGTAAAAAACACAATTTACTTATCTGTGTACCGCTGTTTTCACTGTCCTAAAAACGGGCTGATGAGTTCCTTGTTCTATGAAGTCCCTCCTTCAGAAATACGTAACGAGTTCTGATTGTGCCAGCGGTTCCCGTGTTGTGATTTGACCGCAGCTTAGCGCACGTTGCACGGAAAGGTCACGCCTCTTAACGGGGAGATGTATGCGCTCAATGATCTCTAAGTACAGCGTCCCTGGGAAAGCCAAACAAAGGTGATTTGACTCCGGGATGAAAATAACAGCGTCTCGACGACATGGCGACAAACACACTCAAACGCAACACTTCCTCGTCTTCTCCACGCAACACTTCCTCTTCTCCACATGGGAGAGCAACAAGACCACACACCCTTTTTCGCGTATTCTTGTGGGCGGAGGTTAGTCTGTTCTACTGTTCTATCGACGTCATATATGAAGGAAGTGCCAGGATGTAGTCCAAGCCGGCCGTTCGCTGTAGGCTTTGAAAGGGAACTTCTGTTAAATAAAATATCTCGCTTGGCATTGAACTTTGAGCTTTATAATTTTACAGGTATTATTTATGCTCTAACAGCAACATTACACACTAACTAAAGTTTGAACAATGGGATCACGAAGAAGGGGACCTTTAAATCTTTATAAATTTAATAAAAAATATTGTGCAGAAAAACATGGGGAACAAAATTTTGCACCACCATCAACAACAACAACAACAACAACAACAACAACAACAACAACAACAACAACAACAACAACAACAACAACAACAAAACCCTTAAGATTAATTATTATTATTTACAAATCTTAAATAAAAATAAATAAAATTACTTTTAATAAATAAATAAATTAATCCAAAGCAAACCACCCCCAAACCTCATGTTGAAAAAAATAGTACCTGTATTTTTTTGGTCTATTGAATTGTTGGTAACAAATTTGTTCTGTTTATGTATCATAAAGAGCCCCTTAGCCTCTTTCTGAGTTTAATTTGAGCTGATATCTTTGGATACAACTTGAAGCATTTGCTAATTTCATAGGCATTTTTTGTCCATTTTTTTTTTTAAATCACTGCGTATATAGAATATCATCAGTAAAAACTCTATAATTATTTTGACGGATCATTTTTTGTCTTTTTTTTGGTGTGCATACTCCATTTATTCTTTCAATTCATGCAGTCTCATGTTTCATAACTAAGAATATCATACTAACATACTACTCTCTCTTTTTCTGCAGGATACAGCATGCATGGAATACACATAGAACAAACTACATTTGCCAATATTTCCACAATGCAATGTGCACAAACTGACCTTTCTAGAGCGACGCATAAACTGGAAGTAATAATAACAGCGATTCTAGTGACTGAATTTGGAGTAGTCTTACTCTTTGCCGTTTTAATGCAGAAATATTCAGAGTAGTATGCATATATGCTATTCCAAACCCAGCCTATATTTCAAATTTGACAAATTTCAAAAAATTTTTTGATCGGTTTGCCAAATCTATAGAATATAGTGCATACAGGACATTTTTCAGTTAGTATGCTAGTATTCTATCCGAACACAGCCATTGTTTGCTGACTGATTGACGGCTCACCAACCTTTTTCATAACCTGAACAAACTCCTTCCTGATCCGGTGTATCTCTCTCTGAGGCTCCTCTCTTTCTCGGAAGGCCCAGAGCGCAGTGTGGCCCAGGGGAGGATTGGACTGTCTGTCACAACCAGAAAAAGTTCTGCCTGGCTCTCCCTGCAGGGACCTGGCAAACCACTTACACGGCCAAACAAAAATCAATAGCTTAATGATCCAAAACTGGTAATAGAAAGAGAGAAAAATCCCACACACCCTCTAAAACAATAAAATGTCTTTTGGAAAGTGCAACTCTTTCCTGTGTCTCAGTGTGTGCACACGTGTGCGTGCGCTAACGGAGCTTAACGTATTGATTTACTGATTCCCCCGTTTTTGTCCAGTTTTCTTCTCTATCCCAATTGCTGTATATACTACTGCAAAGACTCCTGGGACGGTTAGACTGCAGTGGGACTCTGGGAGCAAAAAAAAGGCTTGTGTCTGCACGAGCTTTCCTCAGCTTATATCATATGGATTTATTAGCACGGGTCACGACCAAATCAAAACCTTGACCCATCTGCTCACTACAATTTATAAGCATCTAACAGCAGCTAGTGACGGTTTGGCAGGGGATACACGGTTATTTCCGGGCCCGGGCTCCATGAATGCCCGCCTTCTGTGGGTAATTTAGCGATTAGAGGACAGCTCGTACTTAATGATTTATCCCGGGCCAGGCTCTTGTAAAAGATCACAGGGATAGTTGTTAGCTGCTAGGAGAGGCCGTACAGGGCCAACCGTACTGCACTGCAGTGGGCCGCCGCTGTATGCGCTGATATAAAACACCGGGACGCCACATGTCATCAGCAGGACTGGCCTTGAACCGGCCGTAAAGATGATAAGGCTGTTTAGAAACATGACGTAATGGAAGGGGTGACAAAAATGGGGTCGCATATACAGATTTGTGGCCACCATATGCAGGCAGTGTTATTCTCTCTAGCAAAGCGCACTTGTGAAATCTACCCTCAAGGAATGAGCTCATAAAGTAACCTTTTAGCTTTGCTCTTCCCTCCAAATGAATTCTGGGAAATTTGGAATTTGCTTTGTAATATAGAAAATAATTTATATATATATATATATATATATATGATATACTATTTTCTTTATATTAGTGCTGTCAAATCAATTAATTAACCGCATCCAAAATAAAAGTTTGTGTTTATATAATAAATGTGTGTGTACTGTATATAATTATTATGTGTATATAAATACGCACACATGCATGTATATATTTAAGAAATATTTTTTTTTTTTATATAAAATATATATATTTATATGTCATATAAATTATATAAATATATATACAGTATATACATGCAAATATATACATTAATGTGTGTGCATTTATATATACATAATAATTAAACACAGTACGCACACATACAGCCCTAATATATATATATATATATATATATATATATATATATTTTTTTTTTTTTTTTTTTTTGCAACCCACTATATATGTGCATACACTACATAAATATATATGTATAAAAACTATTTGAAAAAAAAACAAAAAACACCCATGACAGAAAATGCTAAGTCAGTGAGTGCAGAACATGTCCACAATGTGAGTAGGGTTGTCATGACGACTTGTTATCCCGAGTGCTCCTGGAGGCAGCTGGGAAATCAGGAGGGGAGGGCTACGGGGACCGAGGCTATTCTTAAACACACAGCAACAGGCAAATGCAATTACAGGCACAGGGAGACAGTGGCCTAATCAAATCAGCAGGGAGGGGAGGCGAGGAGAGGTTGCTGGGAGGGAGGGGTTGCTGTCGGATGCCTGTAGCTCACGCCTGGAAAAGCTCACCCAGATGCAGACCTCTGCTCCCCAAATGGGGGGTGACATGGTGTGGTGCCCACATACACAGCGGGCTGCTGGTCCACACGTACACACAAACACAGACAAACACAAAACCACATACCAGTTGTTAAGAGGCCAAAAGGTACCCTAATAAATCTACATTTGTCACTCTGTATAATCACATTACAGGGATTAAACCTCCAATGCCTCGAATATATATATATATATATAGAGAGAGAGAGAGACACACACACACACACACACACACACACTATAGTTAGTTCTGGTCCTCGAATCTGATTGGTTGAGAGGCCTTCCAGGAGTGCGATATTGCTGGGACTGTTCACTGTTTGTATCACTCCACTGGTCTCTGCGTGTTCTAGACAGGCAGCATTTCTCCAAGCAAACTAGCGAAATAGACCTTAGTCAGGATAGTGTCATATTTAATATTGGACAGGAATGAAAACGAGGCTGTGAGGGATAGTATACAATGGATTGTACTGTTGTTTAACAACAATCCGATTGTTCTCTAGAAGACAAAAACTCCATAAAACATTTATAGAAGTTGTGTGGTTACATTGAAATTATTAGTTACATTGACATGATCTAAGACCTTTATACAGTGCGTGCTATTGTAAAGACTGTACGTCTATTTTTTTATGCATTTGGCAGACGCTTTTATCCAAAGCGACTTACAGTGCCCTTTTTACAGGGACAATCCCCCTGGAGCAACATGGAGTAAAGTGCCTTGCTCAAGGACACACTGGTGGTGACCGCTGGGATTGAACCAGCAACCTTCTGCATATCAGTTCCATGGTTTAATCCACTGGACCACCATCTCACACGTCTATCCCTCACAGCCTCATTTTCATCTGCATTAAATTCAATAAGGCGTCAAACTATGTTGGAAAACACACTATAATTTTCGAAATAGTGCTGTTGTCGTGTCACGGAATGTCGTTTTAAAGCTCAAATCTGCAGTTTTCTTATAAAGATAGTGCCTATTGAAGAATAGCTTTTTCATCAGCGCACATGGACATGGCAAATTGATTTGTTATCACGAATGTATGACTTGATCTAGAGAATGATAACAAAGAAAGGTAATCGCACACACTACTCACTCTAATACACTAATATCTGAAGCAGCCCAAGCCGTCATTGATAGTTCTTAAGTGACGTTTTGGAATTTGTACCGGAAGCTTGCATGCATGTGAAGCTTTCTCCATTTTGCTTTGTACTACTCTCATTTTGCTACTCTCATTTTGTTTAATTGCAGTTAGGAAATGCTTCGGCAATACGAATAAAAATATATTTGTCATGCCGCCCCCTATAAAACTGAAATCCCCATTGACAGGTGTGACAAAATAATAATTTTGGACCTGTTTCAGAGCCTCTAAACTGCCTGTACAAGCCTTGCAGCCGTTCATGTGCCTGGACCTCTACAGCCCACACTTTAAAATGTTGAATTGACCTCAGTGGCCTGTACTGCAAAACAAGAAATGTTAGGTTTTGCTCAAATAGGTTATAGAAAACAGCAACCTTTGCTCATAGCTCTCTAAATGCACTTTCAATGTGCTTTCTAAACGTGTTTCTTGTGTGCTTTGTGTGCTGATAAAGGCCAGGCAAGCACTCAACTTGAGTCGACCTCTGTGAGTCACTGCAATCATTTCTCATAAAGCTTCTCGATAACGTCAACTAATCAAGTATAATGGTGCGCTGCGCCTTACCAGACGCCTACCTTGTGCTCTCCAGGGCTGGAGAACATCCTTTAACCTTCTTTACCTAGCATGACTGCGTAATAGACTCCTAACTCAGTCCACCCCAAGAGCTTTGGCCCCGTCATCCGCAGAGGGCCGAAGTGTGAGAAGCCGGCTATAGTCAGGCCTGTCTGCTTTCCCCTTTGCGTTAATGAGCAGGGTAATTACTGATGGCCTAACCCTGGTCGAGGGAGCAGGCCTGGATCTGTATAGAACCACACACACACACACACACATACAGACCTTTAATTAAAAATACGTCTCAGGGACCACAAGAGAGAACGATGAAGAGGAAGATTATATATATATACACTGCCCGGTCAAAAAAAGGTCGCTGTTTGAATTTAAATAGGCAAATGATTAAGAGTCAAAGATTGGATCATTATTGCAGTGATTATTACGTTTCTAGCGTGTTATATGTTTGGCAACAGTTCTTCTAAGATCTTGACCAAAAATGGATACACCTCTTGATGGAAATAAATGTTTTGAGGTGCATCCATTTTTGGTCAAGATCTTGTATTGACACTGCAAGAGTCAAGGACACTATAAAGTCAACTCCAGCACATCCCAAAGACTTTCAATGAATTTAAGGTCTGAGGTGCCAATTCATGTGTGAAAATGATTCTTCATGCTCCCTCCCAACCATTCGTTCACAATTTGAGCCTTATAAATCTTGACATTGTCATCCTGGAATATGGCCATGTTGTATCTTCCTATATGGTTGTTTAAGAAATAAAAAGCTACACACAGTGGCGATCCTACACTTCTGGGGGCCCTAAGCAAAACTTTGTGAAGGGGCCCCTGTCAGAGCACTTTTAAAACCCCCCAAATTTCCATAAACTTAAGTAATAATTACAATGGTTTTCAGCATGCAAGCTGCGCTACCAGTTGTAGCTAATGGAATTAAAACATCAAGGAAACAAACTGCAAGTTATGGAAAATGTATATAAATATGTAAAGGGAAACACGTTAAATCACGTTAAATTGGCAGTAAGACCAATTAAAACCAATTTTTTGGTTGACAGCTAAATAAATGCTTTTTTAATAGTAATGATCTGAACATTTAGCTCTCAGAAAAACTATAACACAGCCAAATTGGCTTTCTAAATGTGCGATTTACTAACAAAATTACAGCATGATGAGTAAAAAAGGCATGGTTGTTGTGGGTCAAACCCAAATGTGGGTCAAAAATAACCCAACCATTGGGTAAAATTTAGATTTCATCATGGGGCATTTCTAACAAGACACAGTTAGACCTGGACATAAGTTATCAGTTTACGACTAGCTTATGAATGTATTGCTTTGTCGAAACTAAATAAGAAATTGAAATGTTTCGAGAGAGCGAAAGCAGTATGCCCATCAAACCGCTTTGTTCGGCTGCGTTGCATCAACAATGTCAACAAAGATGTGTGTTTTTGGTTGTCAGGGCAAGACAACCCTGCACAGCTTCCCAAAGAACCCAGCGTTAATGGGACAGTGGATGGAGTTTGGTTTTCTGGAGCAGCAACGGAGTTGTAGAAGTGTTTTGTTTGTTCCCTGCATTTCGGCGACGATGGTTTTATAAGCAAGGCCCAGTTCGATGCAGGATATGTAGCTCGTCTAATGCTGAAAGATGGAGCAGTCCCCGTGATTAAGGTTCACGGTCATGCGTTGGAAGCAGGCGGTGAGTAAAACTGCTTCAAATGTCTTTGTGTTGTTAGCTATCGACTCGTTCATTCAAATGCGCTACTATTCCATTGTTTTTCTATGTAAACACGCACTAGTCTGACGTGCAAAACTGTTACACTTGCTACTGCTAACATTAAATCACATATAATAGTCCATAAACCAAATTATATCCTCATACACCACGAGTAAACACACACAAATGTTGTAAAACTCGCGCATGACAAGCCGCTAAGCAAGTATATACGTTACAGCACACACCATTGAGACGTCCTGCTGTAGTCGTCGTTGCTGCTTCTCCTGTTCAATTTCAGCCTCTAGATCTGATTCTGGATCATATATGTGTGGCTAAATCCGATTGATCTACATGGTTTATTTAGGATAACGTTTTTTTTCCACGTTTAAGGATGTCACAGCTTTCAGGCGCTCTCAACGCAATAGCTGCGCGCGCTCGTGACTCTTTATGCCTCCAGCCGCTATTTTTTTTCTCGGAAAGACTCGGTACAACGTATCTTTCTTTTATAAATATAATAAAACTAAAGACTTTTTGGAGATATGAAGGATGCAATACTACTCTATAGGTACTCAATATTGACATGAGATTGACTGAAACTGAGTGTTTCACCCCCCCCCCCCCTTTAAGCATTTGCCTATTTAAATCCAATTCTATTTTTTTTGGTCGGGCAGTGTATGTACACAATTCAATATACGATCCCTAACTGTGACAGCAGTGGATACAAAACCCTCTAAAATCTTGTAGTGTTTCTTTCTGTTTGCACTGGGATCTGGGGGAGTGTGTGACAGAAAGGATCAAAACATTTTCCTCCAAGTGAACAGGCTCAGCTGACGGGAATGCAGTCAAACTTTTACTCTCTCTATGATTAAAACATGGCCGCCCCCGATTGCTCACCCCTCCCGTTATTAATGAGTGAAGCGCGCTGCTGCTGCTGTGGAACGCACTGGCCTGTGAGCACTCGTCCACATCAGAGCCCTGATACATCAGAACACTTCAAACACCACAATCCACAATTAACTGACAAGAGCTGGCAATTAGTACGGAGCACAGCAACCCGCATATGCAGTCTCAGCAGCAGGAACAAGGACCGGTCCCTCAGAGAGGCGACCACGTGTTGTGCTGCTACTTGTTAAGCTAGGGCAGTTTCATAGCTTTGGTAAATCAAAGCCAGAATGCAACGAAGAGCAAAATAACACCGCATTGAGGAGAAAAATGTAGGGTTTCTTGGTACCCACCTCCCTTCAGTGTGCATTTCAGGGCTTTAGCATCTCTACAATGAACAAACAGCACAAATACGATATGAAACATAAAAAGCCCACGGCATTCAGTCGGCACTAGTTGCATCCATTAGAGTGAAATGCACTTAGACATAATTAGAAAAAAATAAAATATCCAAACTGTCCTTACTCCGACCTCATGGAAAGTTTACTTGAGATCATAAATTCCAATCAAGGGCTTTATAGGACACTCAATAGTTTGATGTTTATAATTCATTACTCAGCTTATTCTAAAACACAAGGTTGCCAAGACACTGCTGCTGTAGGACAAATAAAAACAAGCATCTATTTTTTTAATATTCCACAGATGAATGTGAATGAATTTACAAGAACCTGAATTTGCCCTCATTGGTTTAATGGGGAAATAAGACTGCAAAGTAAATATCCCATCCTACTTCAAAACAAAAATAAATTCGGTCTTCATTTAATAACCCTTCTTATTTTCTGTGGAACACAATTTTCCATGCATGGGGACTCTAGTCTATTCAAAAGCACCATAAAAGTCGTTTATATGACCGATCAGGCATAACATTAGAACCGGTGAAGTAAATAACACTGATTATCTCTTCATCACGGCACCTGTTAGTGGGTGGGATATATTAGGCAGCAAGTGAACATTTTGTCCTCAAAGTTGATTTGTTAGAAGCAGGAAAAATGGGCAAGCGTAAGGATTTGAGCGAGTTTAACAAGGGCCAAATTGTGATGACTAGACGTCGGGTCAGAGCAGCTCTTGTGGGGTGTTCCCGGTCTGCAGTGGTCAGTATCTATCAAAAGTGGTCCAAGGAAGGAACAGTGGTGAACCGGCGACAGGATCATCATGGGCGGCCAAGGCTCATTGATGCATGTGGGGAGAAAAGGCTGGCCCGTGCGGTCTTTCAGCAGGATAATGTGCCCTGCCACAAATAAAAAAGGGTTCAGGAATGGTTTGAGGAGCATAATGATTTTTAGTTGTTGACTTGGCCTCCAAATTACTCAGATCTCAATCCAATTGAGCATCTGTGGGATGTGCTGAACAAACAAGTCCGATCCATGGAGGCCCCATTTAAAGGATCTGCTGCTAACATCTTGGTGCCAAATACCACAGCACACCTTCAGGGGTCTATAGTGGAGTCCATGTCTCGACAGGGCAGGGATGTTTTGGTCATGATGTTATGCCTGATTGGTGTATATTACACGTCTTACGAAGTTAAACAATAGCTTCGAGTAAGAAAGAGACTTAAGCTGCTATCCACTGATAT
>CM042255.1:34090649-34150649 GCA_023566225.1 Romanogobio albipinnatus | reverse complement strand
GGAGGTCTCCATGCTTTCCTTTCTGATCTGAATACTGTCCTATTCAATAAAGGCATGAACAAACTTAAACATTCTGACTGAATCAGTTAGTACAAGATGTCCCCTCCCCCCCCAGAGTCGCAACGGGGAACTTTGGAAGCGCAACACTTTTTCGGTGCCTTATCTTGCGCACAACAGTAATGCACTCATAACCTGCCAGGATGTATTTTGCAACCCATAAACGCCTCCTGATCAAACCATCATTCACCTGCCCTCCTTAACGTGCCACCCATTGCTAATCAGTGGCAAATAAGAAAAGCAGCACCAAAATTTTAAGGATGAGGAGGACAGCACAGAGCCCAAGAAAAGAAAAAGAGACTATTATGTTCCTCAGGGAGAACCATAAACCAGCCTCCCTTGTTGTTCGGCTGACAGGCAGATAGAGGGGTTGTAAAATCCCAGGGGAGTTGTGCTAAGATCGAGAACACGCTTCCCCAGCCTTTAATGTTACAGCTTTTCATTTGCCGGTTGTAAAAAAAAAAAAAAAAACGTCTGCACCGGAGCGCCTCATGAGAGCACTTCTTCCTCTATCAATAGTCAGGATGTGCATGTCAGAGCTGGAACATTCTCCTCTGGAGGATCCGATCATAGTTATGTGAGGTAGGGCTGCGGGCAAGGGATCAAACTGAGCTGAGCTGAAACCTGCTTCCCTACCACAAGATCTACGGGTGGTCCGTGCAGCCCAGAGCTTTCATTGCTTGGGCTAGAGGGGGCAACAAGGGATGGAGGGACTTCCTCACGCAACTGAAATGTAAGCATGCACAGGCCTACAGAAGTTCCTGCCGGTAGTTATTTGTCAAGGTGAACCATGCTTCTATTGATTCGAGCAGCAGTTGCTGGTTTTAATAAGAGCCAACTCGTTTTTGAAAGACATTACCCCCTGGAAGTCCTGCCCCAGTTGTGAGGTGTCAGAAATGATTTCGAATACCGGGAGAAAAGGCAAGTGAATTAGGTTTCCAAAAGATCTGAAACCATGTCAAGACCGTAGACTTTTTTTTTTTAGAACAGAGAGGGCTTCTTTTTGTTGAGGATCAGATGGCTGCGAGTGAAACGCAGTGCAGTGTACTTTGTTTATCTTCTTAGGCATTTCTCGCACCCTTTTCTCTGACACAACTGACTTTTTTAAAAACCGCATACAGTAGCTACCTTTGTCTGCTCTGTATAACAATAAGCAAAGGGAAGGAAAGCGAGCGTACTCTGCATTTCATCCTCACCGCACAAGGCCAGAGATCCTAACAGAGCTGCAGAGACTGACAGCTGCATTGAATCAGCATGCGATAGCAACAAGCTCCCTTTTCCCCGTACATACACACATACATACCCACGCCTGGCGACAGGGTCATGCAACCAAATCACTGGATTTCTCAGTTTCAGCACGTAGGGCTCAGCAAATACAGACCACTGAGAGCGTCTGGCCCTAAATTAGATATATTAAAGCCTTACTAAGCGTCTAAGGGTCTCCTCAGCTCTGCTACACAATTTCAGTCTGTTTCCCCTAAGGCACTGAATTAAACAGAGGTAGCAAAAGTTTTTTTTTTTTGCTTTTGCTTATTATAGTGTTTGCAAGGTAGCACTATATTGATATTTCTCAAGCATTCTGGATAAAGGTTTATTCTAAACCCTCAACCCTACAATTTAATTCAGCCCGAACTGCTTAACGTACAAATTGCAATCAAACTTTTAGTCAAAAAGTATATTGTTATATTTTAGTCACCCATTTTGAAAAACCATGTAAAAAGTGTTTTGTAGAAAGAAGTGGCACGTGAAAAGTAAACACTGAATAAGTCAAATATAAATAAAAATGTTATGTTGATGCAGAATTCCATTTCTAATTTAAGGAAGTAGAACTAAAACGAACTGAAATTCATTTAATGGGGCAGGTCAGATACCCGTGTCTCTTCTTTTATACACCTATCCTTCTCAATGTTTATTTTTATTATTTCCATAACCTGAATAATTAAGTTATAACCATTTTCTACATTTGTGGAAACACATTTCTTTAGGTGCTGCTCTGATGTCTGTGTCAAGGCGTGCTGACAGGCAACGGTCCTTGGAGTGTGAAACACTCTGGGAGTGAAGGGGGGCCTCTCTGCATGTGTTGAGCTATATGTCATCCTAAAGTGACCTTATGTCCACATAGGTTACAGGTCTACGTGACTTTTTGGGGACTCAGAGAAATGTACCTCTTTTATGCCTTTCTTACTAAATAGAATAAATTCACTTCTGTACTAAGATGATGTATCAGCATGTGCCTTGTTGATAGTTAGTTAAGATGTTCTCAACCTTGAGGAAACTGTTATTCTCTGGAGCTTTTGTGTATGTGCGTTGCATGATCTGTGCAGATTCAGTGTTGGAGATGGACTTTTCTGCAGACGATGCCAGACCTGGAGACGCCTTTATGTGACCACTTGCATCATTTGTGATCTAAATCTAGGACTGGGCGACAACTAGTCTACGCATTTTTAGTGATATGTGCTCCTATCTGTCTGCGTGTGGAAAGTTGCTTACATTGCATGTGTTAGAGCCAATCAGAATCATTCCACATGACAATAATGACGTGGTTAGACCTTGAAAACAGTATAACTGTTCAGAAATTGTATGAACGTTAGGCGGAGGCGGGGAGACTGTTAGAGGGAGTGCGGCCTACGAACTCCTTGTGAGACTTCAAGCTGGCTTCTGCTGATGAAACTGCAAACTATTCTTTAGTAAATTTTTCTTTAATTAATCTAACTCCTGATTCTTGGTCTTCATTTTTCACTACTGGTCCTGGGTCCTAAGCTGTTACCCCAACACATTCATATAACTATAACTTTTCACTAGAAAAGCAAAGTTTGTCAAGACACATTTTGACATTACAAATACCTGTTTTGGAAAAAAAGGGTTAACATTCCTTGAAATCTGAAGGTTTATGGGCTTCAATAACATTTAATATAATATAAATTAATAAATTATATAACAATTTATATACTATTAAACTGCTGCTGAAAAAGCTGAAAAATGATCAATTTCGACTGTCCAGAAAAAAGAAACAAAGTAGTCCTGATAAATCCCCGATGTTCTATATCATGAAAGGGAAAGAGCGAATAAATAAAAAAATAAATAAAAAAAATTATGTCTTAACGAATACCTTAATTTGATAGTAATTCTCTGCAAATATTGATGTATGAAATTGTGATTAAATTTAAGCGGCATATCGCAATTATTTCAATTAACATATTTGAATCAATTGAAAGCCCCAGTTTACACAAAAGTGATGTCGTTATATGAAAGTTTATAATTTCTTAAATGACATACCTGAGTGATTTTGGTTTGCACAGAAGAGACAATAGTGGAGGACACTTGCTTGTCTTTCTCCTGAGAGCCATCCCTGTTTAACAAACAGAAGTAAAGCATTATTTAAAAAGTGTTTACAAAGTGCTTTACAGAAGAGAAATACATGTGTGCATTCACAGAAAAGACAGGAATAGAATTCCATAGCTTGGGACCGAAATGACTAAAGGCTGACTCACCAATTTTTAGCTGCATTTTTAATACAACCAACAAGTTAAAGGGATTATAATTATAATTCACTGCCATTATAATGCTTGGATTAGCCAGGATATTTTTTAATATAACTACGATTGTATTCGTCTGAAAGAAGAATGTTCTATACACCTAGGATGGCTTGAGGGTGAGTAAATCATGGGATCATTTTCATTATGGGTGAACTATCCCTTTAATATTGGATGTTTGAAGCAATCTTTGCTGGAGCATATTTATTCAATAAATTACAAAGGTATATTAGGGCAGTACCATAAGGTAATTTAAAAACTAATAAGAGGATCTTGAATTCAACTCTGAATGATACAGGCAGCCAGTGAAGATATCGGAATGCATTCCGGATTTTAGAGCAAGTTAACATTCATGCAGCTGCATTCAGAATTCTTTTGTAAGTGTTTTAATAGAGCACTTTGGTAACCCAGCAAAAACGCTATTGCGAAAGTCAAAAAGAAACAGTGAGACTGTGACAGACAAACAGAGGTCTGCCATTTGGCCAGGTTTGTAAAAAACACTTCAATACAGTATTCATGATGACTGGTGAGTATGTAACCACCACAGACATCTCAGGCTGAAACGGAGCGACCAGAAGAAGGTCATGAAATATTCACCCAACGCCGGAAGAGACACAACAACTGCACAAATAAAAACAAAGTTTGGAGAGAGACTCACAGTGGGAGGTTAAAAAAAAAAGCAGCAGAAAAACAACAACTGAAGGCTGAGGGAGTTTAAAGCAACTTTTTTGATGAAACTTGAGAAGTTGTGAAAAAAAAGGTCAGTCCCTGTGTCCAATAACCACCTGTGTTTTTTAGGTTTTTGAATCAAAACCAATCCATAATGAAGAAAATCTATGACAATTCTTGTACAATTCATACATATTATGCTGTCAAACAACTTAATTAAAACGTCACATTGGTTGATTTTGAGCGCCAAAGACTTTCATGCTTCGTTCAACAATTAATCAAGTTGTCACATCATACCTAAAACCATATCTTCCAAATCAAAAAAGCTACAGCACAGGCCATCTTTGTGTCTCACACACTGCTCCTGGCAAAGCTTAAATTAATATTGCAACAAAGTGGGAAAAAAATATGCTTGAAAATCTATGATTCTGACTGAAATTCAGAGGGTGGGCGACACTCTTGCGAGGTTCACGCTGGTTGTTCACTAAAGGGACCAGAGAGAGATGCCCTTTACCTGGACCTCCCCAAGCTGGAGGCGGGGCTTGTGGCAGGGGAGGGGCTTGCGGAGACTCTGGCCACAGCTCCGCTTCTGTCAGGGGATGCCGATGGCGAACAAGAGGAACCTTTTAAATGGTGTGATGGCTTTGAACTCTTCCTCTTTTTCTTTTCATGAGGCGATCTGAAAAAGAGAGCTAGAGAAGTAATACATCAGCCCAAAACATGCACATTCAAATTTGATGCATCACGTTTGGTTACACCACTGTGTATGAAATGTACTGCTTCGTAAATAAACTTGCCTTGTTTTGCCTTATTTCTCACACAAAGTTATTGTATGGCTTCAGAAGAGTTGGAATATTACACAAGATAAAAGTATAGATACTTTCATGGTGCTTTTTTCCTTTCATGTGCCACAGAAGACAGAAAGTCATGGGTTTAGAACAGCAATAAATAAATAAATAAATAAAAAATATGAACTATTCCTTTAAGTTCATATGATAGAGGTAAAAAGCCATGTTTCTCATGACTCTGGGGATGGTGCAGTGAAGTGAGAGTCACTGTGTGAGGTAACACTCTGGCCCAATGTGGAGTCTTAAAACATCCAAACGCCCCTTTACCAAGACCCATGATCCACACTGCATCAGCGAGGGGACTCAAATAGGCCATCCGCAGATACACAAGTCAAGTGTGTGCTCTATCTCCAGAGAAAAAGCACACAGTCCATATCAAGGGGACTTTGTCTCCAAGGCTGTCCTTTATGAATATTTTATTTGAATACATTGGGTATGTCCTTTAGAGGGAAAAAATACATTTTTAAAGGAGCACTAAACTTCAGTTAATGGGCATAGTGCCCACTTATTACCTGTGGCACAGCAGCAAAATGACAAGACCTGTTTGGAGAGTGGACACAAGGTTAAAAATGCAGACGCGCCAAGAATTCCACAAGGGGCATACTGTATTACGATTAATTGAATCAATACAGGATCAACACAAGTTCATCTAAAATAGACATAAATGCATAATACCTCTCACCTACTCTATTTGTTAGGCAAGGTTAAGTTGGCCTATTAGTTTATTGTACAAGGGAGTATGGAGTGTGGACTTTAACAGTGACTTCTAGATGTATTTTTCTGCCTTCATTTTCTCAAACTTAATTTTCTCAAAGCTCTGATATGAATAAGAACAGTAGCAATTTATAAATAGTTTATAAATATTAAATTCATGTAATTCTAAATCTCTAATTCTAATTAAGAATTATGTGTTGAATTAATTGCAAGGCAAGACCTCATCATCTAATCATAGTTTAATCATAGTACCATGTGTGCATATTTACAGTATAATATTCAGATATATTCTATATATAAATGCATAGGATACAGATTTTTATGACTTCATGGGTAGTGCAGTTCTTTACAAGGAATATTTTTTGCAGTTAAAATCTCAGTCACGTATGGTTTCTACAGAAGCCTAAACTATTGCTTAACCTCGTGGCTGGTCTGTCTGGAAAGGTTTACATATTTTGCTAACAATATATGATCCTATGGAGAAAACAAATGATTTTACTGTCATTAAATGATTTCTTTCATACCCCAGCTGTTGTGTTATATTTCCAAGACAACAGCTGCTGCTGGGTCAAAGGCAGGCACTCTGGCACTCAAACGCCCTCTGCTAGTATGTACAGTAAGCGAGGTTTTGGATCCTAGATGCTTCCATCATCACTTCAAACAAACAAATCAACAAATCAAACCAAACCTCACTGAAACCATGCAAGTGATCTAACCATCTCGCTCTCATCCTCAATTCCTCTCTCGTTTCAAACCAGAAAGGGTCGAGGGTGTAATGAAAGATGCTGAGCTTTTTTATCCCTTTGAAGGGAATGTTTAAAAAGTGTGTCCTCGCTTTCTGCAACCTCCACGGCAGCAAAATATGGAGAAAGAGTACTAGAGAGAGTGGGCCGCCCAGATAAAGACCAGGTGACATAAAAGCCGGGTGAGATCTGAGAAGTCGTCACGACCATCTCTTTCTGTTGAGATAGGTGTTGGTAAGAAAATAATGGCAAAGTAGAGGAAATGAGAGAGAGGGAAGGGTGATAATAGCAGTGTCATGGTGTGGCGTCTCACAGGACTCTTCAATAGAAGGATTACAGCGAATGAAAAGATCATGCTTGGTGCAGACTCTGGGGAAACACCAGGAAAGCACTTTTTACCCACTGTGAACCGCAGCAAGCATGCTGACAATCAGCCAAACCTCTCCTTGAGGTGATATACAGCTAGAGGGTTTAAAAAGAGACCCCATCACAGCTGCTGTTAAAACAAACACGTTCTTCCTGCTGAATCTTGTATTCATAACATGTGCCAGTGTAAATAGACTAAATATTTAGTATTAACATAATAATAATAAAACACACAAATCTTTGCCACATCTGGAGTAGGTAGGATTTTGTAATGTTTTTCAAAGAAGTCTCTTATTACAATTACAGATTAAAATAATTGTTTTCTATTTTAATATATTTAAAATTGTATGTATTCCTGTGATGGCAAAGCTGAATTTTTAGCAGCCAGTATTCAGTGTCACATGATCCTTCAGAAATCATTCTAATATGCTGATTTGGTGCTCAAAAAACTTTTATTATCAATGTTGAAATCATTTGTGCTGATTAATATTTTTGTGGAAACGGATACCATTTTTTCAGCATTTCTTGATGAATAGAAAGGTCAAAAGAATAGTGTTTATTTGAACAGAAATCTTTTGTAACAATGTCTTTACTGTCACTTTTGATCAATTTAAATGCATCTTTGCTGAATTAAAGTATTATTTAGCTAAAAAAAAACTAACTTTTTAATAATTGTCTATAAAATGCTTTTAAACAAACACAGTGATCCAAAAAATGTTTGATGTGGCCTAAGTGTCAAACCCACCTTGATCTGGAGCGCTTCCTGCCAAGTGCTGGGTTGCTGCCAAGGCGATATGTGCTTGGACCGTAGCTTTCCTTCTCCCTCTCGTCACGCTTCCTCTCTGAAGAGCGAGCTCGTCTGTCTCTGCGGCCGGGGGAACGAGACTGAGACCTGAGACGGGGGGAGAGATTGGATGGAAAGAAAGAGAAGGCACATAAAAAAAACATGGTCAGTTTAGAAATCAGCCCACACGTTAGACTCATCAATGCTGGTAAGTTAAGTGACAGTTGATGATGGTTCTCTGCTCTCCATTATCTCTTCAAACCCCTTTTGAGAGATGGACAGAGTTTGAAAAGACAAGTAACTGAGGAGTTGAGCTCATGAACCTTGTGTCAAGGTTATTATTGTAAACAGAAACTATTACAATGAGTAAAATATCAGCAAAAATGAAATGAAATTAAACAAATAATGCTACTTTGTAAATAAAAAGAATTTGTGTGGATGACATTAATACCAGGAAATATAAATTATATAGTTAAATAACAAGTTTGACTTGTGAGTGAGATTTTATTGTTAATGTTTGATAATATATTTTTTTGAAAACCACATTTAAAATGTCCTGCCAGTATCTGACATGAATCACAAACAGGTGTGGTGAGAAATCACGCTTTTATCATCGACAGTCATAGACTTACACTAGACGTACACAAAAGTAATCACTGTAAACACTAAGAGAATGAAGAAATGTTGTGGACCTCGACCATTTGGGCAAATCAGTGAGCATTGTTTTCCAGTGCAAGCTGTCTGAGACTGATCTCAAACAGCACATTTTAAATGCCAAGAGTGACGGTAGCTACAATCTACAGTTTACAATAAAGATGCAATTGGCACAATTCACTGACAGCAAGTAGTGCATTAAGGACTGGGGCTTTCTATGTCTGCAGTCCGCACAGCTTTCAAAGTATACTCAGCTGAGCGCCAATGGACGAGTCTGACACATGAGCAGTACAATTGCTTTTCTATACTTTACAAGACATCAGAGTCATGCCATTTACAGGACATTCGCTCGGAAGAATAGAAGAAAAGATCTGCCATTAAATGCAAAGTTTAGAACAAGAACCAAAACAAAAAAGATGGAGGATGATAAGCTGCTTTGTTTACTGTTCTTGAAGCAGTGTGTCGTTATGTATTGTTTCTTCTTCGAGTACTGCACAATACATCACAACTGCGTATTGCAACCTAGTGGACTCTTATTTCTCAACATTCAATTTGTGCACACAAATTGGGCTGCAAACGGAAGGTGTGCGGATATCCGTGGACCCTCTTAAAGGGATGGTTCACCCAAAAATGAAAATGCTGTCATCATTTACTCACCCTCAAGTTGTTCCAAACCTGTGTGAACTTAATTACTCTGCTAAACACAAAATATGACAGTTGATGGGCCCTATTTGGTTAACCATATTCTTCAAAATATCTTTAGAAGAAAGAAATTCACACAGGTTTGGAACCACTTGAGGGTGAGAAAACGAGGGTGAACTATCCCTTTAATGACAGAAATTATGTCACACGGACAGAGCGCGGTGTGAGTTTGTGAGTGAGTGTGTGTGTGTGTGTGTGTGTGTGTGAGTGAGTGAAGTGAGTGTGTAAGTAAGTAAGTAAGTGAGTGTGTAAGTAAGTAAGTGAGTGTGTAAGTAAGTAAGTGAGTGTGTAAGTGAGTGAGTGTGTAAGTGAGCGAGTGTGTAAGTGAGCGAGTGTGTAAGTGAGTGAGTGTGTAAGTAAGTGAGTGAGTGTGTGTGTAAGTAAGTGAGTGAGTGTGTAAGTAAGTGAGTGTGTAAGTGAGAGTGAGTGTGTAAGTAAGTAAGTGAGTGAGTGTGTAAGTGAGTGAGTGAGTGTGTAAGTGAGAGTGAGTGTGTAAGTAAGTAAGTATGTATGTAAGTATGTATGTATGTAAGTAAGTAAGTAAGTAAGTAAGTAAGTATGTAAGTAAGTATGATGTATGTATGATGTATGTATGTATGTATGTAAGTAACTAAGTAAATAAATAAATAAATATGAAAGCAAAAACTAGTGATTTAAAAAAAGTATTGCATATTATAAACATTAATTAAATGTTTTAATTTGCTGCAGAACACGGCCGTACAGTTAATGTTCAATAACAGTACAAAATGAGCCTCACTGAACCTTGGAAAATCCAATCTAATGTTGACGAACACATTCCTGTAACAAAATGGATGGGCCATTATTATAGGTGTGCGTGGGTTGAAATGTAATCACACATGTATAGACCCACACAGAAGGATAATGCAAATTAAAATAAATACCTTGTATGCACACACACCCTTTAAACTAAGAATGTACTGAAAAGTAGAAAAGCAATTAAAATGTGGGGGTCGGGAACAGAGAGAAAAAAAAAATTATTTTATACAGACATAAAGAAGAAAAACAGACATTAAATCTAATCATTAATAATCTGATGCAGGGGCGTTAAAGATATTTGATGAAGACGAAACTACTTTCCCACATAATACATTTGTCTTCATTTATTATAATTGTGACTAGAGTGAATTTAATTTTTCTTTCCTTTTTACGCTACACTGGACAGATAAATGTTAGCCTGGTCTCTGGTGTTGATGTGCCGGCTGGAAACGAGAGATGTCAGGTGTCAGGAGGCAGCAAATAAAAATGAGTGAGTAGCTTAAATACTGACACCGTTATTATTAGCACTGACAAAAATTAGAGGCACAACACTGGCCATGTTTGATGTCAAAAAACAGGAGCTTTATCATTACTTCAGGCCCTAGTATTACTAATTTAATGTCCATGCTCAGTGTCAGAGTCACCGACTGAGATATGGGCTTGTTATTAATGAAAGCTATAATAAAAAAACCCAAACACAATGGGCTCAGGTTTGTACTAATGTTTGTTTTAAACCACTTATTAAAGCTACATCCAAAGCGGTTTCTGGTTTCTTTGTTGTATTATAATTATTGATTAAATAAAAGCTAAATAAGGTAAACTGATGAAAAATCATTGCTGTAGTCACTATTAAAAATATAAAATGGTGATAAAGTTAAAACGGCCATTTTACTGTAATCTTACTAGAAATTGTTTTGTTGGCAATTTAGAAGACATTTATGTACAGTACAAACAATCTAATTAATATTACTTTCCTCCCTCCTTGATTTGCATATGGTGAAATAAAAGTAATTAAAACATCTGTTTTTTTATACACATATATTCAAAAGTTTGGGGTAAGAAAGTTTTTTAACACTTTTGAATTCAGCAAAGATGCAATACAATGACATTAATGTTTTGTTTCTATTTCAATCTGACTGACCCCAAACTTTTGAACGGTAGTGTATATCCAATATAAAAAATAAATTAAAACACACATACATATAAACATACATACATACAAACATATATTGATGTATGGTTTGTTAGGATAGGACAATATTTGGCCGAGATACAACTATTTGAAAATGTGGAATCTGAGGGTGCAAAAAAATCTAAAGAATAAAGAGAAAATCACCAATTTAAAAGTTGTGCAAATGAAGTCCTTATCAAGGCATATTACTACTAATAATAAATGTTTGATATATTTACTGTAGGAAATGTACAAAATAAAAAGATTAATTTTAACCCATAAAAAGTATTGTTGGCTATTGCCACAAAAATACCGGTGCGACTTATGACTGCTTTCTCACACACACACACACACACACACACACACACACACACACACACACACACACACACACACACACACACACACACACACACACACACACACACACACACACACACACACACACACACACACACACACACACACACACACACACACACACACACACACACACACACACACACACACACACACACACACAACAATGATATTACAATGATGCCATTACTATCGGTTAGATAAAATTTTTTTTTTTTTTTAATTGACCAATGCAAGTCATAAGGTGATTTTCAAAATCTAGAGAACAGTTTAAATTGAGTCTGTAGTACAATAAGTGATTTGGCCTGAACTGATTGAAGAAATTTAATACTTGAAGGGTATCAGGAAAAAAATCAGATCTACACCTAAAAACACTCTTTAAAAACCTGCTTCCTAGTATTTGAAAACTTGACGTACTATAGCTCTTTACCTCAATATTCTCATGCCTACATGATAAATAGTTTATTAAATTCCTCAAGCTAAAATTAAGCTCGCAAAGAATGGCAAATTACTGGGGAAGAATACAAAAGGTGACAGCTGAACACATTTAATAGTCATTTTCTTTGCTAAAGTGGCGATGCTCAGACACTCTTGACCAGGACTCAGTCCAAACACGAGCTGACCTGCTGTAAAACAAACACTCATGGTCTGAAAGGCCCTCCAACACTCGACAGCAATCAGGGAACAAAGTCAAAACCACAGGGTCACATATCTGGCTTGAGAAACATACGTGTCCAGGCCTGCTAATGACATGGTTGTAGAGGGAAATGACAGACAGGGTGAGTGTAGACCACGGTGTAGTGCCACTACAGACGCTTTCATTATCTCAGGTCATCTGAGGATTAATGGTAAAGTGCAACACTAGAAAGCCATGATGGAGCCATACCCGATGAGAAATTAACTCGGATGTGAGACGATCTGGATTAGAAGAAGATGGGACTGTCATCTAATGCAGACGCTGCAGTCTACGCAGCGGTGCAAAGCCTATGGAATAAGCGGATGAACTGCAGTTCAATAACAGAGGAATAAGAAAACCATCAGCGATAGGAAGCTGGAGAACATGGCTAAGGCCAATGCAATATCTACAGAGCCCCACAGGGGCTCAGCCAAACTAGATTAGTAGTCTAAGAAGAGCTTCTGCCCAAAACCATCTCAATCTCTCTCTTGCACAGACACAAGATTTATTATATATACATATATATATACACACACACACATTATATATATATATATATATATATATATATATATATATATATATATATATATATATATATATATATATATATATATATATATATATATATATATATATATATATATATGTGTGTGTATGTATGTATGTATGTGTATATATGTGTGTGTGTGTGTGTGTATACATACATACATACATACAGGGCCGTCGCAAGGGGGGTGCGAGGCCCTGTGCGAAGTTGACATGCGAGGCCCTCTATATTGATTTGCGCTCGTGTATGCGGCCGGGTATTGCTATAGTAACGAACCGAACTTTCGCATATCTGATCAAAAGTGGTTTGACCTATTTCAGATGCTGCAATTAGAATTTAAAATGGACTGAGTAAAACTATACAATCTTGACGTGTGTGATAGGCTATTGTGCTCACTGACATGCAGCATGCTCGGTCACTCACACGCTCATAACAATTGTAAGATCTACTGCATAATGATAACCTAAGAACAACAACAACAACAATAATAATAAAGCAATTAAAGGATTAAAAGCGATCTAAGGGAATAACTAGCCTAAATATGAACGGTATGAAGAAACATTCACTCTTATTCGTCTAATAGTGAAAACGCAAACGTTTCTTGTCACATTAATTTATGATTTACATGACTTATAACGCATAATTTCATTTCAAGACGGCTAAATTTCATAGAAAGTTGAGTAGTTTGCATCACTAGATAGTCTATTACTGTTGGTTGCTGAACATTTCTATCGTAAAACAGTTGTCAGCTCATCTGTACAGTACAAGCATCTCTCCACGAACTCTCGTTGCGTTGTGGTTATGACTGACAGCAAGACCCGCCTTCTTTGATTTGATTGGCCACCTCACTCATTCTGTCACTTATGTGGCGTTCACACCGGACGCGATTCGCGCGAAGGTGGACGCTTGAACATTTTGAGTTCACTCGCTTCATTCGCGCGTGTAATTCGCGCGTGAAAAACGCGTGTGACAACTACACACCAGACGCGAATTCGCGTCATGGGCGGGGCTTCTGCTCTATATGAGCCTATATGAGCTTTTTTGTAAAAAATACTACTATTAATGTGCGACAAAACGTAGATTTAAGACTTTTTCAGGCGATAATATAGTTGTTTAAAGCTCAAATCTGTGGTTAATTTATAAAAAGAGTGCCTATTTGAGCATTTTATCTGGCGTTTTCGGAGTTGTGAGATCCAGGGGATCGGCGGCGCTCAGCGCTCGTGTACCCGGCGAGACCCGCCTTCCCTCGGCTAGTCCTTCTCACATTTGCCGCTGGCTCTGGCTCTTTTTTTTCTGCTCCTGTCTCGTTGTGAAATGGCTCACTTGGCTCACAATGGCTCACAATAACTCACAATAACTCACTTTCTTCCAAGCAAGATCCTTTTTATTCCTTTTATTCCTGTTCCTGTAGTGATAGGATGATGTATTGTACAGCTCCGGGTCTCCACATACGGCCACCATTATCTTGTCCTCCATTGTTGTTCGGATTTCTGCCTCCGCTTGTAAATGCGTCACTACTAGAGCAAGCTCGTGATTGGTTAACGCGGCGCGAAATATCCGCCAAAGTTCAGATTTTTCAACACGCGTTCAAAACGCTCAATTCGCGTCATTCGCACCGCCTCAATGGCGCGAATCTCGCCACCTCATTCGCGCAAATCACGCCGCAGAATGCCATTTCGCGTCTCTGCATTGACTTAACATGTAAATCACTCGCGCGAATCGCGTCCGGTGTGAACGCAGCATTAGAACGGTGAAGCAGACTAGACTACAACTTTAGTCATTCTAACAAACAGATTTACTCATTCAACACTAAAACGGGAGCTCGTCTCTCAGCTCTCAGAAACAGTCTCTCTGACAGCGCGCAGAGTATGCTGTCTCTGCTTACTGTGCTTTAACGCTTTAACATCACCTGTGTTTAAACTACAATGCTAAAAAACGCATGAAAACGTCAAGCTTTCGTGACCGCGCAGCACAGCCCGACACGTCACATGAGCGTAACTGCAATAGAGACATATTAAAGTTAGTCCAAAATCGTTACCTACGTCGTGTCTAGCGTCATATCGCTCACCCCATACCCGGATTATATATAGTTTTAGTCCACGACCACTTGTTATATTTATGCCTCACCTTGAACTTCATCTTGTTGTTGCAACCCGGCAGCCTGATTAGTCTCCGTGATTGTGTTGGTTGTGCTGCTTGTAGTCGCAATATTGGCATTGACAAATTTATCTAGCGATCCTCTCAGTGACTTCTGAAATTCTTCTTTCTTTTTAATTATTTTCCTTTTCTCACCAACCGACTCGTGTTTACGAAATCGGTCAGCACCCGGCAGAGTGAGCGGCTCACAGTGGCGCAACCAAGCAGAACGTCATATCGAAATTTGAAAAATAACAATAATAATTTGCTGATTTTTTTTCACGTGGCCTTGATTATGCATTATTGAGAGACAGTAGGAATTGTATTTATTATCGATGTTGGGTGGAAAAACTGTAAGAAAAATAGACATAAACTTCATAAAATGCAGGCCAGGCGCGAGGCCCTCTAGAGGCGCGAGGCCCTGTGCGGTTGCACAGTTGGCACAGCCCTTGCGACGGTACTGCATACATACATATATATACATATACATTATTCCTTCTCTGATATTAGAGGAAACGGTTTGACTCCTTACAATATTTTACCTAGCAGGTTCATCTGAGTTATAGCCGTACTTTTTGCCCTTATTTGGCAAATTTGCATGGAAATATAACCAAGGAGAGAGTGTGTGTGTGTGTGTGTGTGTGTGTGTGTGTGTGTGTGTGAGAGTGAGAGTGAGAGTGAGAGTGAGAGTGAGAGAGAGAGAGAGAGAGAGAAATACTTTTTACACAGTGTAAGTGATTTAAATCCTGGGGCCGAAATGATTTAATCTCTAAAAATTATATTATGGCATGTCAGGACGGTCATGATGAGGGGACTGTAATTACTGCAACTTCAGCACCGGATAATGACAAATCAGTCTTGATTTCCAATAAAGAAGACAAATTAAAAAACGAGGGCGGCTGAGGGGTGAACACAAGTTTAGAGGTGGGCTATTTGGGGACAAAAACTTTGACAAGCCACTTTCCCCACGTGTTTTTACTGAATACAGATGCAGGAAAAAGTATGTGAACCCTTGGCTTTACCCTTGATTTCTGCATATCCTGGTCATTAGTTTTTAGACATTAAATTCTTCCAGAAATCCTGAAAATATGATCTGCAATTAGAGAAATTGTTTGGTGAACACTGAGACCCTACATAGTTCACCCAAAAAAGGAAAATTATGTAAATTTAACAAAACTATATCCTCATATCATTCCAAACCAGTATGACTTTCTTATCTTTTGATGAACATAAAAGACATGTTTAGAAGTCAATGGTAATCAAAAGAGCTTGGTAACCAGTTTTGTTTATTCAAAATATATTTTGTGTTCTGAATAAAAAAAAAATAAAAAAAATTCAGGTTTGGAACAACACAAGGGTGAGTAAATGATACCAGAATTTAATTTGTTGGTATGTTCAATAAAATGCCTCATTGTTTGTGTTCAAGTAGATTGTGTTTGTCTATAGTTGTGACCAGATCAGATCACATTTTAGGGCCAATTTATTCAGAAACCCACAGTAAACCCCAGGGATCACATACTTTTTAATAAATGAAATTTTCAAAAATTCATTCCAACTTTTAAGCCCTAAAACCACATTTTACATTTAACTTAAAAGGCCACTTAGATTAACACATTTTGGATGGATGAAAAGATGGAAAAGGCAGTTTAAAAACATAATTACGTTTCAGTAAATGTAGCCAGAGGCATGGCGCATTAGCAATTAACAAGCTCTTTTTAACAGTTTAAATCGTTCATGGAAACATGTTACCCCAGCGGATACCTGGATCTCCTGAAGGTGCGGTAGGCACTGGGCAAAGAGTGCTTGGTTTTGGATTTGGATCTGGAACGTGAGCGGGACCTGGACCGAGACCTTCTCTTGTGTTTCTTCTTCCTCTTGTCCCGTTCTCGATCTCTATCCCTATCCCGGTCCCTTTCGGGCACACGAGAGGTAGACGAGGCGGAAGAGATGGTCAGATGAGAAGCAGGGGTGTTTGCGCTCCTCGATAGTGCGTTTTCCAGGGGCTGATAGTCAAAGCCTGGTATACGAGAAGCGTATTGAGGGATACCACTCATGTGAAGGGTCGACACCAATGGCTGTAGAGACACAACACAGGAAGAGGGATTAGACACACGAGACCTGAAGCGCAACCCAGATGGGCACATGAAAGTAAACTGGAATTTTAATAAGCAGAATCCAATCAGGCTGCTTTCTCTGGACAAAATTATGGCACGAGATGAAAGGTGGTCCCACTGGCTTTCTAAATTTGCGCATCTGCCCCAATCAATAGAGCCACAACTGGCTTTGAGTGGTCTCGGGGACCGTATCCAATTTAGTAAGGTTTTCACCATCAGTGTATATCTCCATATGAAAGGAAGCAATGTTAGTGTGTATGTGGACGGCTCCCCAGAGCCATGTCCGAGTCTTTTTCTCGGGTCCTAATAGCTCCTATTCACTCCTTCCACACCAGAAATGGCGCTAATTAAAAATACTGGTTATTTCTCAGTATAATACGGGTCTGGCAGGAACATAATTGGCCTTTCTCTTCAATCGTAATCACTTCAATATGTGTCTGTCTAGTTATATGTGATCCCCTCTGCTGTTGGATTCACATCAGAAATGGAATTTCATCAATCAGCGTTGCAGCTCATGCCGTCAAAACCACATCTGCGGGTCTCGGTTCATCACACGCGAGGAAATAAAAAGTCCATTTTATCACAAGGGAGAAAAGACGAGAGACGACAGTGTGCGCTGTGCTCAATAAAGTCAGGCTCAAAATTGAAGGGCTACAGGTAATAAAAAAAATAAAAAAACCCTGTTCTGGGAGCACTGAACCAGAACGCAGTATCATCCTAAATTATTTTTAAATGTGCCCCAATTAATCTCAAAATAGTGTTCTTCTCTCTATCTCGCATGGGAACATTTCTTATGTAAAAGATAGTGCTGCTCAGGGCAAAAGGGTGCTGAAATAGGTGGTGTAGATGGGAGATTGCAAAGTGTATTCAATTTGATAACACCCTAGCTGGAGTTACATAATGGGATGCAGGGTTGGGTTAGATTTCAAGGGTTGACATTTGGCTAGATAATCCCCAAAGGAGAGTGTGGCACGAGTGTCTGGCCTCTCATTTCTGTTTTCGAGAGATAGGGACAATGTGCCCTCTGAAATATCTTTAGAGTCCATGTAATCCCTGGTGAAAAAAAAAGTATACTTTATTGTATTTCAAATATATTGTCTTGATCAATAGTATATTGTAAATATACTAACAAAAATTGTACCATCTTTAAACATATAAAAAGTATATTAGCATCATATTTTCACAATGTAACTTTTAATGCACTTTTAAATAATTGTATTTTAGTATATTTTAGAGTAATATATTTTAGAATATATTTCCTCTACTTTTTAAAAGTGTACTTATTTGAACATTACTTTAAATGTATTTTTAGTATATTTTAAACTGTGCTCAAATTTGTCATTCTAACAATGCACTGAAAGCACATTTTAAAAATACATATTAAATATCCTTAATTTGTATATAAAAAGTATATTATATTTTAATTTATAGTATGTATATATAAAATTAAATTTGATGTTTAAGGTTATTTATTCATGCTTAAGTTTTATAATTAAGCATGAATAAATAAGTGTTCAAATATGACTAATGCATTAAAAGCCCATTTTCAAATATATGCAGTGTACAAGCCCTACTGTAGTTGTGATTTAAGTGTAAATATGTTTAATGAGTTTACACTGGCAGAGAAGAATCGTGTTACAATCGCACACTAAAATACAACGTAAGAAAATATGAGTTGAGTAGTTCAGTATTATTGGAATTCAAATATCTCTTCAACTTGGTCTGTGACCAATCAGATTGTGTTGTTCACCGCCTGCAGCCAATCAGAGGCTGAGCTGCTGTTTGTCTGTCTGACGCCCCCTCCTCGTCTCTCACTCACGGGAGGTTTGCAGCCTGACCTTGATGGCGACGATAAACTTGCTCGGAATAAAATGGCCGAACGTTACGTGACGCCGAAAAGAACTGAATAAAAAGTCCTGCTGTTTGGAGGTAAGTAATAAGTAAGACTAATGTAAACGTGAATAAAAGTGAACGCTGTTTGACCTTATGTCTTGTATATTCTGTGTACAGATGCTGTTTCTGCACGAGTTTTTGCTGTCAACTGCCTCTGATGTGCAAGCGGCCATCAGACACAAGAGTAAAATTGAATCAGAAATCAGAAAAGTGAATATAATGTGCAATTTATTTGTGTATTGAGGGTCAGTGGAATTGGTCCAATAATATGTTTTTTTTTAATCTTCCAGTGTTGTTTTAATGAGAAACATAATAAGATAATTTTGTTTAGTTTTGCTGAAACCATGAAGTTTTTAGGCTTGTTAATGGAATGTCTCTTCACAGCTTTGGTAGCTCATTTAAACTACTGTATTGTGTGACATTATGTCAATCAAAGTATATTGTACAATGTATAGCTAAGTAATAATACATTATATTGTTATTGACTACAAAGTGTATATTTTTTGTATTTAGGAAAGCTAAAGTAAATAAATAAACCTGAAAAAGAAAATATATTCATAGTATTTTGCTTTTGTTTTGAAGACACTGGTAATTCATTTGTAATGTACTTAAAACACAAATAAATATACTTATAGCACAAATAAATATACTTATAATACAATTAAAGTATACTTATAACACAAATTAAAGTATACTTATAACACAAAGTATACTTATAATACAGATAAAGCACATTTAATATCACTAATCAAGCATGTAATTAGTCCCTATACTTAAAGCATACTAAGTATACTTAAAGTTGTTCCAATTTAGCACATAAAAGTACACTAAATACACTTAAAAATATGCTTTAATACAACTTATTTACAAATAAAATATACTTAGTACAAAATTAGTTGTTTCAAAATAGCACATTTCAAGTTAACTAATCATTAACACACTTCAAGTATACTGATAATTAGTCTGGCTGCAAATATACTTAGCATACTTTTTTTTCACTAGGGATCAGGCATGTGTAAATGTATTTATATATTTTAAGAAGAAAAAATTGGTGCTGTTGCTCGAGTGTCCAAGTCAAAGGAGGAAAGCCTCAAGTCTCTATTACATTGGTTACAGGTTTTGGTGTCACCTTTAATGCAAATTTGGGGCTTTTTCGACTATTTTATTGTTTAGCATGCTTTTAATTTCTTCGAAAAATAATAGCACAACACGCTGCATGATTTGAGAAAAAAACATCATAGGACAGATTGCATAGGAATAACTTTTAAGTAAGTTTAATACTTAGGGTTAGGGGTTTGTTAAAATCCATAACTCAAGTTATGAGTGATTGCAATGCCTTCCATATTAATTACCACTAATACACACTCACAGAGAGGAGTTGAGAATGCCAGGTCAGCGAAGTTAGAGCGCTTAGTCATTGCACATGTTAATATGGAGAAAGTGTTCGTCTAAATCCCTACTGTACGGAAACCAGCTGCTGTTCCACTATTGGAACTCTATTAAGAAGTCCAAGTGAAAGGGAGAGAGTGAGAAAGATTGAGTGGCAAGGCCAATGGCAAGGTCTAACCCTCTCATTTCTTTCTTAAACGTTTTTATTTAGGTGCTTCACACACATGCATGGCACAAATCGCTAACCAATTGATTGCTAAAATGCTGAGAAATGTTCACAAAAGAAAAAAAAAAAAAAAAAAAATATATATATATATATATATATATATATATATATATGGATGGATGGATGGATGGATGGAGAGAGAGAGAGAGAGAGAGAGAGAGAGAGAGAGAGAGAGAGAGAGAGACATCAGACCACATCTTCATGAGCGACCATCCTGATCGACCAACAAATTAACCAAACCAAAACCAAAATTTTTGCTTGCTTTGTAGATTTCCAGAAGGCCTTTGATTCAATTTGGCATGAAGGTCTTCTGTCTAAACTTCTAGAATCAGGTATTGGGGCAAAACATACAACATCATTAAAACAATGTACTCAAACAATCAATGCTCAATTAAAATTGGAACAAAACAAACAGCGTTCTTCACTCAAGGGCGGGGTGTGAGACAGGGCTGCCCACTATCATCGACCCTCTTCAATATATATATCAATGAATTAGCAAATCTTCTAGACCAATCAACAGCTCCTGGCCTCATACTACATGACTCCTCTATAAAGTTCTTCCTGCATGCGGATGATCTGGTGCTGCTGTCTCCAACAGAAGAGGGTCTACAGCAGAACCTGGACGTCCTGCATTAGTTCTGTCAGACCTGGGCCCTGACCATTAACACAACTAAAACTAAAATAATAACATTCCAGAAAAGACCCAGATGTCAGGGAAAGAGGCACAATTTCACCCTTGGTATGTCCAAAGTAGATCATGCCACCGACTACACATACCTCGGGTTGAAATTCAGTGCAAACGGAAACTTCAGCTTGGCCGTGAATGAACTGAAAGAGAAAGCAAGAAGGGCTTTCTATGCCATCAAAAAATCAATTCAATTTGAAATACCAATCAGAATCTGGCTCAAAATATTCCAATCAGTGATTGAACCTATTGCACTATATGGCAGTGAAGTTTGGGGTCCTCTCTTAAATCATGAATTCGACAAATGGGACAAAAATCCGATTGAAACCCTGCATGCTGAGTTCTGTAAGAGTATCCTGAGAGTACAGAGGAACACGCTGAACAATGCATGCAGGGCAGAATTAGGCCAATACCCTCTACTAATACACATTGAGAAACGAGCCATCAAATTTTGGAAACATCTAAAAATGAGTGACCCCAACTCTTATCATTTTAAAGCCCTTAAAAACCATGAAGTGAACTCTGATAAGAGTCCCCTGATCCAGCTGATCCTGAGGCTGCAAACACACACTAACACCACTAACAACAGCCAGCCTCAGGACACACACACACTCATCCACACAATTCGGCCCAATCAAATTATTAAAGCACAAAGAGAAAATTACTTGGCCTATTGGACTGAAACAACACAAAAACAAAGTAAACTGGAATGTTATTTGGCCCTAAACAGAAGCTACACAACAGCAGAATACCTGAGCGCAGTGAAAAACTGAGTTCAGAAGAAGAATGACGAGGTACAGACTGAGCAATCACACACTGACCGTAGAGACGGGCAGATACAGACAGAACTAGCTGCCCAGAGAGAGCCGCATCTGCCCGTACTGCACCGCTGGTGAAGTGGAGACAGAGACAAACTTCCTCACCAGCTGCTCAAACTATGAACAAATCAGAAACACTTTTTATCCAGAATTCGAAATACTTTGTCCCGACTTCGTAAAATTAAACTATAAAACAAAACTTCAATATTTATTAGGTGAAAAAAGAGATTGTATCCCACTAGCAGCAAGATATATTAATGCCTGCCACAAAAAGAGGGAGGAGTCGACCAATCAGTGATGCGCTCTCACACACACACACACACACACCGAATTCTAAACTGTTCCTAGAATTCTAAATGTTTATTGATTGTCGTTTTTACTAAGAAAAAAAAAAAAAAAATCTGTGTATGTGTATATATATATGTATGTGTGTGTATATTATATTTTATATATATATATATATATATATATATAAATATATATATATATATATATATATATATATATATATATATATATATATATATATATATATAATGTATGTACATATGTTGATTCTCTGTAAGAATTAGAAATGCTTTGGCAATACATTGCAACAATTGTCATGCCAATAAAGCACAATTGAATTGAAGTGAGTGAGTGAGTGAGAGAGAGAGAGAGAGAGAGTGTGAGAGAGAGTGAGAGAGAGAGAGAGAGAGAGAGAGAGAGACAATAAGACACTCTAACAGATGGCATAGTTGAAGCTTCTAAGGGGTTGTGAAGTAAATGGAATGAGATGGTACCTAGAACAACAAAGAGAAAATATACAGAGTCATTAAAACCCTGATGCTAAAATCATCTGCTCCACCTGCAGCCAAAAATGCGCAGCATATTTATTCCATCTGTTCATCATACTTAGAGAAATATATAGAGGAAAACAAACGTAAAAGGGGTAAATTGCTGCTATTTAGTTCACATTCTCAAGAGACACACTGCCAGAAAGCAAAAAGTTTTTTACCAAAGTAGGGTAAAAAAAAAAAAACACACACATCTCTACTGGATCGATATTTGGGATGACAGCTTGTAGAAAAGTCATGGAGGAAGTGCCTCAGATGGTAGTGTGCAACTACAGCCAGAAGCCATTTTCTTGTATATATTTTTCACAGGTCACAAAGGGCAGGAAAGCATCATCAGAGGAGAGTCAGTAGATCCATCTTACTCAACTTTTGACACGATCACCTCAATCATACAGATTTTCCCCAAACATTGAATGCACAAGGCAGATTTGGCATGTGTTATGAGATCCATTTAAATGCATGAGCAGCAGCACAACACTCTGTATAGTCAATCCCTCTCTCTCTCCTAAAGCCAGCAAAAGTAGACACCCTTTTTCATTCAAATAAATGACACCTAGAATGAATCTCTTTGATCTTCGCCACAGTTTACTTCGTTCTCCCGGGATTCCTCGGATACTGAGGCACAGTGACTCTGGCAAAGACATCGAGCTGACACTCAGCGCTACGCTAATTAGTTTGGGCTTCCTGGAACTAACCATTATTTACGATTCTCTTTAGCTTCTCTAAATGAAAGGCTATTGTTTTTCTAATTTTCTAAGGAGCAGCTGGTGAGTTTGGAGTTTAGGACAATTGTTCCAAAGGTACTTCAGGGAAACGGGAGTAGAGTTTGTTTACCATTTCTCTCTGCGCACAATGTGTCACATCTAATGGGAGTCTAAAAAGCCATTATCTCTGTAATTACGAAAGAATGGTCTTCATATTTACTTCCAGAATTCTCTTTGCAGACAAGGAAAAACTTTTTCCTCTAAAACACAAATTCAGCATTTTTATGTGCATGATCTCAAAACCATGGTAGTAAATCTTTGAAGCATTTTTAACATTGTTTATAACCTGCAACTCCACTAAAAGGATTGTTGTGGTTGTCTTGGGGACCATGGGAAAGCTTTAATCTTGACGTTCGTTTGAAGCATTAGGACACTTTCCTCCCACAGGATCTCTGATTGAGGTCAGGTAACGATGAAGGGATTTTAAAGATTCTGATAGCCGCAGTGTGCATCCTTACTGCTCTGTGCCCACGAATAAGTACCTGCCAAATCGCTTGACATCCACTGGACAGTGAAAATGCAAAACTAAATAAAAGCTGCTGGAAGAAGTATGATTTATGAGAGTTGGAAGAGAAGAGAAGTAGTAAGCAGTTGAAAGGAAGTGGTAAAGCCATTGTATCGTGTTGGATGGCAGAGTAAATAAACTAGTCTCCGGCGTGATGACTACGATCTTTCGAATATTCTTATTTAATTGCTTAATCGACACGTCATCCTCAAACCCGTCTCCGGCGTGACGACTCCACTGGTTCCTTGTCACTGTCGCCTTTGGCTTGCTCAGTCGGGGACACTACATTTTCAACTAAATATCCAAATAAATTGAATTACTAAATTAAATTAACTGTATCAACTAAATTACTGATCTGCCCACATTGTCACTGTATGATATGAGATGAAATGAACTGATGATATCACCGTTTTCTCCAGAGCGGCTGTACAGCCGAATCAAATTCTGTTGCATTATTTTCCTGTTTAACACTGTGAAGCTGCTTTGAAACAATCTGCATTGTAAAAAGAGCTATATAAATAGTTGACTTGACTTAATTTCCTTTAGTCCATGCAAACAATGCAAGCTGGTCACAATCTTCAGTTTAATCATTTGAGTGATGCAGCATATCCTGTCTTTAATAACAGAGATGCATGGAAAAAGTATGTGAAGTATGTGATTTAACTGGATTTTTGATATAAAAAGTCATAAATAATAGACAAACAGTCTACTTAAGCAAATAACACAAACAAACATACATTTTTGTGTCTCCATTGAATACACCGTGAAAATGTTCACATTGCAGGGAGGAAAAAGTATGTGAACACCTACAGTAGGCTAATGACTTCATTAGCCTTCTGTCAACTAACCTTGAGTTCAATTAATGAGTCAATATTGGAGGTCTGTTGCCCCGTCCTTAAATTGGAATTTTGGGTTTGCTAATCACTAAAAGCACTGCCTTATGTGAACCATACCACAAGCAAAAGTGTGCTGCGAACATCTAAGATTGAGAACTGTTGACTTACATAAAGCTGAAAGGGGTCTCTAAGGGCGTTTTTTAGACCTGTAGGTCGTTTGCTTTGTTTCCAAAACAGGGACTTCATTTGTTACAATGCTGCACTTTCTCCTTGGTTCGGTTCGCTTTCACAAGGCAACATTTCAAAGCATACCAAAATGTGTTTATGCAAGTCACATGCGAGTAAAACTGTCATCTTATTGGTCAGTTGGCCTCTGCGCCATCCATCAAGTTGATTGACAAGTTCGCTCCACAAGCTTATGATTTATTTGTAACTGTCGACAGACACACATGCAAACACTATACGAATGTAGCCATCATTCCCCCATTATTATATATACTATATAACTATATAACTATATAGCGGGAAGCAAGGCTTTTTCAAAGACACAACATTTGCCGCTATGAATTATGATACCGCTTGGTTCATTGGTCCGTTGGTTCAGATTGCTTTCTCACCTCAACCAAACCGCTCGAGAGTTCGTTTACAATGGGGCCCAAGACCACCTCATTCAAGAGATCTTGGAGTGATTGTTTTGGCACAAATCCAAGAATGATTGCCATGTTCTTATATGCCTAAATTAACTGAACAAAGCATGAAAAACGCACCAGGTTCCAAAACCAATGCTCCAAGATGAATTACCTTTCAAAAACAAAATTCGCAAAACAGCATCTAGATGTTCCAACGCTCTACTGTGCAAAATATTATGTGGACAGATAAAACTCAAGTTGGAAAAGACGACAACACTATGTGGAGAGAAAAAAAAGGCACAGCACAGCAGTGGAGGGGCCATCATGGATTTGGGCTGCTTCATTGCCTCAGGGTCTGAACAGCTCACTATCATCAATGGAAAAATTAATTCCCAAGTTAATTAGGACATACTGTGAGAGAATGTAAGGTCATCTGACCGCCAACTGAAGCTCAAAGTGCAGGAGTAAAAAAGAAAGCCTTCAACAAAAGACTCTTGACCTCAGCCTGATTGATATGCTTGAACGTGTCCTCAAAAGAGTGGTTTATACAAGACATTCCAAGAATACTGCTGAACCGAAATGGTTTAGTAAAAAGTAATAGCAAAATTTCTCTTGAAATTTACGCATGTTTCATCAACAATGGCAAGAAACATTTGATGGAGGTTATTCCTACCAAACGAGGATCAACATGTTATTAAATCTGATGGCTTGTATACTTTTTCCACCCTGTGCTGTAAACATTATGTTCAACAAAGACACAAAAATACATAATTTCTTGTGTTATTTGTAGAAGAATGTGTTTTATCTATTGAATGCATTTCCTTTTTATGAAGGGTGCACATACTATTTACCAGTAACTGTATTACATCAAGTCTTCATCCTAAATAATACTAATAATAAAAATAAAAAGGTTTTAAAAGTGAGATTACAAGTTACAAATTCCCATCAAATACGGATATACTGAACATCTGCGCTTTAAATCTAAAAGGCTGCATTTCAACAAGTCAAGATGGCTGAATTCAGTCCTGTCTTCTGGTCAATAATGGTGGATGAGCAGTGAATGACAGATGTTTTCATATTAATCAAGTAAACAATGAATAATCTAAAAACCGGCACGTCATTATGAACAAACAATCCATGAATGTTTCAATGCTGGTGGAGCTCTTATCTTCAGAGGGTTAGAAAAAACGCTTTTAAGTCCCAAAAAATAACTTGTTTTTCTGCCATATGCCAATATGATGAATAGACATCTGTCAGAAGCTGCCTGATAGAGTAACAGCAACATAAGGGGTTCTTAGCCAAATTCTGGAAGGTTCCCACCAGAGAAGTGAACTATAAAAGAAACACACTGATTATTTAATTGACGGGGAATCATGAAGGGAACTATTTTAACAATGAAAAGCAAATTTGTTGGGAAAAAAGAAGAAAAAACTTGCAATGACATGAAATTATATGGAAGAAAACAAAATAATCAGCTATTCAAAAAGAAACCAAACCAACACACAAAAAATGTTTTTTAAAGGGATACAAGTTATTTCAGTAATGAAAATTCTGTCCTCATTTATTCCCTCATGTCATTCCAAACCTTGGTAACACTTTACAATAAGGTTGTATTAGTTAACATGAACTAACCATGAACAACACCTATTCAGCATTAGTTAATCTTTGTTAACGTTAGTTCATAAAAATTCAGCTGTTCATGGTTTGTTCATGTTAGTTCACAGTGCATGTACTGTGAAAATGTTAGCAAGATTTTAATAATGCATTAGTAAATGTTGAAATGAACATTAACGATGAATAAATGGTTTATAAGTGCAGTTCATTATTAGTTCACGTTAACTAATGTAGTTAACTAATGAACCTTATTGTAAAGTGTTACCCAAACCTTTTATCTGTGTAACAACAAAATATATTTTTAATTTATAATATAAGTGTTTTTGTCCATACACTGAAAGTCAATGAGGTCCAAAAAAGGGGTGAAATTAGTCATTTCATTTTTATAATAACGATACAGTATATCACAATATAACTATTTTTGCTGGAATAATAAATAAGATTGTTATGATAACAAAATTCTACATTGAAATTTCACAATTCTCAATACCGATATTGATACAACTGCAAACCCTTATACTAGGCAATATAAGCTTATACTAACACATAAGTCAAATGTTCTCAAGCTTATCAAAGACAAGTAAACAGTCAGTAATAAAATAAGAACAAAATAACCTATTTACGAGCTAAAGGACAAATAATTACAATAGATAAAAAAAAAAGATGAAATAAAGAGAAGAGTGCTTTAATTTGTTCAGGTAGATCTGTTTAACTGAAGAAATACTACAGAAATGAATGGATCCCATATATACATGTACATCAGATTTCCCAACTGTTCAGGTAAAACATAACTGACTGAGTTGTTAATGTGAATATTTGCAAAGACAAACTGTGAACTGACTGTGTGTATTTTACAGACTAAGCGCAATAAAATGCGACCCCCACCCCCATACTATGGAAGTCAATGGTTTGCAACATATTGTGCTTGAATGGTTTAAATTCGATTGAAAGTTTAAATGGGCATGGCTTAAAAATGCATGAAAAGGATAAACTTGATGACGCAACATTGCAGTCACTTGAGCTTATCCGCAATACAGACAATAATCCAAAATGTGTACCGGTTTATCCTGTCTATGTATATGACACACACCACACGCTTCAGTGACAAACCTTCAATCCCGGCATTCTTGTTTAACACAAAGAGAGGTGCAACAGCACTGAGTATCACCTCTGCACCCCTGCTTTTGTCACTAATCAGGAAAGTGTTCCCTCCTGAGTTTGAAAAAAAGAACTCGGACACAAAGAGCCCAATCAATTAAATGGTAAATCAAACATCAGAGGAAGAGAAGCGCCACAGCCCTAGGGCAGAAGTGTGTGCAACTGAGAGTGTGAACATGCTCAGTTACAGACACACACTAAGGGCACATCAAAAAGGTCCTAACAGCCTCATATCCAGGGTAAAAACAAAAGAAAGAGTATAATGTGGGGAGGACCTTAGTCTTAGGCCCAATCCCAATTCTATTTTATACCCCTTCGCCTTCCCCTACACCTACCCGTTCCCCTTGTCCCTTGAAACAGAGTGGCAAGGGGCAAAATGGGACACCACTACTATACCATTACACGTCATCACACATCATCATACCCTGTTTCTTTTATTAGTGTCCTGTGACATTTAACCAGTATGAACAGCAATGAAGTGTGTAGGCTATATCTAACAGAAATCAGGCATGATAACGTTTAAAGGGTTAGTTCACCCCAAAATGAAAATTCTGTCATTAATTACTCACCCTCATGTCGTTCGACACCCTCAAGACATTCGTTCATCTTCGGAACACAAATGAAGATATTTTTGTTGAAAGCTGATGGCTGAGAAAGGCCTCCATTGACACTCAGTACATTTACACTCACAAGACCCATAAAAGGCACTAAAAACGTCGTTACAAAGTCCATCTCACTACAGTGGCTCTACAATAATTGTATGAAGCGACGATAATAGTTTTTGAGCGAAAAAAAAATCTAAATAACGACTTTATTCTACAAGTTCTTGTCTTCCTTGTTGTCCTGTGCCGTTGAACTCACGAAGCAGCACGACGCATGCGTGAGAATATGACGTAGTGCCGGCGTTCGGGAATCCATGAAATGCACACTTTATTCTCATTTTGAGCTCTACGCCGAGACCTAAAGCACGATCAATGTAGAATTCAACAGCTTAGATACGGCGCGTCTTCCTCTGCTCGTTGTAAACAAATCTCCTCGCTTCTGGGTCACGTGTTCGAACGCCGGTTCTGCGTCATATTCTCGCGCATGCGTCGTGGTGCTTCGTGAGTTCACGGCACAGGAAGACAAGAACTTGTGGAATAAAGAAAAAAAAAAAATTCGCTCAAAAACTATTGTCGTCGCTTCTTAAAATTATTGTAGAGCCACTGTAGTGAGATGGACTTTGTAACAACGTTTTTAGTGCCTTTTATGGGTCTTGTGAGTGTAAATGTACTGAGTGTCAATGGAGGCCTTTCTCAGCCATCAGCTTTCAACAAAAATCTTCATTTGTGTTCCGAAGATGAACGAATGTCTTACGGGTGTCGAACGACATGAGGGTGAGTAATTAATGACAGAATTTTCATTTTTGGGTGAACTAACCCTTTAACAAATTCCCAACAGAGTTTTGCGCTGTACAGGTCCTTCTCAATAAATTAGCATATTGTGATAAAGTTCATTATTTTCCATAATGTAATGATAAAAATTAAACTTTCATATATTTTAGATTCATTGCACACCAACTGAAATATTTCAGGTCTTTTATTGTTTTAATACTGATGATTTTGGCATATAGCTCATGAAAACCCAAAATCTCAATAAATTAGCTTATCATGAAAAGGTTCTCTAAACGAGCTATTAACCTAATCTGAATCAACTAATTACACCTGCAAAAGATTCCCAAGGCTTTTAAAAACTCCCAGCCTGGTTCATTACTCAAAACCGCAATCATGGGTAAGACTGCCGACCTGACTGCTGTCCAGAAGGCCATCATTGACACCCTCAAGCAAGAGGGTAAGACACAGAAAGAAATTTCTGAACGAATAGGCTGTTCCCAGAGTGCTGTATCAAGGCACCTCAGTGGGAAGTCTGTGGGAAGGAAAAAGTGTGGCAAAAAACGCTGCACAACGAGGAGAGGTGACCGGACCCTGAGGAAGATTGTGGAGAAGGACCGATTCCAGACCTTGGGGGACCTGCGGAAGCAGTGGACTGAGTCTGGAGTAGAAACATCCAGAGCCACCGTGCACAGGTGTGTGAAGGAAATGGGCTACAGGTGCTGCATTCCCCAGGTCAAGCCACTTTTGAACCAGAAACAGCGGCAGAAGCGCCTGAGCTGGGCTACAGAGAAGCAGCAGTGGACTGTTGCCCAGTGGTCCAAAGTACTTTTTTCGGATGAAAGCAAATTTTGCATGTCATTCGGAAATCAAGGTGTCAGAGTCTGGAGGAAGACTGGGGAGAAGGAAATGCCAAAATGCCTGAAGTCCAGTGTCAAGTACCCACAGTCAGTGATGGTCTGGGGTGCCATGTCAGCTGCTGGTGTTGGTCCACTGTGTTTTATCAAGGGCAGGGTCAATGCAGCTAGCTATCAGGAGATTTTGGAGCACTTCATGCTTCCATCTGCTGAACAGCTTTATGGAGATGATTTCATTGTTCAGCACGACCTGGCACCTGCTCACAGTGCCAAAACCACTGGTAAATGGTTTACTGACCATGGTATTACTGTGCTCAATTGGCCTGCCAACTCTTCTGACCTGAACCCCATAGAGAATCTGTGGGATATTGTGAAGAGAAAGTTGAGAGACGCAAGAGCCAAACACTCTGGATGAGCTTAAGGCCGCTATCGAAGCATCCTGGGCCTCCATAACACCTCAGCAGTGCCACAGGCTGATTGCCTCCATGCCACGCCGCAGTCATTTCTGCAAAAGGATTCCCGACCAAGTATTGAGTGCATAACTGAACATAATTATTTGAAGGTTGACTTTTTTTGTATTAAAAACACTTTTCTTTTATTGGTCGGATAAAATATGCTAATTTATTGAGATTGAGATTTATTGGAATTTTGGGTTTTCATGAGCTGTATGCCAAAATCATCAGTATTAAAACAATAAAAGACCTGAAATATTTCAGTTGGTGTGCAATGAATCTAAAATATATGAAAGTTTAATTTTTATCATTACATTATGGAAAAGAATGAACTTTATCACAATATGCTAATTTTTTGAGAAGGACCCGTATATGGACGTAATAAAACAGCGCTCGTTTTCAGTTCAAAAACGTATTAGCCTAAGAGTTTCCTAAGACGATAAAGAATGATACAGAACATAAAAGATGATTAGTGAAGCCGCTTTTCAATCGGGCCAAACTGTTCTCGTTGTTTATTAACCATTCCATTCCGCGCTGATCCGAGCCGGCCGGTATGGATATGGTTTTGTTTTCTACTGTTTTTTTTTTTTTTTACTATTATTAAAATGTGTTCACATCACTCAAATAGTGCATTTAGCAAGCAACGGAGAAACTGGCAGTCAGGTGACACACAAGTGATCGATCCCGAGTGGCAACATACACACATTCTAGCAGCACGGAAACTCCTTACACCCCTTTGTTCGAAGTGTGGTCATGAAAAATCTTAGTTTGAAGGGTTATCTGGCCCTTCCCCTTACCCCCACCACTCCAGCCAAAAGAGAATCGAGACATGAACGTGAACGTGCAAAAAGAAGGGGTAGGGGAAAGGGATGGGCTAAGGGGTAGAAATGGGATTGGGGAGTGTCCGCTGCCTGTATACTCACTATCTGATAAATACTGCTTTAAACCAAAAGCGCGTTCTTAAACTGGCAAGCTCTAATCTGACTGGCTGACTTGGCAAGAACTGCAACAGAACACAAGGTTTTTTTTTTTTTTATCAGTTTGCCTAAATAAAAAAAAAAAGTCATGTTTACAAGGTACTGGGCTGATACAGCAACGCTTTTGAGGATGAAATTCTCATTGTATTTGCCAAAGGTTGCCTGGTTAGTGGAATCAAATCATTTAAAATATATTAACAGATCTTTGGGGGTATTTGGACAAACACACTCCTAAATGAACCGAACTGTGGTTGGTTGTTTTAGTCCAGCTATACATGACATGTTAAAGCATGCTAAAGGAATAAATTACATTTTAAAATATTATAGGATTACCCATGAACAAGCATCGATTCAACACAAACATCACATTCCAGAGATTTCTTTATTTTAGGTACAAGAAGGAATCACCAGAAGTTTTCTTAAAACGTGTATCGACGCATTATGTGTTTTTCGTATAAACTATGAAGTTTTCTGTATGCTAGACTTTTATCACCTCTAAATATTTATTACCTTTCGCTTCATATTTGGGAAATATATGCTATTTGGTGTCGGTTGATGGATAAATGTTTTCCAGTATTTTGATGCAGCGTAGATTTATGTAGGATACACTATATTCACACTATGAAAGTTGGTTGTTTAAAATGTTTGCTTGCATGTTATCACGTGGACACTATGCTAATGATATGCGAGAACAGGAGAAGTGGGACCCGCCCACGACAATATCTGATTGGCTGGGACACCTTCTAGGACGGACCCGAGGGACACGTTTAAAACTAAGGATCAACAGTTTGGCTTTGCTTCTTGCTTTCGCTTTTTACCGTGGGTTTCGCAGTGACTCTTTGAATTATTTATATGTAATTCGGTCCTTTTTCACTGTAATTCAATCCCCGTTGAGTTAATTAATCCGAAAACAATCTTACGATATATTAAGATTATGATTAAACAGTTACTTTAATTGCAATATTATTTCACAATATTACTGTTTTTACTGTATTTTTGATCAAATAAATGCAGCCTTGGTGAACATAAGAAACTTCTTTCAAAACATGTATAAAAAAAAAATTACCAACCCCAATCTTTTGAACAATAGCGTCATTTATTAGGGAGTTAAATTATATATAATTTATATTTGAATTTTTTAAAATATTTTAATAACAAATACTAAATATTAGTTAATATTAATGTAATATTTAAATACAAGAGAACCCATAAAGGTATTTTAAAAACAAAAAACAATAACAACTGTAAAGTAAACCGACCCATCACACACACACTGCCCCTAAACCTACCCATCACAAGAAACATTCTGCATTTTTACATTTTCAAAGAAACATAATTTAGTATGTTTATAAATCCATTTACATTCACGCGGAATCACACTGCATAGACATACACGCGGAATCACACTGCATAGACATACACGCGAAATCACACGGTGTAGACATACATGCGGATAGCTCAAAATGCATACAGATAACACGCCATTTGGCTTTAGAAAGTGGCGTGTATGTTTATGCAAAGTCATGATGTCATGTTGTAATATTATGCATTTGGTATTCTGAACTAACAAGAAAACACTTCACAGAATTTTTAAATCTAGGGTAAAGCAACTTTCTGCATATACTTACAAATTGTACACATTTCAAGCAGTATAAATTAACATTAGTTACAATATGCATTATGGACATGAATTAAAGGGAAAAAAATAGAGTATATATTTAAACAAAAACATTAACCTAGATTAATAAATGCGTAAAAATACAGAAAACTTCTGTTTTCTATATCTCACCATGGACACCACACCAGGCTGAAAACCCTCACACCAAGGACACAACCTGTACTGGAAAAGGCAGCCATGCTGAAAATAAAACCAATTGGAATCTTAAAATAAAGACAAGAAACGCATAATAAGGGAGCTGGGAACTGGCCTGGTTTCAATTTCAGCCGTTGTGAGATCTGCAGTGGCTTCTGGGTATTGTAATTCTTAAACAGTGACAGTTTCGAGGTTGACTCAAATGGCATGCACAGACATAAACGAAAACACTAAATCAAAAGTGAAGGTCAACAAGGTGGTCATATTGTCACATCTGATGTTCTTTTCTTTCAAAAAGAACAGAAAGATACGGCATCCTGTAAGCTCCTCCATTCCTGTGTGTTCCATTTAATAATGAAAGGTCAATAATAAGAAACAGGATTAAAGTAAAAGCCATAGCAATAAAGCAGTCAATCTAAGACTGATGGCACAAAGGTCGCTGGAGAGTTGGCAGTCCACCATGAACAATTTACGGTGCATTCGTCAAAGAAAGACGGCAGAATGACCAGCTGGCACAAAGATTTTCTGCAGGCTGGAACATTTCCTAATTAATCAGAATACACTCAAGGTGAAAAATATGGCTTTAATGATTACATGCCGCCTGTTTATTTAGCACCCAGAATAAATCTCAGCAACATACTGAGAGAAAACCTGAGACGCATCTAAATCGTCCTGTCCAGCAGCCAGGAGAATGCTAAAAATATGCAAAATGCATAGTAAATATATAGTTTTCCAGATGAACAAATATTCAAACACATGCTACACTGACATTGCTGTCAGAGCCTTAAGCCTTAAGAGTTCAGGTGTTAAAAAGTCAGCACACCACGGACTGACGCAACCTCTCTTATCTTCTCTTTGACATCATCTGCACATGCCCTTCAATGAAACATACAAGAATGGGAAATAGAAAAGTGAGTAAAAAATTAGCACTTACACATTGTCATTCCATAGCCGTATGACTTTCTTCAGTGGAGAAGTGTTTAGCAGAATGCCTGAGCTGCTCTTTCCCATACAATAGCCCCTTTTGCACTAGGTGGTGTTGTGACTTTTATTTTGTGTTTTTAAATATTTTAAAAATTGGCAGGAAAGAAAACTGTTCCTATAGAATTAAAGTAGACCATTTTTTTTCAGTGGAGATATATTTAACAGAATGCCTGAGCTGCTCTGTCCCATACAATTAAAGAAGATGGGGACCAAAGATGACAAAAAAGTACCACAAAAGTATCATAAAAGTAGTCCATGCGACTCTTGTCTTCTAGTCTTTGTAATAAGAACAGATGGAAATTTAAGTTGTTACTCATTAAAAATCATCCATGGTCACCATTTCAATAAAAAAACATATTCAATTAAATATGTAAAAAACATTTCAATCTAAACCCTTTTCTACTAATAAAGAACCTTTTCTTTCTGGAACCACTGCTGCCAATAAAGAACCTTTATTTTTAGGAGTGAGTCGAACGGGTTTAAAAAGACATGAGGGGGTGTAAATAATGACAGGCTTTTCATTTATAGGTGAACTATCCTTTTAAGAAGAAGTTTCTCTCTTTCAAATGACATTTGGGATTTGCGGCAAATGGTCCACTGGTGAAAACAAGGTCTTTGTTGAGGCAAAAATGATTTTCACTGAGAGCTAATCCGTAGCCAATTTACTCCATTTAGGTCAGAATAAAAGTTATAGTGGGTTCTTAAATCTTTGCCATGGATATATGTATAAACTAATTAGAGCAAGCACAGGCACAGTTGCAGAGAGCCTCAAAAATGTTTCATATCGTCATTTCCTCTCGGTCTATCGATTCCATTCCCCTTTTTGATTCTGTCTTGTGACTGAGCAGGTGAAAAAAGGATGACTCCAGTAAAATATTTGCCTTAACTGAAAACATGCCCTCCATTTCATCATAGTAGGTTTTTAATTCCGCCACTGTTTTTTATTAGTCGTCAGCCTATACATTTGTGACTTCTCAAAAGTATCACATCATAAACATTTTTTGGGGGGATTTAAGGATGCAATCAGGTAGAGGTTGTAGCAACTCAATGTAATAACAGCGCAATGTAATAAGTATTACATTATTATTGAAATAAAATGTTCATAATGTTATTAGCATATTCATTTTATTTATTAATTTAATAATTTTCTCAAAATGTAATAAAATCTTGAGCTCAAATGCAATAGTAATTTGTACATAATGAGAAAATGATTACATTATCAACTCTCCAAAAACATCATATTTTCATTATTGTAATAGCTTTTAAAACATAAAAAGTATTCCCTTACAGTAGATTTAAAAAAACATATAAAGCCAGTCTTAAACTACCTGTGAAGCGCAGCATTTAAATATTCATGGAATTGTTAGTATTATATGTTTATTAAACATAAAGCATTGGTATTACTTTAGAGTACAAAAATCTAAGCCTTAACCTGCCTACAAAATCCACCAGATTACTGATACTACTACTACTACTACGGTATACTTACTGTTTAATGATAAACAGCGATAAATACCAACACAGTTAAAATGTAAAAAAAATTAAATAAATCAATATACTAGTGTGTGTGTGTGTGTGTGTGTGTGTGTGTACAGGTATATGTGGTTTATGAGGACACAAATGTGTATAATGACATGGGTATTACAATGTAAACAAGGTTTAAGGCCCGGGTATACTTCGGCCGTCCGCGTTCGTGCACCGCCCGCATGACGTAATTTTCGTCATTCGGAGGGCGTGCGGCCGGCCGCACACCCCGTCCGCGCGCAGCCCAAATTTCGAGACCGCGCGGATGGTCCGCGTGCAACAGCGCATGCGCCAGCAGTACAGAAGAGTCCACTAGGTGGCAATACGCACAGTATTGAGCACAGTGTTCAGCCGTCGAAGAAGAGTGTGCAAAGACCGGTTTAAAAACACCTTAGAAGCATATCCTTCTCCATCGTTTATGATTCTTCAGTATTTCTTCCAAACTTCTTGCAATGGTGGATGCACTACAGTTCTTCTCCGATCATGCCCAGCGAATGTCCCGTTGATAACAGGACTCAGTGCTGCCCCCCAATGTCTGGTAGAGCATAGGGAAAAAATTTACTGCGCATGCGTCGAACGCGATCATCCGCGCGCATCCGTTGTGTAGTATACTTTGAAAGACGCGCGGACAGGGCTGCGCGCGTGACGCGTCCGGGCGCGGTAAGTGAAGTATACCCGGGCCTTTATGAGGACACTTCCTGTGTCCTTGTAAACCAAATGGCTTAAAACAACATACAAAAAAATGCAGAAGTTTTGTGTGATGGGTAGGTTTAAGGGTTGGGTAGGGGGATAGAAGATACCGTTTGCACAGTAAAAAAATAATTACACCTATGGAGAGTCCCCGTGAACCACATATTCAAGAATGTGTGTGAGTGTGTCAGCGTGTGAGTTGAAAAACAACACTACAACACACCCCTGCTAAAACCGTTGGGTTTTGTGATGTAAAAAAGAAAGATAAATAACTTTTTTTAAACTAGTACTAGTAGTAGTACTAGTAGTAGTAGTAGTAACAGTTACAGTAATCTGGTGGATTGTAGGCAGGTTAAAACTGGATTTAGATTTTTGTATGTGCTTTAAAGGAATCATTAAAATATTTTAAATAAACAAATATATAAATATAAAATAATTGCATGAGTATTTAAATCTGTTGCATTTCGCAGGTAGTTTAAGACTTGATTTAGATATTTAAAAATGGACTGTAAGTGAATAGTAATCATTTAAAAAAAGTTATTACAATAATGAAAATATAAAAATATTTTTGGTGACTTTATAATGCAATACATTTCTCATATTTAAAAAGTTTGTTATTACACCGTTTTAACTGTTTAAACAAATGTGACCCGAATGTTTAATGTCATGATTGTTACATCTATTTGCATTAGTTTATATCCATCTGGCTGCTTTTATGCATTCGTTATGCAGGAAGTTTCATATTTAAGGATAGAGAGACAAAAATCTGGCATTGTGCGTATGCGCTAGACATGTGCCGGTACACGGTAATACGATATATCGCAATAATGAAGATGCACGATATTGTTATCGTGGGCACTTCAAAATACCGTAAATAATTATTTATTACATATTATTTCGATTTCTTAGAATGCATTAAGAATACTTTACCCATCAACCGTTTAAAATGAACACGTCAAAGAGGAACGCGCACTGATGTAAACAAACTCAACGTGCATGAGCACATGGCGGAACGCGTGAAGGAGGCGCTGAAGTGCACGTTCACTCTCTGACAGCAGAGAGCGCTGACGGAACAGCAGAAATGCAGCCGTTTCCCCGGTAACCCTTGTAAACAAAATCATTTTCTTGATTTGCTATGGCGCTCATCACATAACCAAATACTTTAATACTTAAAGACTTAAGGCTATATTTTAATCTGGACTACATGCCCTAGATATTGTTTGAATATGTTCTGATTTTTTTTTTTTTGTTGAGTCACACACTTTACAATAAGGCTCTATTATTTAAGTTCATTCATTAAAAAACTGACAATGAAAAATACTTCTAAACATTTATTAATCTTAGTTAAATGTAAATTTCACCATTTAATAACACATTATTAAAATCAAAAGTTGTAACTGTATTATTTAATGGACCTGAGCTAACATTAACTAACAGTTGCTCTTTTTTAACTATACGTTATCAAAGAATAATAACTTCTGTATAAATGTAGCTATTCGCTTTTGTTAATGTTAATGTATTAACTAGTGAGACCTTATTGTAAAGTGTTACCTATTGTTCATTTAGCTATAATTCTTTAGCACTTAAATCTATTTAAAAACGTTTACTTTATACATTTTTGTGTATTTCTTTATTGTATTTAAATGTTCAGTTATTTTGTTATAAGAAAGTTATTAAACCTGTTATAGTATGACAACACTTTTTTTGCAACGAATTTCAATACCGTGATAATACCGATTACCGTGATAAAAGCTTCAGCAATTAATCGCAACATGAAAACGTGATACCGGCACATGCCTAGTATGCGCGTACACTTCTGCCGACCCTCGCGTACACACAAATAGTGAAGTATACTTTGGCCTTTAGAAATTCACACACAGCAATGTTAACTAATATTCTGAAATTGAATGCCAAGGTAATAACACAAAGTATCATGTTTTAAATGTGTATTCAATTTAAAAACATTAAAAAAAAAAACATTTAGATTTAAAAGCTAGATTTATGATTTAACTATGGAAACGCATCATCACAGTCTGTGAAAAAGGTCCAGGTCCATTGGCGAACCACTAAGCCACGGGTCCAACAGCAATCAGAGCTATTTAAACTAGATTTTCAATTAATCCTGGCTTTATGGCAACTGATGAAGAGAGCCCTGATGAAGGTTAGTCGGTTCTCGTCAGAATAGTGGTCTTTTTAACTGTAATCTGTCTGAGCCCATCAATCAATGCTAAGATAACGTATGGCTGTGAGTGTTAAGTGGGGGATTATACTGCAGAGAAAACTATTTGCTTAAAGGAAAATAGCACAGAGGCGTGAGGCTGCACACGGACACTACATAGAGTGACTACAGAATAAGCTGTCCTGATACCCCTCTCATAGTGACAGACAGATCCATAAGCACAAATCCAATATGGCTCTGTCTTGTGCTCGATTGGCTGCTTTGTTTTGCCAGTAAACATGCCAATGTCTGACACTGGAACAGTGGTCAGAAGACACTTACTCCAAACCATATGCTGGCAGGCCGGCCTTCCTGAAGCTGTACTGCTATTGGCAGAACATCCAATGGCAATGAAGCATAGAAAAGGACTGCACTGATTTAACCGTTTTTCTAAAGTGCTAATTTGGAGCATTTTGTTCTTGTCTGAGGGGAAAACACAAATGACTGTTGTTTGGACTGCACTATGCAGAAACTGTGGCAATAGGATTACAAAAATAATGGCAGAACATCCAATGTACGGTTAATTTGGGGCTCACACTTGTTGGTGTTTGGGGCTCACACTTGTTGGTTTTGGTCGTTTATGAACTGTTAGTCATAAACGACCAAATACAGTGTATGCAATATTTTTTTAATTCATATTTAGTATTTTGAGGGCATTTCATGGTACTACACAATATTTTACATTTATTTCTGTTTGTTCACATACAAGTGGGACAAAAGTTACCACGTTTGGTATTCATTTCCATTCATTTAGAGTCAAATATTTAAATCATTTTTGGGCCAAAAATGGCTGAACAGTAGAAAATGTTAAAATAATAAATTGGCATGAAGTGAATAAAATATACAAACAAAATAAATAATATTAAAAACTCTATTTTAGAGTTTTATTTCCAAATGGATTATTTAAATGTACGTGACATGCTCACTTTGTTTCGATTTTCAAACCCTCGGGCTACACACTCACAGAAACGCAGGACAACCCCTGCTTTTCTTGTTGCACAGAAGGTGCTTTTCTGTAACTGCAAATAGCAGCTGAGCAATGCAGACACTCTTTCTTTGTCTAGTGTTCTCTTCTGAGGCCTGCCATGTTCTTTCTATGATGCTTCCTGAAGATGCAAGCTGACTCACAGGTTCTGCCTTTAGTCTCATTTTAGATCTTGAAGACAGAGTTGCTAAAGTTAATATCATAATTCTTTCATGAAGGCAGTGCATGAAGGCAGCCTCCTGACTCAACATGGGTCTCAAACTCTAGTTGCTTGCTACAAAAATATATTTAGTGGACTAACGACATTTGAGATTGTATTCCTTGAGAACTGCCTTTTTTCCTTGCATATCAGCCACAACACAGAATTCACTATATAGCACGTTGTAAACAAGCAAAAAAGTGAGAGCTTGCGGACACAGCAACTGTCAGAGCACAAACAGAACCAAACTTTTTTGACAGTTTCAAGCATGTAGGCTTGCTTATATTTATATACAGTATACAACTCCTTGCCAGAACTACAGCACTACATTGAAGGCCAGAGTAAAAATGCAGAAAGTGAAACATTTTACTTCTTGGCTGAATGGGAGGACAAAATATAAACAGATCCCCGTTTTTAAATACTACATAAACAACCACTATTTTATATAATTTCTAATCATGCTTGTCTAGACACCATTTCATGTCTTAATTCTATGGTTAAAGTATAGCATTTTGGATCGGGACTAACCTAAAATGGGGGAAAATAAAACAACAACAACAACAAATGTTCCTGAATATTGAATTTCCCATTTTCAAAAAGTGGTCTGTCATTTTCATTCAGCTGTACAGAATCACAGATGTACAGAAGAAACATGATCTATCACTTCACTCAAGCAGATGCTAACAACGCAGCAGACTATTTGACAAAACCGATGCCATCAGGAGGAAAACTGTTTCAACACAGCGTGTCTGAAGCCTTGAACAAAATAACAATGATCAAACATGAATATTGACTTTCATCACAACATTATGGTGGTCGCAGCAAAACAAAACAAAAAACTACGAACTAAATGCACGTTTAAATCCTGATCAAATTCCCTCTCACTTTCCCCATCCTTATTCAATGTCTTTGGCTGCTTTGTTCTCATATTTGCTGCTATTAATGATTAGAATCAATTGCAAAAAACACTGAAGCCGGACGATTGTATCCCTGTATCAGCTTTTATCGATTCAGATTCACATATCTTCACTAATTCCTGCCAAAGCTTTGGACAGAATGAGAAACAGTTTCATATAATGTTCTGTTTTGCCATCTTACAGAAGATGTTCTTTGTCCATTATTTAAGCTCAACTAACTTATTTATTTTGAATTAATCAATTTTAGTTTCCATTATGTATCATACTTGCTGATGAAGTTTAAATTATTAAATAACCTATATTATAAAAAAAAAAAAAAAAAAACAGTATTAGTAGTACTAGTGCTTGTGTGGAAGAACAAGAGTCTCGGAAAGTGACTTCCCTGATTAGTTAAAAGGTAAAAAAAAAGTTAATAATCATTTATTATTCATAATTATTATTTAAAATAAAATAAAAATAATAATAATAACAAATTGTATTAATTATTATTATTACATTTTTAATTATTATTATTATTTTTTATTTTTATTTTTTTTATTAAATACATTTTTAATATTTATTTTTTATTTATCTAGCTTACTCGTTTTTAATCAATTATTTAAAATTATATATACTTGCATATACTCTGATTAAATTTTTTTTTTTTTTTCAGTTCAAAATCCTGTCTCGTATATTAGTAAAGAGGGAAAAAGGCAACAAAAAAAGGGAATAAACTGGATAAATAATAATAATAATAATAATAATAATAATAATAAAAATATATTTAAAACAGAATGAACTGAATAATTTAAAAAGAAGAAGAACTAAAACCATTGCGGAAATATGGAAGAAGTTACTGATGGAAGCAGAGAGAGACTCTGCTAGGCTTCGCTGTGGTGTGCCACCTGGATGCACAGATGACTGTCCACATTTCCGGTTTCAAACTTGGCGTTTTCTGAGAGAGACCTGCCAAACAGCATTTAGTGCGATGAAAGGTTGTAGCTAAACATCAAACAATTAGCAGGGTCTTATTTCCACTTTAAAGCGCTCCTGTCAGTCACACTAAATCTAACCTTCTAAGCCCTGCGACAGCAGTGCATATCAAGGCTATTTTAATTTTCTCTGTTTTCTGTGATCTTGTGGCACGACCATGTTCTCCAGCAAACAAGAGATGAACTGCTACAAATACAACCTCAGCCAGAAGCACTCTACACTATCTCCAGAAGAAACAGAAAACTCTCATTGAACAAACAGTGCCATGATGAAACAAGATGGCTGTTGGTTCAACACCGCAACAATTTATGACCATCCTAGCCTCTGTAGAGTTCTCTGTAAATGCAGCTATTTGCAGTTATTAAACAAATCTATAGACATTGTAGCATCCTTGGTGTGGTAAAAGCTAGGGAACATGACCTGATGCATGCTGAATTGGCTAGATTTGATTTTTGTTGCCATAGCAATCAGTAAAGCGCCAAAGGCTGTATATCAGGATGGTGAGAGCTGCATACACAGAGGGAGCTCTGTGCATTCTGAATGAATCTCACAATTGTGCTGTTTTCTCATCTAAGAGCCCTGAGGAAAGATGCAGAAAGGAATTAGGGTTGTACAAAACTTGTTTATATTTTGCATAGCATACCTATGACTAGTCATTGGAATGCCCGAACAACTAGTCAACGAATCAGCAGAACACAACTAGTCAAGAAATCAATGCTTGCAATTGGCTCCATCAGATATCACAGCTGGTATAAACCTTAAATCGACTGAAATCATTACCACTACTGAGTCGCCGGAAAAAGATAATGGTGAGGCAATGCAGAGGATGATACAGAAGTCATGAGCGATGACCAATCGCACTGATTTGCATTGATGTAGCAAAAATCCTTGGAGGCATAAAGTCGGTTCAACAGAGTCCAGTCAGCAGATAAAGGCAGAACGCATCCCTATTTACAGGCAGGCAAATAAGCATGCATAAACATAAATCAGGCTTTAGGACAATAACAATACAATAATAAACACAACAAGGATCTTGGACTTCAAGCATTTAGACAGGAACAACATTACACCCTGTCCGAACCAAGAATGATGCAAATATCCCAACAACAAGAAATTTGTCTTTTCGCACTAAATGCTAAACTACTGCACATGACATGACACAACCACAGCCAATCAGAAGATATTTGATGTTTAAATGTACAGTTGTAAGGAGCAGGAGTTTGGACCAATGAGATTTCAAAGTGGGCGGGCTACTAGAAAAAATATATTTAAAAAATAAGCGTAATCAACACAGGATTCGTTCACACTATTTTTAAAAGCTGATTTTCTGGACTTAATGTTCAAACAGCAACCTAACCCTTTTTTACAAAATACAACCTTTCATGTGTTGTTTTCTTGTTTGAAACGCAAAAATAAATAGTTTCACAGATTTATGACAAAGATTCATGCGAAAGCTAGTTAGTTAAAAACGATTTAGATGCGAGAGAAAGATTAGCACATGTACATTTATTGTGTCGTGCCCGAGTAGTCATACTGTCTGTTTCTTTCCTGAGGGTGAATGACAGAATTGCTGTAAGCAATTCGAAGGTGCTTCTAAAACAAGGCCTTGGGTAAAGTAAAGTAATAAGTTAGAAACTAAATAAGGCGTTCAGCACAGGTAATTGGGTGTCCAAGAATAAGAAGAAGGGACATTCATAATGAATTAGATGGTTGAGAGCGTACAAGCAGTGTTGCGTTTATGTGAGCGAGAGACTCAGGTAAAAGCCTAGAGGAAGCAGTCCTGCATCCACCAGCTGCTTCTTCTGATTTCACGCTTCATTGGCCTCATTAATGTGGAGCTGAACCGCACGCCTATGGAGACAATCACCGAGATTAGTCTTTACCACACTCTCTCACTTTTCCAAATGGCGTCTTATACTTCTGTCTCATTCTCTCTCTGTGGACAACGGTACAAACTTACTGGAGGAGAAACTGTGTTTGCAGCCTGCGGAGAAGATCAGGGGAAATATGAGCTGCACACAGGCAGCGTTGGCCATTACAGCGAGAGTTGAAGGAAGATCATTGTTACAAACTCAAAAACACCCGCTGAGAAACCACTCGAAGCAGACACCGCACACAATATTCAGCCATAGAGAAACAGCCAAAGTGTAAAATCCCAACAAAATGTGTCCTTAAAGGAATAGATCACCCAAGCATTTAAATGTTGTCATTATGCCTATACAAACCCATATGGCTTTCTTCTGTGGAGCATAAAAAGAGATATTTTGTATTATTTTGATAATGTTCATGCTGCTCAAACTACAAATAGAAACTAGGTAGCTATCAAGATCCAAAAAAGCATCATAACGTAAGTATTAGGGCTGCACGATTAATTCGAAATCGAAAAGCAATTGCGATTTGGCTTACGTGCGATTATGAAATCGCAAAGGCTGCAATTTTTGCATTGATATTTTGATGAAAAGTGTTCATTTCTTTCCAGAAAAAGGAAAAAAAAATCTTACTGACCCTACATTTTTGAACAACAGCTTACATAATTGGTGAAGTAAAAGAGGGCATTTTGATCATTTTAGTCAAAGCTTTGATGGCAACTGACATTCAGGAATCATCAGGGCTGACACAAGATAAACTCATAGAAACTCACAAGTACAAACAGACATTTTTCCTGGGAGACACCAGCTTTGTCTGCACAACTAATTAAGGAACTCTTCCTTCCTCAAGTTCATGAAAATACAACGGAGAGATTTAACAATATGTATACGTTCTAATTTCATCTCATTTGGTCTGTCAGCACGCAAAGTCCCAAATGACCCCCAGAGAATGCTGAAAAAATGGTTGTCAGGAATCATTTTGCAGTAATGAGCATTTCCTCAAGGCTCTTGACAGATCAATAAACTATGTTGCTTTTCTTTACAGGAGTACTTGACTAAACAAACCATGAGGAAACCAAAGCAGCGTTATCGAGCACCTGACGTGATGCTGATGACTGATGAAATAAAAACACTAAAATCTTCAACCGTGATGACACGGTGCATGATTCCGAAGTGCAGAGCAAAATCATAGGACATTTTTGTCAGGGCAAGCATGTCAAGCAATGCAATGAAAGCGAAAATGAAGAGTGGGCGGCTCTTTTCAAGCGTAAGCACTATTGGTAGCAAGAAAGTTGTTCTTCATGTTTAAATTGCACTTGTTTTAAAGTCAAAGGTCAATGCCAACATGGTGGATGTAGTATGTACTACAAATTAGGGATGCACAGGACTAAATGATACTGTTGCTGCTAAAAACTAGTCGTTCACATTTTATATTTATTTTGGCACATTCACATTTTGGTTTATATTTTTTACAAAAGGCAAAATGACTGAAATTTTTTTGTGCAGGCAATACATACAACTGGCATATAACAATTAAGCTCGCTTATTCGCTTGTTATACTACCAATTATGAGGGACAATTTATACAATTTTAAAGGGAAAACATGAATGCAACTCAACAACAATAGATCCTATGTCAATAGGACATATTCTAAATCTAAATCTAAATAGAATACCCTTAAAAACTCATTAAACATTAATTACTTCATTCCAAACCTGTAGACTTTCGTTCATCTTCGAAACACAAATGAAGATCTTTTTAATGAAATCTGAGAGCTTTCGTCCCTCCATTGACAGTCTACACAACAACCACTTTTATGCTTCAAAAAGTTCATAAAGTGATTGTTAAACTAATACATATGAACAGATTTAATTTAGGCTTCTATTCACATATATACATTCATGCACACATCAGTTATGGTAAACGGAAGCTCAAGCATGCTTGCCAATGAGGTTCAATCTTGTGTGTTAAGCAGCACGTAAAAATATAAATTCAATCTATTCAACTGCTCAATTCATATGGATTAGTTTTACGATCTCTTTATGAACCTTTTGAAGAGTCAAAGAGTTGTGTAGACTGTCAATGGAGGGACAGCAATCTTCATTTGTTTGTCGAAGATGAATAAATGTCTTATGGGTTTGGAATGACATGACGGTGAGTAATTCTGGGGTGAACTATCCCTTTAAGTAATGTATAGTTGTTGGTACACATTCACAAAGCTTTTCTTGCAATTTTGCTGCCTGCCATGTGTACAGATACTTTTTTTTTTTTACATGAGAAGCACATTCAAACATGGAAGATCAATCGGTGGTCGTGGTAACAAACAACAATACCTTGACTTGCTGACTTATTTTTGGCTAACTTTTATTTGAGGAATTCTGGTTATGTTAATGAATTTGTACTTATTGGTCTGCACTGCCTGTTGATTCAGTTGATTTTAATAAATATGCCTATACTGGCTAACGGTGATTAAGTGAACGCTTAAGTGAAATGTATAATGATCATAATGCCAGGCGAGTACAGGAGCATGTATACAACCTATTTTCTAGTGGCATTCAGTATGGGATTTGACTGTTTGAATCATAGATTACGTAGTCTATTTCAAAAGGGGATATGTTAGACTAGTCTGTTACAAATAAAGCAATAAGCCCCAAGAAGCCATTGTTTACAGTTAATTTATAACAGCTAAGGGGCATTGTTAAGCACGATGCGGAGTGGAGAAAACCCCCTAAGCTGTTATAAATTCACTGTAAACCACGGCTCCACAGGGATTATTGCTTTTATAAAATGGTTACCACACAATACAAACATTAAAGCCAAAAAATATGTATCAATGCAACTTTCATGAAGTAAAATCGCTAAAAGCCTTCCTTCCGCTGGAATAGTTACTGGCCATGCACAGCAACAGAAGTTACATTATTACGCCATTCGATGGTGGCATGACTGTCTTTAGGAGTGAGTCACTCAGTAGTAGGGGTGGTGAAAAAAATCGATTATCGATTAATCGCGAGTATGTTATGGACGAGCATGAATCGATCATTAAATTTTCAGAAATCGATTTTTTATTTATCTAAACCTGACTCTACCACCGTGTGTGTGTGTGTGTGTGTGTGTGTGTGTGTGTGTGTTCATTAGATGAATGTAAATCTGTCGTTAATGCTGAGATGATTCTGAGGGAACACTCTAGAAATCCTCCCGCTCAGGCACATTAGCATTAGCGCGTTAGCACGGCTCAGATTCGCGCACAAACACCGAATAAACGCCTTCAATCCGCAGATTTATGAGCGCTTCAGATGAGCGAGCGCGACACACATCGACGCGCACATTCGCGGGAATTAAGGCGATCCTGAGGACGCGATGAGCGGATCTCACACACACACACACACAGCCGGACTGATGCTGGAAAAACACACCGCCGCTCCGCTGCACCGACCCGCGGCTCCCGCTCACGGAACCGAACGGGCCTCGACACTCCTCCGACACGAACCCGTTTTTCTTCTGTCGTTTTTTCCCCTTTTGTCTTTCTCACGTCAGGAAATGAACGAGAGGAGCTCGAGCGTTCCACGCGTTCCCGCCCCCCTCACGCGCGCACCGCATCCATCACTCTTGACATTTTGTCACTGTGTTCTACAGTACAGTATATAAGCTGAAGCTACAGTAAGTTGTTCAAAAATTTTCATTTTGTCTTCTTAATGATTAAATTGGACAATTTTCTTCTAGAAAGACAAGGTGTTTGGAGAAAAAACTTCTTCTTTACCTTGACATGTTTCGACTGCAACCTGCAGTCTTCCTCCACCTGAACACGTTGTCTTTCTAGAAGAAAATTGTCCAATTTCTACAGTATGTTGGTTCTGATCTACTTCCTAAAGGAAATAAGCCTTTCATTTATTTGTTATTGTTTAGTTCAACTTGATGAGTCACAACACAATGTGATGTATTCATTTCTGTGTAACTACACGACACTACACGACAAGTGCTTTGAGTTGTTGTTACTCAATAAAAGAGTTAAGTAATTCAGTAGCTGACTTTTTTTTTATACTGCAATCACTTTGTAGTGTATTTTCGTTTACTGTTGTGAAATGGAAAATCAATAATCGCTAATCGAGAATCGTTAATAATCGAAAATCGACTGTAATCGAATCGGGACTTCAATAATCGTAATCGAATCGAATCGGGAAATCAGACAGATTAACCACCCCTACTCAGTAGTGAAGACTTTAATATTGAAAGGACTGAAACGTGTGGTGAACACGGAGCGAGACGCAAATGACAAATGCTTTGACTAGTGCCGTCCGTGTCAGTGCACGGGAAAACTCCATAACTGTTAAAAGAACTAGATATTGCAGCAGACATTCAAACTGATTTTTTATTATGAACATGGGTTTTATTATTATCAGTCGACCTGAAGGAAAATGCTGTATCTAAATGCAGGTAATACACTCGTTCACTCGATCTCCCCCTCTCACAATAATCTACATAATACAGTAAGCTTCACTGAACAATATCAATGAGAACAAACATGTTTACGTTGCTAAGGGTGTTGTGCAGAGATGCACAGAACCGTTGGGTGAAGCTGTCATAGCTGTGTTTTATCGTGAATAAAACACAGCTACTGACCAATCAGAATCAAGGACTGAAACTAACAATTTTATAATTTCTGTTTAAATGTTACGTCCAGCGCATATTGCATAAAAAGGATAACATCTAAATTAACTGCTTATTCGCATCAGAAAATATTATTTAGCATCACTGAATTAACCTAAATGCATTAATTTATACCAATAAAACAATTTTTATAAAGGTAAAATGGCTCTTTATGATCTTTTAGGTTACCACTTTTTACAGTGTAGCGCAGGAATTCAGAGGCAGTCTAGATATATGTGGCAATGGATGGTCAATGCTGGGAAACACACACACACACACACACACACACACACACACACACACACACACACACACACACACACACACACACACACACACACACACACACACACACACACACACACACAACCTCAGATGCAGCAGCGGTATCCTCAGTACGCTTTGCCTCAGCCTCCGGCCCTCGCAGAGTCTGCAGGAAGAGGGCGGCTTTTCTCTTGCGCTCAGCCTGAAGCTGCCTCTCTTTTGACTCTTTGGAGGCTTGGGCCAGTTTCTCTCTCGCTGCTGCTGCTAACCGGTCCTCCAGCTTCAGTTTGGCTGGAAGAGAAAAGGGAAGAGAGGTCAGACACACGCACATACATTGGTCTAGATACACACCATATGCTCTAAAAACTAAAAGCATGGGCAAGTGAGTTTGCATGCAGAGGTACAGTGAGTTTTTGCTATTAAGCAAATGCTAAATATTTCTAGATGAGGTCAGTCGTGATTTCCTTTTTTTTTTTTTGTAAGCCAGCGTGCCTCGTAAAAACTGCATAGAGCTTAAAAAGCTACAAGATAACGATGCGTCACATTTTAATGTTTTGCAACAACCACAATCTAAATATCCGTACTGACATTCACTCTCTGCTTGGGTGTTACAGGCTGCCTGGCTGCGGATTGTATAATAGACGACAGTATCTCAATTGAGCTAGTTCGAGTAGGCAGTGTATTCATGTATAATTTTTCAGGTTTTGTTCATGGGAAAGGTGATAACAAAAGAAAAAGGATGAAAAACAAGTCATTATATTATACAAGAACAAGAAGAGGGCCCTGTCAGCATTCACACTAAAAATAGGCCTCCTGCCACGAACAATTACATACAACTCCAGAACAAACACAACTGGAGAGAGAACAGAGGCTTCTCCTTCATTACGTCATCACCGAGGAAATAATATTATGTGTTACAGTGAGGGAAATCAACAGAGTTGGGTACAAAACGTGCAAGATGTCCCTCAAGTGTTTCAGCATTCAAAAGTTATATGCACTGCCCTGAAACAGAAACAATCTTGCAGCCTTGATGTCCTGATACGATTGAACCTAATCTTCTATTAGTGCACATCATTCAGTACCTTTACATGGACAACAATACTCCGATATTAATCTGATTAAGACCATACTCTGATTAAGAAACTACCATGTAAACAGCGATTTCTAATTACCTTAATCCGGTTAAAGCCATACTCGAATTAAACAAAAATCGAATTAAGACATGTGGAGTATGCCTATTTTAGTCGCATTATCCAAGTGCATTGTAGACATGTACACACCTTAATCTAACTATTAACGTCGTGTATGAGTTTTCGCCGCATTTTGTGACAGGACACACACACCAGGCACACACATCAGGCAAGTGCAGAGGGGAGGGCTTTGGGGGCTCGTATCAAAAGTATATAAAGTGCCCCTCTAAACAATCATCAATAATATTGTGACAAATAAAACAGAATTTGAATTATAATTATTATAACCGCGCGTACAAAACAGTAACAATGCGCTCAAATTCCCGTTTATCTTTTACGTATCTTTCAGTCTGAAATGTCGTTGCCATGACGTGTTGCTATATGGTGCGTGACTGCGTGTCTTGCTTGACTGCTCACTCGGACATGGCCTCCTCTATATTTTTTTTCTTTGTGTTGAAATAATTCTGCTCATTGTAAAAGTAAAATACAATACGTTTGTATCTGTAATCCCAGATTCATAATTGTCTGCTTACAACAGCGGTCGGGAACCTTCTAGGCTCGCGAGCCATATGGCCATTCAGTGAGCGCTTGTGGCTCGATGGCAGAAAAAAACAATCCAAACAATCACGATTTTGAAACCTTAATTTTCATCATTAATCAAAGCTATTATTCGAAATGTTGGCTGTCAAGAAGGAGGCAAGATGGGCAGTGTCTCTTAAAAAAAAACTGAAAGACACAATGTATACAAAAAAAAAAAATTATATATATATATATATATATATATATATATATATATATATATATAAAATTACATTAAAAAGTATAAAAGTCACTCGTTTTTATAAAGTCACACTGTTCAACAGCGACACCCGCAGGTAAAGTTACAGCGGGTTGCCTGAGCCCATTGATTTGAACAGACCTACGAAAGTCGCGCTATGATTGGACGCCGGACAGCGTAGCGTGGCATGGGTACGTAATGACGTACTATTAATCGAGCTATGTTCTGTAACTTGTAAAATGGGAACATGAACGTAATATTCTAAAAGCAACTCATGTAAACGCCTTAATCAGATTATTGTCTTATTCAGAGTAAGGTCAATAATTAGATTACTGCTGTCCATGTAAACGTAGTCACTGTGCCCTCACCTTAAAGGGATAGTTCACCCAAAAATTAAAATTACCCCATGATTTACTCACCCTCAAGCCATCCTAGGTTTATATGACATTCTTCTTTCAGACAAATACAATCAGAGTTATATTAAAGAATGCCCCGGCTCTTCCAAGCTTTATAATGGCAGTGAATTTGAAGCCCAAAAAAGTGCATCCACCCATTACAAAAGTAATCAACACGGCTCAGAGGGGTCAATAAAGGGCTTCTGAAGCGAATCGATGTGTTTTTGTGAGAAACATATCCATATTTAACATGTTATAAAGTTAAATATCTAGCTTCTGGCGGACCACCTTTCATATTCAACTTACGAAAAAAACGTAACTGGCGTGACAATACCGTCAGACTTACTGCGTGTGACTTTCCAGAGCCCACTGGATTTTGTCCTCTGCAAATAAACTTAATAAAGCCTGAACCTCTTCGTCAGACCATCGGTTGCATTTTTTAAACTCCATTGATGATTTGAATAGCAAACGACTCTTACTGCACACACCGCAATAGACTTTTAGATTGAAATAAAATGCTGGGTGAGCTCAACCAATCAGCATGTTCAGCGCTCAAGTCACACCCCCGAAAGTTCCTGAACTTTGAAAAAGTACTACCCCGCAAGCAGGGCCATTTTGAGGGGGAAATCTTCACCCGGAACTTCATTTAGACCCTGGTTCCTGTGGTCGAAACACACTGAGTACCACCACAAAGTCCCTAGTTGCTGGGGAAAGTTCCTGCGCTCTAGAGACAAAACGCAATGAAATGACGAGCAGAGACTCAAGCCATTTCAAATGTGTTCTGGAAAGAAAATGAAAGTATTATACATATTACTTTTACAATATCACAATATAAGTCTTTGATTCAGGGAGAACCAGATCAGACCAATTTATGAATTAATTATTTTAATCGATTTTGGGAGCTGAACCACCAGATTCATTAAAATTATTTTGAAAAAATAAACTATTCACTAAAACTAAAAAAAAAAAAAAAAATGAAGCGCAAAAAAAAGTGTTCCACTGAAGAACGAAATTTATACAGGTGAGTAAATGTTTTTTCCTTTAGAGGTGATCTATTCCACAAGGTATCACCAACATTGCCTCCCAGAATTTACAGAATTAAAAATGGCACATTTGTTATAAAGTTGGGATTTGGTTATAAGAATTGCACTGAAATGCATTGAAGCTGTGTAATGTAGCTAATTTGTTTTTATATTACTGGATGATTTCCGTCTTTTCCGAGTACATCCCTAGATAAAGGACTGCAATAACTTTACACATGTGACCAGCTTTTTAAATGCAACCTACGGCACTTAACACCTGTAATTTGCTTGTGGCATTACTCAAAGCAATGACTCTAGTCATTTTCTGCAAATGCTTTTTCACCTTCTCTCGCATTATTTCTAATCTACACTTCAGAAGTCAATGTGCAATTGAAGCTGCAAATAACATTGACAAAATCCAATAAGGCTCCCTTTTAAAATTACCAGTACAATTTGTAACATAAACAGGAAAGCTCCAAGGAAAGCACAAGGGGTGTAAATACTTTGCCTCTCAGCTTTCACAACACACAACCACAAGAGACAGCAGAGAGTTGACCCAATAAAACTCTCACTCATGATCACATACAAGCTCACTCCATTCAGTAAATAAACTAAAGGTAATAGACGGACACATGAAAACAGACCGAGTGCTTGCTGAATTGTGCATCTGCGATTCTTTAACAGATCATCAATACAGATTATGTTCCTCCGGATGGGTCGATAGTCATGCAATCTAAGCTAGTTTGCCACTGAGTGAGGCCTTCTTTGCTGCAGTGCCATTTATTTCACTTCCCGTGCAGTAAACGTCCTCTGGGCATCTGGTCTTATTACTGTAATTACCCCTGCATTCCAGGAGAAATTACTGCTCAGCGTTTGGCCGGAGTGTCTGCCGTGTGTAGTCCGGTGTCATTGATAAGGTTTAAATAAATTCACTTTAATGAGGAACGAGAAAACCAATGCAAAGCCTACATGTTATAACGAAATGTTTATCTCTTGTTAAAGGAATAGTTCACACAAAAATAACCATCTGTTTACTCATCTGATGTTCCAAACTTGTATGACTTTCTGTCTTCCATGGAACAAAGTACTGAACAATATCCTGGCTTGACCCTTTTCCACACAGTATAATGAAAGTAAATTAGGACTAGGGCTGTCAAGCTCAAAAAAAATGTTTACATCTAAAAAGCAGTCATATTTGAATGGATATGGATGGCAAAGGGCAAGATTTTCTATGAATTTTCATAATGAGGGGTGGTCAAAAGTGGTGTGCATACGCAACCGAAAAACCAACAACAAATACACTGGGTAACTCATTTACGTACCAACATGATTGACAGCTGTTGACTAACTGGAAAACTGTATAAGATTTCAAATCACCTTTGTTTGGCTTTCCCAGGGACGCTGTAGAGATCATTGAACGCATGCATCTCCCGTTAAGAGGCGTGACCTTTCCGTACAACGTGCGCTAAGCTGCTGTCGAATCACAACACAGGAACCGCAGGCACAATCAGAACTCGTTATGTATTTCTGAAGGAGGGACTTCATAGAACAAGGAACTCATCAGGCCGTTTTTAGGACAGTGAAAACAGCGGTATACAGATGTGTTTTTTTACACGCGAAACATGAACACGTGTTATATTGCACACTGTAAATACAATCAAAGCTTCAAAAAGACACGAAGAACGGGACCTTTAACATTAGTTAGTGCATTAGTTAACATGAACAACACCGCTGTTCAGCATTAGTTAAATGCTGTAAAAATACAGCTGTTCATGGTTTGTTCATGTTAGTTCACAGTGCATTAACTAATGTTAATAAGATTTTAATAATGCATTAGTAAATGTTGAAATGAACATGAACTAATAATAAACTGCACTTATACACCATTTATTCATCTTTGTTAATGTTAACTAATGCAGTTAACTAATGAACCTTATTGTAAAGTGTTACAAGATTTCCATTTTAACTGAATGCATCATAAATCTGCCGGTTTCAGAGCAAAACGCAAAGCTGTGACATTCACTGATGCGCTTCACTCAGTGGTGCTAAAACTGACATATACTTCCTGGCAACCCACCAAAATAAAAACTTTTTGATTTTAGGTTTGAAAAAATGTCAAAAATTCATATACAAATAAAAAAGTTACAATGAAAGTGTAAATATTAGCATTGCATTTTTAAGAGTACTATAAAATAATTTTATTTTTATTTAATACTCGTTTTTTATTTTAAAATATAATCCCACTTTATTATTTTGTAAATAAAGTGCAATAATGCTATTATTAATTAATACATTTTTTATAGTTATATTTAATGGGTCCCACTATGACTTTCATTATATATTGAAAACAGCGGCCAATTCAATCTTCAAAAATTCTCATTTTGTGTTACAAGAAAGAATGGGTTATGATGTCATATGGGTTTTGAACGGCATGAGAGTGACTAAATCATGCAGAGATTTCATTTTTAAGGGAACTATCCCTTTAAATACACTATATCATGATAACTAAAATATGACACTAACATTCAAAAGCTCAATTTGATACTTAAAACTGATTAAGTGACAAAGTGTATTAAAAAAATCTAATAAATGCTGTTCTTTTGAACTTTCCATTCATCAAAGAATCCTTAAATGTATTATGGTTTCTACAAAAATATTGAGCAACTCTTTTCAACATTGATTACAACATTGTGAAGTGTTTCTTAAAGGGATAGTTCACCCAAAAATGAAAATTAGCCCATGATTTACTCACCCTCAAGTCATCCTAGCAGTATATGACATTCTTCTCTCAGATGAATAAAATCGGAGTTATATTACAAAAGTCCTGGCTAATCCAAGCTTTATAATGGCAGTCATTGTTGTTATTGAAGTCCATAAAAACTGCATCTGTCCATCAAATAACGTGCTCCACATGGCTCTGTGGGGTTAATAAAAGCCTTCTGAAGCGAATCGATACGTTTGTGTAAGAAAAATATCCATATTTAAAACTTTATGAAGTAAAGTTAAGTTTCGGCTGATTGCCTTTCGTATTCAATTTATGGAAAAAGTGTTGAAAGTGCCTCTGCCGATCAAAGGCTTACGTTACCAGGTACGCTCGTCAGACGTCGTGTACGCATCTTGAATTGCTAGAAGGCACTTTCAACACTTTTCCACGGAAGGCGATCGGCTGGAACTTTACTTTATAAAGTTTTAAATCAGGATATTTTTCTTACACAAACGCATCGATTCACTTCAGAAGGACTTTATTAACCCCACAGAGCTGTGTGGAACATGTTATTTGACGGACAGATGCATTTTTTTTATGGACAGAGCAACAGTCACTGCCATTATAAAGCTTGGAAGAGCCAGAACTTTTTTAATATAACTCTGATTTTATTCGTCTGAAAAAAGAATGTCATATACACCTAGGATAATTTTTGGGTGAACTATCCCTTTAAGCCCCAAATCAGCATATTAGAATATTTTCTGAAGGATCATGTGACACTGTAGACTACTACAAAAAATTCAGCTGTCATCACATGAATAAATACAATTTTAAAAAGTATTCAAATAAAAAGCTGTTTAAAAAGCTTATTTTAAACTGTAATAACATTTCACAATATTATTGTTTTTAACTGTATTTTGATCAGCTTTGGTGAGCATTAGAGACTTGACTGAAAACACAAGGTGTATTCTGTTTTTAGCCAAAAACACATTCACAATCTCTCATGCACAGCAGCATGTCTCATTTGCTGTGAAGGCACTGCCGGTGTCTTTGATTGAGAAGTGTCCTTTTTTGTTTTAACTGTGTGAAACACTCCCTCTTAATTATAGGAGACTGTTACTGCCGCTGGTGAGCATGGTCCATATGGACAGATCTATTACATTACGGCACTGGTCCTCGCCGGAGTAATTTAATGTGCTGCCAGTTATCGTGATGTGACAGCGATCATATGATCTCACTATTTAAAGTCTCTGAGGGTCAAAAGAACAAAGAAGTCTTAGAAGTGCAGTGAAATCCAGTAACTCTTGGCTTAATGTGATCATGATAAACTACTGTTTGTTTCACAATATTTCTTATCTTGTTACAGTAAAAGATGCTTGGCTTCTAAGCTTCTGGCCAATGAGAAATTACATTTGGGCTGCAACAATTACGGTGAAGGAAATCAGCATGAGTTATTTTCGGAAAACTCCACAAACTGACTCATCTCTTCTGTTTGAACAATTTTTCTGAACATTACAAAAGAACAGCCTTAAAAAACGCAAACAAGGAATTATTTAAATTAGGACACACTTATGAAACGTAACTTCTAAACTCTCCAGACAGTGATTCAAAGCTAAAATATGCTAATATGCCTGGAATTTAAAAAGATGGACAATGGTCCAGTACACAGTCTAGTGCTTTTAAAAAGGACAGTTCAAACAAATGTTAATTTAATGTTCTTCCAAAGCCTTTGACTTAATCATTTTGAGAAATACTCTGGCCACTCTTTTCCATATAATGAAAGTGAAAGGAGACCATTAAAATGTTCATTTTCTTTCTTCCAACCTTCCTTTTTCCATTTCTGTTTCCTAATCCTTCCTGTTCTTCATTCTTTCTTCCTTCCAACATTCATTTATACTTCCTGTTCTTCTTTCTTTCTTCCTCCCTATCTTACTTCCGTCTTCCCGTTCCGTTTCTTGATCCTAACCACCTTCTTCCCATCCTTCATGTATCCATCCATTTCATCTTACATTCCTTGCCTCTTCCTGTTTTACGTCCGTTCTATCTTCCACTCAACTTTACTTGCCTCTTCCCATTTACCGTACGTTCTATCTTCCTCCCAAAATTCCTTGCCTCTTCCCATTTTAAGTAAGTTCTATCTTCCTCCCAACATTCCTTGCTTCATCCCGTTTTACATCCATTCTATCTTCCACCCAACATTACGTGCCTCTTCATGTTTTACGTCTGTTCTATCTTCCACCCAATTTTCCTTGCCTCTTCCTGTTTTACGTACGTTCTATCTTCCACTCAACTTTCCTTGCCTCTTCCCATTTTACGTACATTCCATCTTCCTCCCAACATTCCTTGCTTCTTCCCGTTTTACATCCGTTCCATCTTCCACCTAACATTCCTTGCCTCTTCCTGTTTTATGTCCATTCTATCTTCCACCCAACATTCCTTGCCTCTTCCTGTTTTACGTCCGTTCCATCTTCCTCTCAACATTCCTTGCTTCTTCCCGTTTTCCATCCGTTCTTTCTTCCACCCAACATTCCTTGCCTCTTCCCGTTTTACGTAAGTACTATCTTCCTCCCAACATTCCTTGCCTCTTCCCGTTTTACGTCCTTTCTAGTGTTGTAGTACTCAAGACCGGTCTTGGTCTCGAGACCGTTCTTTCTTGAGACCATTTTTTGAAGGTCTTGGTCTCGTCTCGATCTCGACTGCATTTCTCCTCAGTCTTGTCTTGATCTCAGACTTGGAGGACTCTGGATTTTATCTCAAGACAAGTCAAGACCACAACTGGAGGATATCACTAAATGACTGGTGCATTGTCTGCTTTAACATCATTAATGTGATTTGATGTAAAACGTACTGCTTAAAATGCAATCAATAACTTCTTTGTAATGTGTATTATTTTGTTACTGTGCTGCTGGGTTCAAAATCAATGCATCATTGGCTCAAAAATGCCCAAAATTAATATAAATGCCCACAAAATTCTGAGATTTGATTTTTTTATATAACAAAATATAATTAAACAATAATCACAAGAGCAAGAGAGCCGTTTTCATGAATATAACCGTGATTGCAAATGATATTGATTTATACAAACGTTCAATAAACAAGAAGTTAATATTAAATTGCATTTTAACTAATTCAGCCATGTTTCGTTATTAAATGAATCAGCTGCTTTGAACAAATCGGTTGAATTTAAATGATTCCGTGACTGTTCAATAATGTTAATGTTTTAATGTTAAATTCATCTGCACATTATTTATGCATGTGTAATTGTACCAATTCAGATGCGACTTCTGTGCCATGAATTTTATTGTTAGTGATTTGATTGGTAACAGCGCTATAGTGTCTTACTATTGTAATTGTGTTAATTTATTAAATATAAGACATTTCTCAGACAGTAGATATGGATATTTTAGATTAATTTAAGGAGTGCTGGTCTGGTCTTGGTCTTGACTCGGTCTCGACTTGATCTCGCCCTGCCTTGGTCTTGTCTTGGTCTCGACTTGGTCTCGGTTTAGGTGGTCTTGACTACAACATTAGTCCTTTCTATCTTACACCCAACATTCCTTGCCTCTTCCCGTTTTAGGTACGTTCTATCTCCCTCCCAACATTCCATGCCTCTTCCCATTTTACATCCGTTCTATCTTCTTCCCAACATTCCTTGCCTCTTCCCGTTTTAGGTACGTTCTATCTCCCTCCCAACATTCCTTGCCTCTTCCAGTTTTACGCCCGTTCTATCGTCCTCCCAACATTCCTTGCCTCTTTTCATTTTACGTCCATTCTATCTTCCTCGGAATCTTCCTTTCCTCTTCCTTCCAACATTCCTTTCCTCTTCCCGTTTTACTTACCTTACTAATTTCAACTTTCATCTGAGTTCCACCAAGTTTGGATCAACATGCAGTTGATTAAGTGCTGACAATAAAAATATTTTGGGTGAACTATTCCTTAAGTAAAAATCTTGACATACCTTGTTTGGCCTCTTGCTCTTCCTGGGACAGTGCCGGTTTCTTATCCTCAGCCAATGGAGGCTGAGGCGGCTCTCTGGCTGCCTCAAATAACCCTATGGCCAACTCTACTCCCTCTTGCACCTCCACCTTCATCGCATCCTCATCAGAGTCGTCATCCAGCCGCACACGATTCTTCTCCAGAGGCAAAAGGTCGTTGTCTTTTGACTTTATGGCAAAGCAGATAGGTGCAAAAGACGCTGGGAAGTGATAGACACATTTTATTTAGTAACTTTCATTAACCTTCCTCACTTAGCACAAATCTACAGCACATCTACTGTCATTACGGTCAAAGACTTGATCATTAAGCACAATAGATCATCTGAATTAACATCAGTTTTTTTTAAATGCTAGGTGAAACAGCCTGAGCACAGCAAAAGCAATTAAAAGATGGAGAGATATGGGACGGTGTTTTAACGTGGCTGCATGAGGACATTCTGAAATGTCAATGTGGATGACATGGATGTTACGAGGTCAGGTAGTGGGGGGCTCAATCATAGAGCGCAGAGCCACCTTACCTTTAAGGAGCTTGCCATCGTTCTGCTGCTTGTCAGAAGAGCAATCTGAGGCGCTGTCCCCCCCAATGTTGTAAAGCAAGGAACCCTGTGAGGCCGGGACAACAGGAACAGAGAGAGGGAAGAGAGACACAAAGTTACTTTACTTTGCAGACACAGGTTAAGGATGAAAATACTGAGCTCTCAGTTCTCAAGCCCTCTCAAAAGCTTGACAGTATTTTAAAAGACTTTCTTTGTACCGAACATGTAGTTATTCAGAGCCAGTAATTCCTTAATACGCAATTTTACAGGTGAAGATGAGGGAATAGAAAGAGTTCAAGCTACAGGAAGAGTCTGAGAGAGAATCCATCTCATCCTTAAAAGCAGGAGTCTCAAACTCATTTTACCTGGGGGCCTCTGGAGGTAGACTCTGGGTCAGGCTGGGCCGCATCAAGTATTACACATAAAAAGTGTTTCAAGT